>CAMZMU010000081.1:9435687-9759753 GCA_947311845.1 Poa pratensis | reverse complement strand
GCATGATACGTCCTCCAACGTATCCATAATTTCTGCTGTTCCATGCTTATATTATACCATTTGCTACATGTTTTATATACACTTCGTATCACTTTTATGCATTTTCTGGGACTAACCTATTAACAAGATGCCACAGTGCCAGTTCCCTGTTTTCTGCTGTTTTTGGTTTCAGAAAGTTACTTCTGGAAATATTCTCGGAATTGCACGAAACAAAAGGCCAGTCCCTATTTTTCCAGCACGTACACGGAGTCCGAAGGAGAGACGAAGAGAGCCACGAGGTGGCCAAACCACCTGGGCGCGGCCCCACGCCGCGCCTGCCTGTGGTTTGGGCCCCTCGGGGGTCCGCCGACATCGCCCCTTCGCCTATTTATTCCCCGAGACGCGAAAACCCTAAAACACCGAGCCTTTCATCCAGAACATATTCGCTGCCGCCGCCGTCGTCAACCCTAACTCGGGGGGTTCTGAAGCTCTTCCCGGCACCCTGCCGGAGAGGGGAATCATCACCGGAGGGCTCTACATCGCCATGCCCGCCTCCGGAGTGATGCGTGAGTAGTTCATCCTTGGACTATGGGTCCATAGCAGTAGCTAGATGGTTGTCTTCTCCACTTGTGCCATCATGTTTAGATCTTGTGAGCTGCCTATCATGATCAAGATCATCTTATTGTAATGCTACATGTTGTGTTTGCTGGGATCTGACTTATATTGATACCTATGTGGAGCTGAATATTATATTATCATGTCTATGTCATTTGTGATCTTGCATGCTCTCCGTTACTTGTTGAAGCCTTGGCCAAGTGAATACTTGTAACTCCAAGAGGGGGTATTTATGCATGATAGTTGGGTTCAACCTCTATTTAACCTGGGATAGTGACAGCAAGTTCTAAGGTTGTAGATGTGTTGTTGCCACTAGGGGTAAAACAGCAATGCTTTATTCAAGGATGAATGTATTGTTTACATTACGCACATTACTTAATGCAATTGTCTGTTGCTTGCAACTTAATACTGGAAGGGGTACGGATGTTAACCGGAAAGTGGACTATTTAGGCATAGATGCATGCTGGATAGCGGTCTATGTACTTTGTCGTAATGCCCAAATGAATCTCATAGTAGACACCACAGCTCACACATGCATGTTATATGCACTTATCAATTGTCAATTGCCCAGCTGTAATTTGTTTACCCAGCATGTTAGTTATCTTATTGGAGAGACACCACTAGTGAACTGTGGACCCCGGTCCATTCTTTTACATCTGAAATACAATCTACTGCAATCATTGTTCTCTACTGTTTTATGCAAACAAACATCATTTCCATTCGATACGTTTAACCCTTTGTTTTCAGCAAGCCGGTGAGATTGACAACCTCACTGTTAAGTTGGGGCAAAGTAATTTGATTGTGTTGTGCAGGTTCCACGTTGGCACCGGAATCCCTGGTGTTGCGCCGCACTACACTCCTTCACCAACACCTTCGAAGCAAACCTCGTTTTCCTACTGGTTCGATTAAACCTTGGTTTCATACTGAGGGAAAACTTACTGCTGCACTCATCATACCTTCCTCTTGGGGTTCCCAACTGACGTGTGACGTACAAGCATTGTTTCTGGCACTATTGCCGGGAGATATTCCCTCGTCAACTAGAGCCACAACACGTTTTCTGGCGCCGTTGCCGGGAAAACCGAATTGCTTCTGCAAGGGGAGTCTCTCACACCCAATCTCTTTACTTTGTTATTTGTCTTGCTTAGTTTATTTTTATTTAGTCTTGTTTGCTCTCTTTATCAAAAACACAAAAAAATTAGTTACTTGTTTAATTCGTTTATTTTGTTTTTCAAAATGAGTACTCCTGAGAACACTAAGTTGTGTGACTTCACTAGCACAAACAACAATGATTTCATATGCACTCCTATTGCTCCACCTGCTTCTAGCAGAATTTTATGAAATTAAACCTGCTCTATTAAATCTTGTTATGAAAGAGCAATTTTCTGGTGTTAGTACTGATGATGCTGCTGCCCATCTTAATAACTTTGTTGAACTTTGTGAAATGCAAAAGTATAAGGATATGGATGGGGATATTATAAAACTGAAACTTTTTCCTTTCTCCTTGAGAGGAAGAGCTAAAGAATGGTTGCTTTCTTTGCCTAGAAATAGTATTAATTCTTGGACAAAATGCAAAGATGCTTTCATAGGGAAATATTATCCTCCTGCTAAGATTATATCCTTGAGAAGTAGCATTATGAATTTTAAACAACTTGATAATGAACATGTTGCTCAAGCTTGGGAAAGAATGAAATCTTTGGTGAAGAATTGTCCCACTCATGGACTGACTACTTGGATGATCATCCAAACCTTTTATGCAGGATTAAATTTTTCCTCAAGGAACTTATTGGATTCAGCCTCTGGAGGAACCTTTATGTCCATCACTTTAGGTGCAGCAACAAAGCTACTTGATGATATGATGATCAACTATTCCGAATGGCACACCGAAAGAGCTCCTCAAGGTAAGAAGGTAAATTCTGTTGAAGAAACCTCCTCTTTGAGTGATAAGATTGATGCTATTATGTCTATGCTTGTGAATGGTAGATCTCATGTTGATCCTAATAATGTTCCTTTAGCTTCATTGGTTGCTCAAGAAGAGCATGTTGATGTAAACTTCATTAAAAACAACAACTTCAACAACAATGCTTATAGGAATAATTTTGGTAGCAACAATTATAAGCCTTATCCTTCAAATGGTTATGGCAATTCTTATGGTAATTCCTACAGCAACAATAGAAGTGTGTCCTCTGATCTTGAAGCTATGCTTAAAGAATTTATTAGCACACAAAAAGCTTTCAATAAAACTGTTGAGGAAAAGTTTGAAAAAATTGATGATCTTGCTCTAAAGTTGATAGTCTTGCTCATGATGTTGAAATTCTAAAACTGAAAGTTATGCCTAATGAAGTTAAAGATATAAGTCATTTGCTACAGCAAATGCCATCCAAGTTCGAATTGATAATAATATTAGGATGTTGGCTGAATTGCATGCTAGGTGGGAAAAAGAGGAAGAACTTGAAAAAGAGAATAGTATAGTTAGAGTTTGTACTATCACCACCACTAGTAATGCTTTCACATGCTAGTAAACCTCCTACTATTGATGGTAATGTTATTGGTGTTGGTAATGTCTCTACTACTTCTGCAAAGCGTTTGAAATTGCCTAAAACTGCTGAAACTTTTTCTGATAAAAGTGCTGAAATTTTTCAAACTATTGGAGACAATGGTTCCACCACCATTGACAATAATGATTTTGATTTTGATGATTGTAACATCTCTGAAGTTATTATGTTCTTGCAAAAATTAGCTAGAAGTCCCAATGCTAGCACTATTAATTTGGCTTTTACAAAGCATATTACAAATGCTCTTTTGCAAGCTAGGGAGGAGAAGTTGAAACTTAAAGCTTCTATTCCTAGGAAATTAGAAGATGGTTGGGAACCCATCATTAAGGTAAAGGTGAATGATTTTTATTGCAATGCCTTGTGTGATCTTGGTGCAAGTGTTTCAGTTTTGCCCAAGAAGCTTTATGATATTCTTGATTTGCCACCTTTGGAACATTGTTATTTGGATGTTTTTCTCGCTGATAATGCTATGAAGAAACCTTTGGGGCGAGTTAATGATGTTTTTATTACGTAAAAATAACCTTGTCCCGTTGATTTTATTGTTATGGATATTGAATGCAATGCATCTTGTCCTATTGTTTTGGGAAGACCTTTTCTTCGAACTGTTGGTGCCATCATTGATATGAAAGAAGGTAATATAAGGTACCAATTTCCTCTCAAGAAAGGTATGGAACACTTCCCTAGGAAGAGAATGAAGTTACCTTTTGACTCTATTGTTAGAGCAAGTTATGATGTTGATGCTTCTTCTCTTGACAACACTTGATTTTCACTTTCTGCGCCTAGCTGAAAGGCGTTAAAGAAAAGCGCTTATGGGAGACAACCCATCGTTTTTATTTGCTGTTATTTTTGTTTTCTTTGAGTCAAGGAGTTTTTTACTTCTGTAGCAACTCCTTTGTATCTTTATTTTATCGCAATGTTGTGCCAAGTAAAGTTCTATATTGAAAGTTGATGCAAGATTTGGATTTCTGCGCAGTGACAGATTTTTAGCTGTCACGGATTTGAGCTTATCTCCCTGTAGAAAATTCAAAAATTCTGAGAAAAATCACATATTCCTGAGATATGTACGCAACTTTCATTATTTTAGGCCAGATCCATCTGAGCAACTTAAGTGCCTCGAAAAAATTCGTCATTCCAGACTGTTCTGTTTTTGACAGATTCTGCCTTTTGTTTTGCATTCGCTCTTTTACTGTGTTTGTGTGGATTTCTTTGCTCCACAAAGCATTGGTGGCTGTAGCTAATGTCCAGAAGCTTTGGGATTGATTGTATCATTACAGAATATGAGAATTTTTGATTATGCACTAACCCTCTAATGAGAACTGTCTTGAGTTTGGTGTGAAGGAAGTTTTCAAGGATCAAGCGAGAAGGGTGATATTATGTGATCAAGAAGAGTGAAAAGCCTAAGCTTGGGGATGCCCCCGTGGTTCATCCCAACCATATTCAGAGAGACTCAAGCGTCTAAGCTTGGGGATGCCCAAGGCATCCCCTTCTTCATCAACAAACTTATCAGGTCATCTCTAGTGAAACTATATTTTAATTCTTTCACATCTTATGCGCTTTACTTGGAGCGTCTGTGTGTTTTTATTTTTGTTTTTGTTTGAATAAATTCGGATCCTAGCAATCCTTGTGTGGGAGAGAGACACGCTCCGCTTTTTCATGTGAATACTCATGTTCTTCACTTATATTTGTTGAGTATTCTTAACTAGCTACTGCAGTGCTTTTAGCTCCTGTTTTTCATGCATCTCTTCGAGCTGTTAGCACTTGTTTATAAATACTCTCTTGCTGCATTATATTATCATTTGGAGAGTTTATGTTTAAATAAATTGGTGTTTGTTTGGAAGAAAGAAAATGCTACATGTAGTAGTTGGTATTGGAAAAGACATATGCATTCTTGTAGATCATTGTCTTGTTTTGATTTGATGCTTTGCAATTGTTTTGAGCTCTCAAGTAGATCATGTTTAAGCTCTTGCATCATGTAGTTAAAGCCTAGTAGTGGAGAACTACCGTAGAGCTTGTTGAGACTTGGGATGCATATTTGTTCTCTCTAAGGTCTAGATATTTTCTGGTAAAATGTTTGAGCAACAAGGAAGACAGTGTAGAGTCTTATAATACTTGCAATATGTTTTTATGTGATTCTTGCTGTACCGGTTTATACTTGTGTTTGCTTCAAACAACCTTGCTAGCCTAAACTCTGTACTGAGAGGGAATGCTTCTCGTGCATCCAAAACTTGAGCCAAAACCCATGCCATTTGTGTCCACCATACCTACCTACTATGTGGTATTTCCTGCCATTCCAAGTAAATATTTCATGTGCTACCTTTAAACTATTCAAAACTTTATTACTCCTTATTTGTGTCAATGTTTTATAGCTCATGAGGAAGTATGTGGTGTTTTATCTTTCAATCTTGTCATTTACTTCTGACAGACTTTCACCTGGACTAGTGGCATATACATCCGCTTATCCAATAATTTGCAAAAAGAGCTGGCAACGGGGTGCCCAGCCCCAATTAATTACAACTTTCATTAATAATTCTCTTCACATGTTTTGCCCTGATTTATCAGTAAGCAACTTAATTTTGCAAAGACACTCCTCCATGGTATGTGAATGTTGGAAGGCACCCGAGGATTCGGTTAGCCATGGCTTGTGTAAGCAAAAGGTTGGGAGGAGTGTCATCTATAAAGAAACTAAAATACATGTGTAAACAAAAGAGAAGAGGGATGATCTACCTTGCTGGTAGAGATAACGTCCTTCATGGGAGCCGCTCTTTGAAAGTCTGGTTGACAAGGGGGTTAGAGTGCCCACTACCATTCGTTGACAACAACAAACACCTCTCAAATACTTATTTTGTGCTCTCTATATGCTTTCGAAAACTTAAAAAGCTCTAGCACATGATTTAATCCCTGCTTCCCTCTGCGAAGGGCCTATCTTTTACTTTATGTTGAGTCAGTTTACCTACTCCTTTCTATCTTAGAAGCAAACACTTGTGTCAACTTTGTGTGCATTGATTCTTACATATTTACTTATTGCACTTGTTATATTGCTTTATGTTGACAACTATCCATGAGATATACATGTTACAAGTTGAAAGCAATGCTGAAACTTAATCATCCTTTGTGTTGCTTCAATGCCTTTTACTTTGAATCTATTGCTTTATGAGTTACCTCTTATGCAAAACTTTTTGATGCTTGTCTTGAAAGTACTATTCATGAAAAGTTTTTGCTTATATAATTCATTGTTTACTCTTTATCTATTTGTTAGCAAACTATAGATCATTGCTTTGAGTCACTTCATTCATGACATGAGCCTTGCAATATATTGATCAAGATTGTGTGAAAGCATGTCTCCTCAGAAATTATTTGTTGTTATCGTTTTACCTACTCGAGGACGAGTAGAACTAAGCTTGGGGATGCTTGATACGTCCCCAACGTATCCATAATTTCTGCTGTTCCATGCTTATATTATACCATTTGCTACATGTTTTATATACACTTCATATTACTTTTATGCATTTTCTGGGACTAACCTATTAACAAGATGCCACAGTGCCAGTTCCCTGTTTTCTGCTGTTTTTGGTTTCAGAAAGTTACTTCTGGAAATATTCTCGGAATTGCACGAAACAAAAGGCCAGGTCCCTATTTTTCCAGCACGTACACGGAGTCCGAAGGAGGGACGAAGGAGAGCCACGAGGTGGCCAAACCACCTGGCGGCGCGGCCCCACCTCCAGCCGCGCCTGCCTGTGGTTTGGGCCCCTCGGGGGTCCGCCGACATCGCCCCTTCGCCTATTTATTCCCCGAGACGCGAAAACCCTAAAACACCGAGCCTTTCATCCAGAACATATTCGCTGCCGCCGCCGTCGTCAACCCTAACTCGGGGGGTTTCTGAAGCTCTTCCCGGCACCCTGCCGGAGAGGGGAATCATCACCGGAGGGCTCTACATCGCCATGCCCGCCTCCGGAGTGATGCGTGAGTAGTTCATCCTTGGACTATGGGTCCATAGCAGTAGCTAGATGGTTGTCTTCTCCACTTGTGCCATCATGTTTAGATCTTGTGAGCTGCCTATCATGATCAAGATCATCTTATTGTAATGCTACATGTTGTGTTTGCTGGGATCTGACTTATATTGATACCTATGTGGAGCTGAATATTATATTATCATGTCTATGTCATTTGTGATCTTGCATGCTCTCCGTTACTTGTTGAAGCCTTGGCCAAGTGAATACTTGTGACTCCAAGAGGGGGTATTTATGCATGATAGTTGGGTTCAACCTCTATTTAACCTGGGATAGTGACAACAAGTTCTAAGGTTGTAGATGTGTTGTTGCCACTAGGGGTAAAACAACAATGCTTTATTCAACGATGAATGTATTGTTTACATTACGCACATTACTTAATGCAATTGTCTGTTGCTTGCAACTTAATACTGGAAGGGGTACGGATGTTAACCGGAAAGTGGACTATTTAGGCATAGATGCATGTTGGATAGCGGTCTATGTACTTTGTCGTAATGCCCAAATGAATCTCATAGTAGACACCACAGCTCACACATGCATGTTATATGCACTTATCAATTGTCAATTGCCCAGCTGTAATTTGTTTACCCAGCATGTTAGTTATCTTATTGGAGAGACACCATTAGTGAACTGTGGACCCCGGTCCATTCTTTTACATCTGAAATACAATCTACTGCAATCATTGTTCTCTACTGTTTTATGCAAACAAACATCATTTTCCATTCGATACGTTTAACCCTTTGTTTTCAGCAAGCCGGTGAGATTGACAACCTCACTGTTAAGTTGGGGCAAAGTAATTTGGTTGTGTTGTGCAGGTTCCACGTTGGCACCGGAATCCCTGGTGTTGCGCCGCACTACACTCCTTCACCAACACCTTCGAAGCAAACCTCGTTTTCCTACTGGTTCGATTAAACCTTGGTTTCATACTGAGGGAAAACTTACTGCTGCACTCATCATACCTTCCTCTTGGGGTTCCCAACTGACGTGTGACGTACAAGCATTCTTTCTGGCACTATTGCCGGGGAGATATTCCCTCGTCAACCTAGAGCCACCAACGCACATGGGCTATCATGGGTATCCAGATCCCGCTGTTAGTCATTGATCGGAGAACATGTCTCGATCATGTCTGGAGTGATCCCGAACCGTAGGGTAACACACTTAAGGATAGGTGAGGTTTTAATTAGATTGGATATAAGTGAGAAAGAAAACGGAGACTCCGGAACTGTTCCGGGACATGTCCGATATTGATCGGAGGCAACGAAATATGTTTCGGAGCCCGAATGAATTAAATAATAGGTATTTAATATTAATAAATGTTATTAGTGAATAAATATATTTTTTATTTTATTAATTTCGAATTTTTAAAGGCATTAAACCTAAATGGGCCTTAGAGGCCCATTAGGGAAAAACCCCAAAAGGGAAAATGGAAAAAAGGGAGAGGAGGGCCAACCACCCTAGGTGGACCAAATGGGGCCCACCTAGGGGCCGACGCACCCCATGGCCGGCGGTGGCCATGTGGGAATAGTCCCACATGGCCTAGCCAATGGGTGTGGCCTCCCTCCTCCTCCTTTAAATAGGGGACCCCCCATGTCTTGGAAATTCACCCATCTCCTTCTTCTTCTCCCCTATCTTGAGTGTGGTTCTGTTTCTGGAGCTGCGTACGGGGAGGGAAGTCTCTCTACTATACGCACACTGCCGTGCTGCTAGATCCAATCTTCCACTTCCGCTGCTCTGCTGGATCTGGAGCCGGAGGTCGTCATCTACACCGTACGTGTGTGGAACTGCGAGGCGCTACTCGGGTAGCGCTGGGAGTACGTCTACTTCCTTTACACGACCTTGAGGTCTACA
Organism: Poa pratensis; assembly: GCA_947311845.1. Classification (NCBI taxonomy): domain Eukaryota; kingdom Viridiplantae; phylum Streptophyta; class Magnoliopsida; order Poales; family Poaceae; genus Poa; species Poa pratensis. The sequence continues at coordinate 9,750,752 of CAMZMU010000081.1, read as the reverse complement.
AGGGTATGTACTCAGTTCTCCTCCGTATAGTATATCTGCAAAGTTATAGATCTTGGCTAGTTTCTGGTTATCGTCGGTAGGAAATTTTTTGTTTTCTGTATGCGATCCCCTTCAGTGTTCTTATATGAATCTAGATGGTAGTCGTTCCCACATTTAAAACATTAATGCCAAAGGATACAAACTTAATAATGACACCACATTGTTGTGGCACTAACGTTTTAAGTCATGTCAATGTTATATGCATTAAGTAGCGCCATTCAGATGGACCTCCAAGTTCTTAGATTTTGATCTTTTGACACTTGCAAAATAACTAAAACACCGTTTTCCGGAAACATGCATTTAACTTATTGATAATCATACATAATGATGTATGTGGATCGATGAAGTACGTTAACGTGTAGTGGAAATCATTATTTCGTAAACTTCACCAATGATTTGAGTAGATATATGGATATCCACTTAATAAAATGCTGGTCTAAAAAGTTTGATAAGATCAAACAAGTTCAGAGTGAAGAAAGAAATATAAACTTAACAAAAATATCAAATTCCTGCGATACGGATCGAGGAAACAAGGATTTGAGTTATGAGTTTGGCATATCATTGGAAGACTTGTGAAAAGAGTTCCACAAATTACGCCGCATGGAACACCACAATGTTATGGTGTGTTAAGACGTCGTAATCACACTCTATTGAATAGTGTGTGGTGAATAAAATCTCTTATTAAATTATTGTGATCATTGAAGTCATATGGTAGAAACAAAACATTCACGTTAGATAATAGAGAAACCATCTAAATCCGTGGAGACAATACCATATGAGTGATGGCATGGCTTTTAGCCTAGATTGTCATTTCGATATTTTAGTGCTTTGATATGATCAAACCTAAAATGGATAAATCTTTGTAGTGTACCTAAAGAATTAGTTAGGTACGTGTCTCACGACAAAAAGGGTAAAATTGTTGCTGGAATATACCTTACTCGAGAAATAGTTTCTTGTCCGAAGGTATAAGTGGGAAAGAAAGTAGAACAAGACGAAGTTAATGAACTTTCTCTCCAGACATCAGTGACGCAACTGAAACCGTTCCGGGACCGTCCTCCACAACTGGAAGGAAGCTGATGATAATGATCATGATGCTCTGAGCTCATACTAAGATCGTAGGCGTATGAGAATGTGTTCCACACTGTGTGGTACGACAATCTTGTTATAAAACGTCATGTTAATGGAACATGACAAACCTACGAACTACAAAGAAGCAATGGTAGACCTAAGTCCGAGAAATGGCCATGAGCCATATATAATCTGAGATAAAGTCTTTTTTTTTTGAACACAAATCTGAGATAAAATCCATGTACGATTACCAAGTAAAGACTTGGGTAAATCTTCTTGATAGGCTCCAGGCCGTTGAGAGTAAATGGAATTTTTTGACAAAATAGACACTGACGGAAAGGCAACCGTCTATAAGGATCGATTTGTCGTAAAACAGTTTCGACAAATTCAAAAGTTGACCACAACGAGATTTTGTCTCAAGTGGCGATGCCTAAGTCTGTTTAGGATTGTTCTAGCAATTATTTTGAATTAAGAAATTGATGGATAGATAAAGAAACCGTTTTCCCTAATGGCAACATTAAGGACGAGTTGTAATTGGTGCAACAAGTAGGTTTTGTTGATCCTAAGGATGCTAGACATGTATGCAAACTTCAGTTTTCCATTCATGGGCCGAAGAAAGCATACCGGAGCTAGAATCTTCACTTTGATAATGTGATCAAAGGATTTTGGAGTCATCCAAAATAGTTGAAGAAACCTGCATTTACAAAGAAGTGAGTGGGAGCTAAGTAGCTTTTCTTGATCTTATATGTGAATGGCATATTTGAGTGGGAGCTAAAAGAAATTCCCTGGTCTTATATACGGATGGCGTATTTAAGTGGAAGCTAGGTGTCATTCCTGGTTTTATATGTAATGACATATTAAGAATGATACAAATCCTCTAGTAAAGTATAAATGATTATTTAAGTGATTAAATTTTCTATGGATGAAGTTAAAAGTATTAGGCTTTAGATTTATAATTTGTATAGATCAAAAGGGGCTTAATAACATTAGGTCGAAATATTTTCCTAGGTTAAGATTCTGAAATGTTTCATAATAGAACAAGCGAAGAAAAAGTTCTTACTTGTATGACTAGGTAAAATATTAAGTTTATCTTGGCGTTTAAGCGATAGTTATTGAAAGAAACGGATGTCCGACATCCTCTATGCCTTAGCCATAGATTCTATCATACTGAACGCTCGACTTGGTGTGACCCAAGTTCTTGGTTGAAGAACGAGTTCTAAAGTGATCCCTGGATGGATCAATGAACAAGCGTTATGTATATCCTTCAGTGTCTAATGAGAACTGAAGATATGTTTCTTGTATGGGTGAAAGTGAACTTGCCGTAAAAGGGTTACGATGATGCAAATTATGACACTGACCCATACGACTAGAAATCTCATACTGGAGAAGTCTTTTGTTTTGAAGAAAGACAGGGTTAGCTTGCGGAGTTGCATATGAATGCACTGTCGCATAATCTACATAGGTATAGGAATATATGGCTACTTCAGAAGTAGCAAGTGTGATTGGACTGAACGGTTTTTCCGGGCATGCGTGGTTTCCCTTAATAGGTCTCTTATACTTTTAAGTCCCATGCTACGCGAAATTTCGAGTCCAACTCCATCGACAAACATATATTTCACCGTTATCATAAGATACGGGATGATGTCAAACTAGGTGACATAGAAGTATTGCAAAGTATATACGGATCTCAATGTGGGAGATCTGTTGACTGAATACCTCTTCCACGAGGCATGCACCATATTGCTATAGGTGTCAATCTTTTACCAAGTTGTAAACTAGATTAATTGGTACTCTAGTGCAAGTGGGAGACTGTTGGAGATATGCCCTAGAGGCAATTAATAAAGATATTTTATTTGACATATCTCAATTGTTCATAATATATTTTGTATCATGCTATAAATGTATTAAGCGGAAACATTAATACACATGTGATACGTAAACAACGAGGTCCCTAGTAGCTTCTATTTAACTAGTCCGTTGTGCAATCGTTGATCGAGGTTTCCCGATCATGTGACATTTATGTCAATTGGCAATGGAGTCAATCATTAGGAGAATGATGTGATGGACACACCCAATATTTGTAGGACGTAGTCATTACGCCTTTGACCGTGAGATCAACTCTAATTGCTATTTCTGAAAGATACTTTGATTGCATGAAACGCCATGTCTTATATAGGATGACAATAAAGGTGTCCCTCTTGGGTATCGGAAGGAAGTATGTTGAGGCAAGGGATCAAGAGCGTGATTTGCCAATCCGCATAGCAGGATAGATATTCTGGGCCCACTCAGTGAGATTACATCAATAAGCTTGCAAGCATGTGACTAGGTCACGAGGATGTAATATTACAGACGAGTAAAGAATATTATTGTCGGTAACGAGATCGAACTAGGTATCGTGATGCCTGAGATCGAGTCTCGGACAAACTAAGTATCACCTGGCAAAAGGCCTGAGACTTGACGTCTAAGGTTCGAACGAGAAAATTATTCGTGAACGCACAGGGGCTATCATAGCCATCCAGGTCTCCCTGATAGTCATTGATCGGAGAAAGGTTCTCGGAGAAGTGTTCTCGATCATGTCTGGAGTGTTTCCGAACCGCTAGGGTGACACACTTAAGGGTAGGTGACGTTGGTCTAGATTGGACGTAGAGAAGAAAATAGAGAGAAGAACACCAGAAGTGTTCTGGGTGATATCCAACGGAGTTCGGGAGCCGGAGAAATGTTTTTCAGAGTCGGAATAAATTAGATAATATGTGTTTAATATTAATTAGTGTAATTAATAGTTAAATACATTTTTATTTATTTATTTTCGGATTTTTAGTCAGCTCCAATTCTAAATGGGCCTAACTTGTGGAAGAAAGGCCCAAAAGGGGGGAAACTTCCCCCCAAGTGGGGCGCACCAAGGGAGGTGGCCGGATGGGCCACATGGGGCCCATCTGGGGCCGGCGCACCATGTTGGTGCGGCTGGTGTGGGATTTAGTCCCACACCGCCCATCCAGCAAGGTTGGCAGCCTCCCTCCACCTATATAAGGAGGTGCCCATGCCTTGGAAAAAATACACCAGAAATTCTCTCTTTCACTCATCCGTTTAGACGTGGGGCTACGCACGGTTGAGAGAGTTCTCTCCACCATACGCACACCGCTGTGCTACTGGGTCCAAGTCTTCTGCTTCCGCTGCTCTGCTGGATCAGCGCCCGGAGGTCGTCATCTTCTCCGTACGTGTGTAAGCTCTGCGAGGTCCTACACGTGTGGCACTGGAAGTATGCCTTCTTCCACTACACGACCTTGAGGTCAGCGTCGTCGGCTTCATCAACAACGCTTGTGCGGGAGTGTAATCCCCGCTTTCGGTCTACAAGGGTATGTACATTGATCCCCTCCGCTACGGTATATCTGCATAGTAATAGATCTTGGCTAGTTTATGGTTATCGTTGCTAGGAATTTTTTGTTTTCTGCCTACGGTTCCCTTTATCTCAATCATGTAGGGTAGGTCATGATATTATTGAATTGAAGATCATGGGAGAGAGTACCATCTAACTATTGCTATGAACCCGTAGTCCATGGAGGAACTACTCACACATCGTCATGGAGGCAACACAGTTAATGAAGATGGTCCCGGAGATGGATCCCTGTCCCGACAGGGTGCCAAAACATGACCTTCAGAACCCCAAACTAGGGTTTTGGATGGCAAGGGCTCTTTGTATCGAAACTCTGCGAAATAACTCTTTGTATCGAAACTCTGTCTAATTAGGTCAGGGCAAATATATAGGCGAAAGGGCTTCATGAGGTTAAATGAGGTGGACCTTGGGGTGGGCCTCGCCCGCTTGGCCAGCCCGTGTGGCCTGGTGGTGGTCCTCCGGGCGTTCTGTTTTGCGCCGCCGTGTCCGTCTCAAAAAGTTAGAATTTTTTATTTTTACCATAATATTTCGAGAACTTTCATTTTTGACCCACACCGAGGTACACACTCTCATGGCCAGCCTCGTCACCGAATTCCCTTACCGTCTCGTCGCCCGAGCCTGCATCCCGCGATGGGAGAGCGTCCCACATCGGGAGTCACTCTTACGCGCTAGATCTCATATGGCGTCACAGTACCACGAAAGGAGGATGGGAACACTGGTCAGGTGGATGGGCAATGACGACACCAGTCGAGCGGATGGGTGGCAGGGACACTGGTTAAGAGGAGAGAGAGATATTTGTTGGGTGTGCTTTGTTTCACTGTCTCGTGGACCCGACCGAACAGTTGCTGTGTGAATTTGTGGAAGAAATGGGGGGGGGGGGGTGGGGATGGGGGAGGGGACAAACATATTCGAGTTGCAGATGTTGTTGGGGCTGTTTTCGATACTGACTCCAAACAGACATATGTGCTACTTTGGGGGTGACTTTAGAGTTCCCCTTATATATACAACAAGAGCCCGAGTTACATCTCGGGCTGTTTGAACTTGATTTCTTTTGAACAAGATAAGGGCCCTTCTCGTTGCTGCATTAACTAGTGGTCAAACTTACATAGAGGCCATGAGAGACTAAGAAAATTAAGATAAGGCCCAAACTGAAGAAACGCCACCAGGTTCTCGACCACCGTCGGCAGACTGATCTAGATACTGTGACCGCCAACACCCTTGTCGGGAACGGAACCACTTGACCAAGTGCATCATCAGGACATAGCTCGATGTTGCGATGCGCCGGAACACGGGGCCTCCACGGTAGAATACCATTTGTCACGTAAGACCACATGCAAACCCTGGCGAGAGGAAGGGAGACGGGGTGGGTGGGGGGGAATGAGAGTCCCAGGATGAACACGAGGCTGTTTGGACTTGATACAAACTATCAAACACACTATAACTCAATCAGAATAAGTTTGTCTCTCTAATGAAGTTGTTAGGTTCTGCTGTTTAAAAAATGTTGTTCGACTTTGCCAGAAAAAAAACCCAAATAAGAGTGTCTATATTTTGTTTGTCCTTTATATTGGTGTGTTGTTGGTTTCTGCACAAGGACCTTTTCCCGCCATATTCCTTCACTCCTCTTTGATATCCCTTGGTCAAAAGGCGGGAAGAGCCCAAAGAAGAGAGGAGAAAAAACTTCCTAGGGTTTGCTTTGCTCAATGGAGGTCGACGCCGCCCACCCCGCCGCCGCAGCCGGCGAAGAGCTCCGGCGACTCCTCGCCGCCACCCTCAGCGCTGACAAAGCGTCCGTGGATGCCGCCACCGCCGGCCTAGATGGAATCTCTGCCGCCGGCGACCCCCGCTTCCCCATCGCCGTCCTCGCCATCGCCGCAGGTACCCTGCCTCTTACTACTGCCTCTTACCACTCCAGTAGCTCCTGTGCGCTCGTGCGTTTTTTTTTCTGAGGGAACTAATTCCAGTAGCTTGCGCTCGTGCAAGCTAGTTGCGCGCGATCTCATGGCAATTTAGTGTCAGCATCCATTTCTAGGCGCTTGGTGCAGGGATAGTGTTCTCCTAGCTGAATTTCGTGGAAACGACAGAATTCCCCCCGAGGAATTACTGCTGCACGTTTGTCACACTGCTGATGCAATAACCTTGCTTTAGCTGCGGAGCAAGTTAATTGACTGTATTCGGATTATTCTAATTGTGGCTGTAGGGGATGGTGATCAAGGGACTAGAATCGCTGCGGCGACATACTTGAAGAATTTCGCCCGGCGCAACATGGAAGGGGGGCTATCGTCTTCAGAGCTCTATGTGGAGTTTCGCGACCAGCTCGCACAGGCTCTGCTTCGAGTTGAACCTGCAATTCTTCGAGTGCTGATTGAAATTGTATGCCCAGTTGTGCACAGTATCACTAAATATTACATGCTGCATCATCAGTAAGGTTATTATTAGTTACTTATGTTGCTACGGTTTGTTACTGGCAGTTTCGCCAAGTCGTGGAGAAAGATTTTGCAAAGGAGAATTCATGGCCTCAGCTTGTGCCTCAATTAAAGCTAGTGATCCAGAGCAGCGACACAATTAGTCCAGGCCACCATCCTGAGTGGAAAACCATTAATGCTCTCACGGTACTTCAGTCCATTGTTCGACCGTTCCAGGTATATTTCACTTTCAAGGACTACTGTTACACATTTACATACGCTTGGATACATCTGACATGTTTCTGAAAACCAAATTTGACTCCTAGTTCAGCATATACCGGCCTTGCGTCCTAAACAATTAAAACTTTCTTGTTTCAGAACTACTGATTTCCGTGCCTAGCTTAAAAGCATAAAGTTAACCACTCTCTAGTGTTAACTTCTTTAAAGAACTTATTTTTCTCTGTGATGCACGGTTCAAATTGCATACACTCATTGCTTAATATTCCAATTTATTAGTGAACACTTGTATTTCTGCTGTATCAGTTTCTATACTCATCAGCATGAATGTGTGAGGTTTTTCTTCAGAGTTGAGGCCCATACAGATCTATTTTAGTTAGAATATTTGTAATGCGATTTAATATAACAACCGGTAATACAACAATATTCAATGTAACATATGTTTCTTTTCTAACTGTGTTTATTTTACAGTATTTCTTGAACCCAAAAGTTGTAAATGAGCCTGTTCCGGAGCAGTTGGAGCAAATAGCAGCTGAGATTCTTGTACCACTGCAAGTGACATTCCACCACTTTGCTGACAAGGTCCTGTGCTAATGTACTTTGATTTTCTCAATAGATTATACACATCTTGATCTATGTTGAACAATTTATGGTCTATGCAACAGGTTCTGTCATCACACGATGGGAATAAACTGGAATACGAGCAGCTCCTACTTATCACATGCAAATGCATGTATTTCACTGTAAGCTGCTTTTTTTGTCATGTATTAACAATATAGATATCACATACTCAAAACATATGAAATGAGGGACTGGGCTGAGTAATCGGCTAGTAACATATATTTGTTAAACAAAGCTCAAAGCAATTCCTTTTTTTTGTTTGTGTAGGCAATTTAGAATGCCATACATACCGAGTTATTCTTTTGCTTTCCAATGATGCTCTTGCCTTTCTGTATATTTACATTGTCTGCGGAATATAGACTTTTTTGGCAATCATGGTTCATGGTTGTTAACTTCCTATAATTTGTGTCTAATTATGGTACTCTTACAGGTAAGGTCATACATGCCATCTAGTGTGAAGCAGATTTTACCTTCCTTTTGCGAAGACATGTTCCGTCTACTAGATTCATTGGATTTCACAAGTCCTCCTGAAGATGCAGCTACAACAAGGCTCAAGATTGCAAAAAGATGTCTCATTATATTTTGCACACTTGTTACTCGTCACCGGAAACATGCTGATAAGTATGTACTTTATTCTCTCCTGTTATTCTTTTCAATTATAGTTTCCTGAATGCTTACTCTCCATTGTTCTCAGAGAGATGCCACATATTGTGAACTGCGTAACCAGAATATCAAAAGAAAGCATTCACTTAAGTGTAAGTTCTATAGTTTATGAAGTCCTGTTATTTGTACAACGTGCTGAAACTCAAGCATTATGGACCTATACGTACTGACTTATGCTTGATTATTAAATGCTGTGGCCATTATAATCATTATTAATTGTTATGTGCTAAATTTTGACTGATAATGATTGCAGAAACTCAATTCTCTCTCGGACCGCATTTTTTCATTATCATTTGACGTAATTTCTCGTATATTGGAGACAGGCCCTGTAAGTATACACCAAGTAGTTTGACGGATAGTCTGAATTGAAATGTTTGAACTTGATGGCCATGTGCTCTTTTGTTTGCAGGGATGGCGGCTTGTTTCACCCCATTTTTCCGCACTTCTGGATTCAGCAATTCTTCCAGCATTGGCATTAAATGAGAAGGTTGGCTCCCTATCTTTTTGTCAATAAATAACACCTTCATAATATGTTCTCATTTTGGTCCAACTTTATGTATGTACTTAGGACATAGATGACTGGGAGGATGATACTGATGAGTATATGCGAAAGAATCTCCCCTCTGAACTTGTAAGTACATGATTTCATAATGCTAGTTTATCTCTTGTGTTTACGTCGTTTGGCTCATAAAGTTGTTGGCAGGATGACATTTCAGGATGGACTGAGGATTTATTTACTGCTAGGAAAAGTGCAATCAATTTACTTGGTGTTATAGCCCTCTCAAAGGTTGCAATTTTCTTTCATAGTGCAGCGATGCACATAATTTCAAAGTTAGGCGCACCAGGCCATTTTTACATTATATTGTGTATATCAGCGTTCACGAGTTTATATTTTATGTTGATCCCTTTTATAATTCCCTGCAAAGGCTGCAATAGTTAATTACAAGGCAGTTCAGTATTTTCAACTATCATTTCCTGCATACTTATAAATTTTAAATGCTTTTAGCATTTGCATGCACAAGTACCAAGTTTACACACATTTTTTGTTTCCTATTGATCCAGGGAACTAATTGGATTAAAACGAGACTTGCATAGGTGCCTACTCATTTACTATCATATTTTTCTTGTTTCAGGGCCCACCAGTTGTATCTGCTGCTTCCAAACGCAAGAAGGGTGAAAAAAGCAAAGGAAAAGGAGGAAGCTCTATTGGGGACCTATTGGTCATTCCATTTCTGTCAAAATTTCCTGTACCTTCTCATGGAGAAGATGCATCATCAAAGGCAGTGCAGAAGTAAGATAAGATCTCACAGATATTTATTTTGACTGTTTCCAGACATACATGTGCTTCATGCATACATGTGAAAGACTAATTTATTCGCTATTGTTTCATAATTACAAAATAATCACTTTACTGTCATCCATTTCAGTTATTTTGGCGTTCTAATGGCATATGGAGGCCTTCAAGATGTAAGCTTGTTACATCCCTCACAAGATTTCTGAATTTTTTTTTCGATATGAGGGACACACCTAGGGGTTCCCTTATATTTTGAACTTATATTAGAGTAGTTGCTGATTCATTAACCGTTTTGCAGTTTTTGACTGAGAAGAAAGATTTGACAGCTACGTTGATCAGGAATCGAATTCTTCCCTTGTATTATTTAGATCCGTGCAATCCATATTTGATATCCACAGCAAACTGGATTATTGGACAGCTTGCGCCGTGCCTGCCAGAGGTACATCCTCCTCTTTGCTTCCATAATTTTATCATGTTGTAGGACAGACTAGTCAACACATAAGGCTTCACCACTGTATATTTTAAGGTACCATCATATATTTGATTTCTGATCCCTTTTTGCTTATTTGCAGGCTATGAGCACGGATATATATAATTCCTTAATGAAGGCATTGAGCATGGAAGATGTGAGGATTTAACTTGTTATCCGGTTCGTGCTTCTGCTTCTGGTGCTATTGCTGAACTCATTGAGGTAAGATTTGACGTGGTATTATGAACGGAATGTATTTGCCGCCTGTAATTATGCCACTGACAGTCTTTTGTGCTTTTGCAGAACGGTTATGCTTCGCCTGACTGGGTTGCCCTTTTGCAAGTTGTTGTGAAAAGGATAAGTGCTGAAGATGAAAATGAGTCCGCTCTTTTGTTTCAGCTTCTGGGAACAGTAGTCGAGGCTGGCCAAGAACAAGTTCTGCCTCACATTCCTGGAACCGTGTCTAACATTGCCAATACCATAATGAATCTTCTGCCCCCTGTACCGGATCCATGGCCTCAGGTAATATTTCATCATTCTCCTCTGTGGTCAATACTTCCATGCTGTCCGCAGACAGTACAGGTCACTATTGCACGTGTTTCATAGTATACACAATTATTACTTCCATATATTTGTTGAAACGAGAACCAAGCGCTGGCTTGGTGGCTAGAGCTCATGGTGATGAGCTCGCCCACCCAGTGCGAATTGCAGGTGAAGCCTTCGGACTAAACGGGCGCTATCCGCGTGAAAAAATGCTGGAGAGGTCTTATCTACCCAACAAAGTATAGCCAAGGGAGGGATCCTCCCCCCATTGGTCAACGTTATTATATATTTGTTGAAACAGTGAATCTCAAGAATTGGAAACTAAGTCCACCCTGTGGCGTTCTTCTAATACAATGTACATATAAACTAAGACTCTAGAAACTTTATGTGGAACTACCTTTTTTTCTTGAGGAAATACATGTTGCCATTGGACATTTATTCTTTTAACGACCCTGCTTTGCCTCTAATATCCTTATTATCTATTTGCTAGAAAAAAAAATCCTAATAGCTCTAACTGGGCTTACATTTGTATATTGTTTCAGGTTGTTGAACAGGGTTTTGCTGCACTGGTAGCGATGTTTCAAGCTTGGGATAGCTCTGAACCAGATGAAGACAAGAACATGAGAAGAGAGAGTGGCAATTAGGCCAGACTGCTATTGCTCAAACTTTTTCAACAGTATTACAAAAAGCTTGGCTGTTGCCAGTTGAACAGATGGTATGTTGCCAGATTGGGTGTCAAGTTTTCTCTTTACTGTTTGCTGTAGGTACCCGTGCAAAATGTCTGTCTGACTGTTGATGTCTATTTCAGGAGTTGACATTAGATTCTGCATTGCCACCACCGTCGTGTGTAAACGATGCTTCTTTGTTGCTCGAATTCATCATGAGGTCCGTTACTTCTATGGAAGAAATCACACATATGAAGGTCTTTGAGCTAATAGCTGTATGGGCTGACATCATTGCCTGTTGGGAATCTTGGGAGGAGATGGAGGATCAGGGGATTTTCAACGCAATCAAAGAATCTGTCAATTTCCATCAAAGATTTGACTCCTCTGGTTTCTTTATGAAGTTGCTCCCTTCCCAGTCTACAAATGGTTCACAAAGTTCAGTCATTGCTCGGGTTTCTAGTTTTGTGACCAGTGCCATTGCAGCTTACCCTTCTGCAACATGGAGGGCATGCTCATGCATCCATACACTATTGCATGCTCCAGATTTCTCCTTGGGATCAGAAGATGCTAGAACGACTCTTGCTGTAACCTTTGGGGAAGCAACATTTTCCTATTTCAAGGGTTTATCTGACAGCCCTGCTGGAATATGGAAGCCACTGGTCTTGGCCATTTCTTCATGCTACATTTGCTATCCAGATGCTATTGAGCAAGTTTTATGCAAGGATGATGGTAATGGTTATACAATATGGGCATCTGCACTGGCACAAGTCTCAAGTAGCTTGTTTACTCCTGCGCTGTCATCTGAATCTGAGATCAAACTGGCTGGTAAGTAACTATATATCTATTGATCACTACGATTTGGTCTTCTCCCCCTGCAAAAAATATTTTATTCGTGTTGATGTTTGCTTTATCGACTTGGAAAGATATGTCGTCTTATTACTGCTTGCTATCATCATGCAGTACTAACATTAGCAACTGTGATTGAGCGACTGCTGGCCCTCTCCATGGGTGGCACCAAGGTGCTGAAAGACTGCTATATATCGTTGATGGAGTCCTGCATACATCTCAAGGACGTTCAAGAGGATGGGGATGATGATGATGGAGCAGAAGATGACGATGATGATGACGAGGAGGAAGACACCGATGACGATGATGAGGTAATGGATCATACTATCGTGTTATTATGTTCTCTCTGAATGCTCAAAACGTATTGCTTGATGGTCATGAACAACATGCAATCAGGATTCGGAGGATGACGATGTGCGAGAAGAGACAGAAGAGGAATTCCTTGCAAGATATGCAGCAGCTGCTGCTTCTGCTGGTGAGTTGATCGAGGTGGAGGAAGGAGACATAGATGATGAAACCCAAGACATTGAACTAGGTAAGCTTCTCGAATCATTTTTTGTCTTGTATTTACCTCAAAATATTTTTTTGTGTTGCGATATTTAGCTCAAAAAGTTGTTTTGTGAACATTTGCTTCTGGTGCTAATGCAGGCTACCTGGACGAAGTGGACATAAAACAGGTGGTTCTTTCACTGATGCAGAAACATATCACTCTCCTCCAAGCGCAGAGTCTGCCAGATGATCTAATCGAGAGAATGGCAGAAACATTCCCTGAATCTGAGCAAATGTTTCATGCTCACCGACAAACTTAGCGTTAGACTTGTGCAGATTTGCTGTCCAAATATGTTTTTTGTTTTGTTTTGAGCTTTCATTGGCTTGATTCTGTTTGTTGTTTCTTTTACACACACTGCTTTTTTGTGCTGGTAAGATAAGATGTGGTGGACTATGATGTGTTGCTGGGTTTCCACCAAATATTGGTGGCTGTACAAGTACACTGTCATTCGGTTCCATGACTCAATGGTGTAATATTTATCAATTATTTCATCCGGTGTGGCTGTATATTTTTGTCTCCAATTTACTCGTGGTTCATCTACTCTTGGAAAACAATAACACCATTGGTAGCATGTCACAATTTACAGGATTTTGTCCACTCTTAGGCTCTGAACTGCCTGTTGGTACAGCTAGCCTCTCAAGTTGCTTGGGTTGGAACGCACCATGGTTGGTGTGGACCGTGGTTGTGAGGGAAATACTGTAGAATAGAACTTCTCACCGCCAGTTTTGCTGTGTTATGAAATTCTTTCAAACGAAAATTTGGCTGGATTTCGTCGTTCGTCCCAACATCCCATACATCCGTCCATGTGACGTCACTAGTGGTATCGTGGCAATTCTCTGCTGCAACAACGCTCTTTTCTCCTCCAGTTCAAATTTTGGGGTTGCTCTTCTCTCTCGCCGGCGGTAGGGCGATTGCCGCGGCCTATTCCACGTCCATCTCCTCCTCAGCGAAGAGGTGATGAAGCTTCAGATCAACGGCGCCTGCGACCTCCGCGCCACCTCAATTGGTATCAGAGCACAAGTTAGACCCACCAGATTTTTTTCCCCACCCCGGGTTGTTCGATCATCTTGATTTGGACGTAAAATCCCCGCCAACATCTGGATCCGTTCCTTCCCCGATACCATACCAAATCCGTCCAAAAGGCTATCCTTTTCGTCCATGCCGACGGTGCGGACTCGCTCACAAGATGCTCTGGAAAGGGCGTCGGAGGAGGCGGCGCTTTTGGAGGTGGCGCAAGAACAAGCCCGTGCGGAGGAGGAAATTGGGCGGAGACTGCCGCGGGAGGTGCTGAACATCACGAGGCGATTGGAGCATCAGCAACAATCCGTTGATGAACTACATGGTAATATCTCTAATCTCACAGATATGGTTGCGCAGCTTGCTCTTGCCATGAAGGTGCCCGGATCTGGGCAGCAGAACTCGCCACAACAAGCTGAGAGCAGAGGAGCTGAGTTCGTCAGCCCGCAACAGAGTCGCGCACCTCTGAGTACGATCTTTGAGATGGGTACCCCAACAGTGACTCCAGGGAGTTCTTCAGTTGCGGGACAGTACCAAAATTCTTCCTTTCCACAAACTCCAACCCCCAGCCAACTTCCACAACCGAGATTCACAAATCCTACACCATCCCAACAACACCAGTCACCAAATGTGCAACCTTTCCCCAGTTCACGGTTCGCACAACCTCTGTCCTTACCACCAATTCCAAATATTCAGTCTTTCACAAACCCAAACACCCACCCCCACATGTACCAACAACCACCGACATACCAACAATTCCAACCCTCATACATGCCTTACACTACACAAAACCCATTCCAAGGTATCAGAGCACAAGTTAGACCCACCAGATTTTTTTCCCCACCCCGGGTTGTTCGATCATCTTGATTTGGACGTAAAATCCCCGCCAACATCTGGATCCGTTCCTGCCCCGATACCATACCAAATCCGTCCAAAAGGCTATCCTTTTCGTCCATGCCGACGGTGCGGACTCGCTCACAAGATGCTCTGGAAAGGGCGTCGGAGGAGGCGGCGCTTTTGGAGGCGGCGCAAGAACAAGCCCGTGCGGAGGAGGAAATTGGGCGGAGATTGCCGCGGGAGGTGCTGAACATCACGAGGCGATTGGAGCATCAGCAACAATCCGTTGATGAACTACATGGTAATATCTCTAATCTCACAGATATGGTTGCGCAGCTTGCTCTTGCCATGAAGGTGCCCGGATCTGGGCAGCAGAACTCGCCACAACAAGCTGAGAGCAGAGAAGCTGAGTTCGTCAGCCCGCAACAGAGTCGCGCACCTCTGAGTACGATCTTTGAGATGGGTACCCCAACAGTGACTCCAGGGAGTTCTTCAGTTGCGGGACAGTACCAAAATTCTTCCTTTCCACAAACTCCAACCCCCAGCCAACTTCCACAACCGAGATTCACAAATCCTACACCATCCCAACAACACCAGTCACCAAATGTGCAACCTTTCCCCAGTTCACGGTTCGCACAACCTCTGTCCTTACCACCAATTCCAAATATTCAGTCTTTCACAAACCCAAACACCCACCCCCACATGTACCAACAACCACCGACATACCAACAATTCCAACCCTCATACATGCCTTACACTACACAAAACCCATTCCAATATCAACCACAGCCATATCCACCATACACACAAACATTTCAGCCTATGCCACAATACCAGTTTCCACAATACCAAAGCTTCCAACCCAACATGTGTTCTCCTCAGTATACTTACTCCCAAACACCTCCCATCACCACACCGCAAACACAAACCTACCACCAGCCGATGCCACCATCTCAGGAAAGAGAGCACAGACCTCAACAGAGGCCTCCGAGCAGAGATCAGGAGGAAAGGCAGCAGTTTCAGCAGCCACATCACCAAGAACCAAACATACGCACCCCAAGTATTGAATTACCCTTGTTCTCTGGTGACAATGCAGCAGCTTGGTTGCAAGAGTGTGATGGCATTTTAGAACTAGCTGGCATTCAAAATGAGAGCAAAATTAAGTGGGCAAATGCTCACATCCGAGGTCGAGCCAAGACTTGGTTGAGCAGTGCTGGTTTGCATCTGAATCAGATGACTTGGCAACAGTTTGGTACAAAGTTGTGTGAACGTTTCCCTGGACCAGGTGAAGATGAGTCTATGGAATTGTGCCAGCACCTGAAGCAGATAAACACAGTGGATAATTACATTGACCAGTTCGAAAATTGGATGGACACCATGAAGCGTGACCATGGTTATCTGACAGAGAACTTCTTCCTGTTAAGATTTCTGAGTGGCTTGAAAGAAACAATCAAGCATGACACGAAGTGTCACAAACCAGCAACGTTGAGCGAAGCTTACTGGGTTGCAAGAAAGCAGGAACAATCTCACCTCAGCAACAACAAACGCACGGCAACAGTACCAATCACCAGGCAGTTGCCAGCGACAGTTGTGAACAGAAACACTGGTAATAGAGAGAACAGGCCAAGGGCTACTACCGACAAAAATCAAGATAAAAAATGTTGGTATTGCCCAGAAATGTGGTCCTATGGACACAAGTGCAAAGATGTGAAAAATCTTCTGCACGCAATACAGTTGCAAGGCCATTCTGATGAAGAAGAAGAAGTTGAGGTGCAAAAAAATGTGCAACCAGCTGACCAGCAACAACCAAAAGAAGCAGCACCTGAGGCAGTTAAAGGAAAAGCCAAGTTGATGTTGATTTCTGACACAGCTTTGACAGGCATTCCAACAGATGAGACGATATCTCTGAAAATCGCTATTGGTGGTATACAAGTGATTGCTTTAGTTGATTCAGGTAGCTCAAATACCTTCCTTGACAAGGATTTTGCCATTAAAGCAAACCTCCAGCTGAAATCTTGCACAGCTAGAACAGTAACTGTAGCGGAGGTGGTACATTGATCACTGATTCAGTCCTTACCCAGTGCCCGTTTACAATTCAGAAAGTACCTTTTCAAAGTGATTTCAAGGTCTTGCCATTGAAGGGATATGATGTTGTTCTCGGTGTCTCTTGGTTGAAGCAATTCAATCCAACCACGTTTGACTGGATAGCCAGAACTCTGACGCTCACTAAGGAGGGAGTAGAACACACCTTTACAGACTCCTTGTCAAGACAGAAGCATCCATTAATCTCAGCAAAGAAATGCAACAAGAGCTTGAGCAAAGGAGCTTCTGGGTACATGATCAAGTTATTTGCAGTCTCTGTCAATGATGAGCAACAGGAAAAATTGCCATCAAACTTGCCACCTGAAATAGATCACATTATCCAAGGATTTCAGGATCTGTTCCAAAAACCTACAGGCTTACCGCCAAAAAGAGATTGCGATCACAGAATATTGCTAAAGGAAGGATCTAATCCACCAAACATTAGACCTTACCGCATGCCCCATACACAAAAGAATGCAGTAGAAGAGATAATCAAGCAAATGCTGAAGAATAATGAAATCCGACACAGCAATAGCCCTTACTCGTCTCCAGCATTGGCAGTGACTAAGAGAGATAAAAGTTGGAGATTGTGCACTGATTTTCGTCAAGTCAATGCATTAACCATTAAGAACAAGTACCCCATACCTGTCATAGAGGACCTGCTTGATGAATTGCGGGGAGCTACTATATTTACCAAGCTGGACTTGCGCTCGGGCTACCACCAAATCAGAATGCATGAAGATGACATTGATAAAACAGCATTCCGAACTCATTCAGGGCATTATGAATATCTGGTCATGCCATTCGGATTGACGAATGCGCCGGCAACTTTCCAGGAACTGATGAACAACATATTCTCCAAATATCTGAGACAGTTTGTTCTAGTCTTTTTTGATGACATTCTCATCTACAGCAAGAATTTGCAAGATCACTGCCGTCATCTAAAGCTAGTACTGCAGCTATTGAGGATACATCAGTTGAAAGCAAAATTGTCTAAATGTACATTTGCAACAGACAAAGTGGAATACCTAGGCCACATTATCTCTGCAGCTAGAGTACAGACAGATCCCTCAAAAATAAAGGATATCCTCGATTGGCCAACACCTCTGAATGTGTCGCAGTTGAGAGGAATTCTTGGACTTTGTGGTTATTATAGAAGATTCATTGAAGGATATGCAACAATATGCAGGCCTTTACATGAAGCATTGCAAAAAGGGGGATTCAAATGGGGTAAAGAACAAGAGGACGCATTGGCTGCTCTGAAAAAAGCAATGTCCACACCACCAGTCCTAGCCCTACCTGATTTCACACTACCGTTTGTTCTTGAAACTGATGCCTCTGGTGTGGGACTTGGAGCTGTTCTTATGCAAGTGGGCAGACCTCTGGCCTTCTTCAGCAAGACACTGGGTGTGAAAGCACAGGCACAATCCGTTTACGAAAAGGAAGCGATGGCTATCCTTGAAGCACTGCGAAAGTGGAGGCATTACTTGCTAGGCAACAAACTGATAATTCGCACTGACCAGAAGAGTTTAAAATATCTCACCAGCCAAAGACTACTCGAGGGAGTGCAACATAAATTGATGTTGAAGATGCTGGAGTTTGATTATAACATTGAGTACAAAAAGGGGATTGAAAACTCTGTGGCAGATGCTCTCTCAAGAAAAAGTGATCACTACAACTCGGATCAGTGTCATGCTATCTCAGCAGTGGTGCCCAAATGGATAGAAGATGTGCTTGCATCTTATGAAGGAGATGACAAATGCACTAAGATGCTCCAAGAGCTAGCAATTGACCCAAAGGCTCACCTGCATTACAGTTTATCATCCGGCATTCTCCGGTACAAAAACAGAATAGTCATTGGCGAGAACTCAGAACTCTGCTCAACTCTGTTTGAAGCATTTCACAGTTCACCATTGGGGGGCCATTCAGGCCAGAAGGTAACAATGCATCGGCTCAGCCGTTTCTTCTACTGGCCACATCTGAAACAGTTTGTGATCAGGAAAGTAAGTGAATGTCCAGTGTGCCAAATATCAAAAGGGGAACATGTTCATTATCCTGGTCTTCTGGATCCTCTGAATATACCGAAGATAAAATGGTCAGAAGTGAGTATGGACTTCGTGGAGGGACTGCCAACATCAAGAGGCAAGAATGTCATATTTGTAGTGGTAGACAGGCTTACTAAATATGCCCATTTCTTACCACTGTCACATCCTTTTACTACTCCACAAGTGGCCAAACTCTTCATGGATAATATACATAAGCTACATGGACTGCCCCAAGTAATTGTGTCTGACAGAGATAGGGTGTTTACAAGCAAATTCTGGCAAGAACTATTCACAACACTGCAAGTGAAACTTCACCTTAGCAGTTCCTATCATCCTGAGTCAGACGGCCAAAGTGAGAGGGTCAATCAGTGCCTAGAACAGTATTTGCGAGCAATGGCATTTCGTGAGCCTAAAAAGTGGATTGATTGGCTTCCAGCTGCCGAATGGTGGTATAACTCTGCCTATCACTCTTCCCTCAAGAAATCACCGTTTGAAGCACTCTATGGGTATGCTCCACCACAAATTGGGGAACTGGCAATCTCTTCTGAACTAACTGATGAGACCACAGCAGTACTGCAAGACCAAGAAGAAATGATGAAAGTCTTGCAAACAAACCTGAAGCAGGCCCAAAACAGAATGAAGAAATTTGCTGATCTGAAGAGAAGTGAAAGATCATTTGAAGTGGCTGACCTAGTGTACCTGAAGATGTAGCCATATAGGGAAGCAGCTCTGGGACTACGCAATGCTCTGAAACTGACATCCAAGTACTACGGGCCGTTCAGAGTAATTCAAAAGGTTGGCAATGTAGCCTACAAACTGCAATTTCCTGAGGGCACCAAACTTCATGATGTTTTTCATGTTAACCAGTTGAAGAAGCATCTGGGGCCAAATGCAGTTCCAAATCCGACACTGCCAGTTCTCACTGCAGAAGGTAAGATCAAAACATTTCCTGCTGCAATCCTTCAGCGCCGACAGATTTCCCGCTCTGCTGGGGATTACGATATTGCTGTGGATCAGTGGCTTGTCCACTGGGAGAACCTGTCCCCTGATGAAGCTACCTGGGAGGATGCAAAGTTTATTCAAGCAGCGTTCCCTTCTTTCAATCCTTGAAGTATTGTCTCGAGCGGGCGGCAATGTCAGGAACTCTGTTCCTCTGTTCTGAAGCTTCTCTGAAGAAGAAGACAGGCGACCCAGGTTGTGAGCCGTTGGATACGAGTCCAACGTCTCAGATTACAAGATACCGATTCAGTCTTAATGATAGTGGCTATGTTTGTAAGAGTGGCAGTTAATCCTGCTTAAGATTGTAACCTAAAACTGTCGTGGCTCACGGTCGGTTTATAAGGCCGGAGAGTGGGTGGTTGGGCGGCACGACAACTATCAAAAACCCTATTTTGCCATGTTCTTCTTGTTCGTCCTCCTTTACCTGTTCTTGCCTTAGTATTTTCCAGCCTAGATTTACTCTTCAATTACTGTCTTTCCTTGTCCAAATCCTTCTTCCCAGCTTAGTCTCAAGCGGGATTGTGACACCAACCTCCCCCCATCCGTAGCTGAGACGCGCGCTGAATATTTTGGGAACAGGAGGCCCGGCGGAAGCGGGAGGTCGAGCGCGCCTGCTGCTTCCGCGGCGGCGGTGGCAGTGTACGGAGATCGGCCCCAGTAGCCGCAGACCTTCTCGTGGGACGGCAGCTGCGGCGGGGGCGCGTCGCTCCTGCACCCGAAGCTCTCGGAGTCCCGGAGGTCTTCCCCGGCGAGAGCCTCCGCGGCGGCCTCCAACTCCCCACGCCCGCGCGCCATCAGGTGAGGTCTCACTCGCTCCTCCTCTCCTTTGTTGCCACCGCGTGGTGATTCGAACCCTTTCGTTTCTGCCGGATTGGTCGGTGTCTCTGTTCGTTCTATTCCCCGAGGCTGATCAGTAGTCAGTGGTTGATTTTAGCAGTGTTTGCTAATACAGTAATCGCTTCTGATGGATCCCCTTGTTCTGATTCAGTGCGTGGATCCGTAAGCCGGTTAACTTGATTTGGAACAGTACCATACTTTGTCCAAGTTCAAACAAAATTATCTGCTGACGCAATCTCTATTTTGTGAACAAACAACCTATTTTGCTTGCTATAGGATTTCTGTTTGTTACAGATACTGAAAACTGAAACATGAGGGTCAGGGTTTATCTGCGGGTGACTTGCTTCTGCTGCACTAGCGCCCTTATATACAGTTAAGTTACTCAAATATGTATGCAATTTCTGTTCTGAATTCCGCATTATCTGTAAAGGCGTGCTGAATGCCCAAACTAACTCTCCTCTCTCTGCTAAATGTTTCACCAAGAGCACCTGTCTTTCTAGTCACAGGTTACTTACAAAAGATGTGTGTACATGCTGTATCTTCACCAATTTTGACCTCTGTTTTCTTCCCAATTGTCGCCAGGGATTTGGCTCGCACGACACCTCATCAAGGACGATGCCTTCATTCCCTCCCAGCTCAGCGTCTCGGGAAGGATCCCAGCAGCAATTGGAAATGGTGCCAAACAACACTTTCCACTGCTGTAACCCCTCTCTTGTAGACAGTAGATGTAAGATCTCAAGCCCCAGCACTTCATTTGATACACTTGACGTTTGGCATCAACTTCAGGGACAGTTGTTTAGTTCACCTCCTTTTTTTAATCGCTTTTACTGAGCAGATCAGCTGGACTGGCACCCTTTTATGATAGAAACTGCACCGGTATCCGTTCTCTATTGGAACTCTTCCATCAGTAAGCTGTCACATTGTCATGGTATATTTTGTTTGGTATACTGACTGGTAGTGCTTCTACAGGTCAGGTTAATGAGGATGCTGATCGCAGATTTCAGCAACTGGCAAGTTCATTACATAAGGTGCAGATTGTACTGGACTCGGTAAAAAATGATGCTATTCGGTTAAACAGAGACATGAAGGAGAGTAGGAGACGTTGCTAGATTGTAAGTCCTGAAAAAAGTGTACAGTTAATCAAAATAGAAATCGCAGCAGCTCCTGTTTTCTTCATGAACTTCAGCACCCTTATTATTTTCTTCTTCGATAACTGGTGCATCAAATAATTGAATTGTATTTATTTGTTATGTGCAGCTGGTAGCATACAGAAAAAGGTTGATCTCCTAGAGAATTCACTTCAGCAAATTGTAAGGATCATTGATGGCTTTTCTCTTTCTCCTATTTTTTTGTTTTGTGTCAGACAACAAAGTTTGATATATGCCAACATGTTATCACAGCTTAAGGGACAAAACGATCTCAAAGTACTTCATGAAGGCAGCACAATACACAATCCTGATCATCTGGGTATTTTAAACTCTCACACAGACACATTGAATGAGATATTTTTGAATCTTTCAGTCTGGCCAGAACAAATGCGGGCAGATCTAAGGCAACTGCATGGTGATATCTTTGGTACTTTTACAAAAGAGATGGAGGTACTTCTTCTGCTGCTGTGATCCACCACTAGTTCTGATACGGTTTCGATCTATTTTTTTGTCTATATGACTTATCCTGATGACCGGCATGCACACATAAGTAATTATTTTGCTGATTTACCAGTATCTCAAATTCTCTGTTATCTCCGTATGTCTGGGTTCAGTTACATAGAAATGTACAAGTTAGTTCCTACATTTTTTTGTATATCCAGTTTCTTGAACAAACATCCTTTTCTTCATTTCTTGTATATTCGTGACAAGAAACATTCAATTATCTCAGTGGGTGATAGTGTTTACTATCTTTGTCTATAATGGGCTTGTTCTTACTTTCCGTACTGAAACAACCGAGAAGCAATCATAGTTTTGCTGTACAATTACCTGATATTTGTTTCTTTATGCAGGGGGTTGTTAGAGCCATCAGGTCTATCAATAGTAAGACTGCTGCGATGCAAATGCTGGAAGTACGTGTACCCATTAATCGATTAACTGAATCCATGAGTCGTTCATTATCGATGTCTCATGGTTTTTTGTGTCTTGGTAAGGACGAGAGCTCTTCCTCCAAGGAAAGAACACAGAGAGTGGCAAATGGAAGTCCCCTGATGAATCGAATGTCTGTAGCAAATAAAAGACTTACGATGAACCAGTCACTAGTAGCAAACGGACGACACATGATGAAAGGAACACCAGTGGAAAATGGAAGCCCTATGATTAACTGGACATCAGTAGGAAATGGAAGGCCCCAGATGGACCGAAAGCCAGGAACAAATGGGATACCCCAGATGGACCGAACACCAGCAACAAAACTGTAATGTTCTAACCTCAGTTTCTTCAAGAGTTCAGTTGTTAGCTAATTATTAAAGATTCCTAGAGGTGGATAGTGATACAAAGCTATGTGGTGCGGCCATAGAGAAAAAACCAGTCCATAGTACTGAAACATTTTCTGTCTTTTTCGAGGAAGATTATATTCATGACTTTCGGTTGTATTACAAAAGTTCCTCTGCATATACATATTTTCTTCATTGTTTTGCTCTCTGTGTCCTCGTTAGATTTTGGATTCTGACAAGGCTTGCTTCTTGATGCCAGCCTCCCTGCACCTTTCATTTATTCGACAAGGGCAGAAGATCTGAAGCCAAAAGTAGAGCAGGAAAACGTAAAAGGAGCTCAATTGGTTGGTTCAAGATACATGCTGGCACCTAAACATAAAGAGGCGTCGAATCAAAAAGTCAATACACAAGAGCTAACTAAGAAGGTAACATGTGATACCTTGGCCCTTAGCGTGATGAAAATGATAGATGATACCCTCGAGACAACTTAAGTCCTTGGCTTGTTTGGCTATGAATTCTTTAAGTGATGCCTGGTAGTCAAAAAACACCTGTTGCTATACTGCTTACAGTTCACAGCCAATGTCTCTGAGTTGTGGACTTGTGGCTCTGAAAAAAGAATACCGCTGAATTTACTGGAGCATCCTTCACGCACAGCGGTAACTTTGCAGTGTTTTTGCACAGTATATTGGAAGGTTGCAATTGCGCCGTGTTTAGTGTGTGAACATGATTCCTTCCTTGTGAATACAAATGCAGGCACTGGTCAGCAGAATCATCGACTCGAACGATGCCACTGAAGGGCACATTTCCTCGGTGATTCTGAACACAGAACTAGGTACAGTTTTCCTCATGTGTTTCCTTATGTCGATTCTGGTTTCTTGCCTCGAACTGGAGAGGGAGATTTGGACTGATAATCATTTAGAAGAGGGAGGAAATCATCGGTAATTAGCACTTATTCTTACTGATACACATAATGGCTTGCACTGTTTGCCAAAGAAGCACGAAATCATCATTTGCAGCACAAATAAAAAAATTGTAAACGAAAAGAAACAGACCGTCCTCTGTTATGTACTTATGTATATATGGTGCAGCTGACCTGACGAGGCAAGCCGGCAGCCACGAGGCCTGCAGCTTCTGCGATTGTTATTTATATATGGTGCAGCTGACCTGATGTGGGAAGCCGGCAGCCAGGAGGTCCTGCAGCTTCTGCGAAGGGCGAGGAAAAAGAGGAGAAGAACAAAGATATATCTGCATTGATGCCACCGACTTGCTGACAGATGTAACCAGAGGAGGACAGAAGAGGAGGCAGGCAGGCGGCTGTGTGCATCCTAGTTATGCAGATGCCAGGTGTAATGCTTAAAACTTTTAAGTGTAATGCTTAAAACTTTTAAGTAATAAAACTGCCCTTTATCAAAAAAAAAAGAAGAGGAGGCAGGAAGCTGAACCAGAAGAAGAGAAAGGCGATGCTGTTCATGTTGCAGCAGCACCAGCAAAGCGGGCTCGCCGTCCCAACCCCAAGTACGACGTGGCTCAGTGGGCCATGTGAGGCGGTGAGGCGGCCCGGGATGCACAAAGGCGCGACACACACTCTGACTGTCTGACAGGTGTTGGTGCAATGCAGCCGAGTCGACAGACAGGAAGCGCTATGCCACCATGACCGTTCGACTAGAGATCAATGACATATTATCAATTGACCTCTGACACAGTACAGGACATCTTGTGTAATTCTTGACAACTCAAACACATGGACGTCATAAATGTCCAGAAAAGTAAGGTCTTTTTCAATTGTTGTTTACACAAGGTTCACATGAGGCGAACTGAAGATTGCAGATGAGGTACGACTAGCACTTCAACATGGTACCCAGTGGATTCATTCTGTATGCATCCTATAGTTCCAGGTTAATCCACTGGCAGTAGCTGCATAGCCTCAACCTCCTTCCTCAAACCCTCGAACAACACCGACAATAAGTATCGCTCCCCCGCGCTTGGATGTACTGGCCAGTCAGCCTTCTGAAATTTCTCCATGTTAATCCATATTTGATATCTGCGTCACACTAGATTATTGGACAGCATGCGTTGTGCCTACCAGAGATACATCCTTTCTTGCCTTCCATAATTTCATCATGTTGTAGGACAGGCTAGTCAACACAAAAGGCCTCACGACTGTATATTTCTTGCTTCATCGTATACTTAATTTATGATTCCTTTTTGCTTATCTACAGGCTATGAGGGCGGATGTTTATAATTCCTTAATGAAGGCGTTGAGCATGGAAGATGCACGGATGTAAAAAGGATAAGTGCTGAAGATGAAAATGAGTCTGCCAGATGATTTAATCAAGAGAATGACGGAAACATTTTCTGAATATGGCCAGATGTTTCATGCTCACTGTAGAACGATAGAGAGGATATGCGGAATATGTTGGATGTTTTATTGAGCCTCATGGGCGAGTATATATGGGGTACAAGACTTGGAGGGCAAGAAGCCTCTCCTAGAGATAAGGTAGGAGACGGATTACAAATCCTATACTACCAAATATAGCTATACCGAATATATCTCTAACATCCCCCCGCAGTCGTAGCGGTAGCGTCGTGAACAACTGGAACGTCGCGGACGGTCAGACTGGAGAGAAACCGAAGTATAATCCAGTGGGCTGACATCCCCCCGCAGTCGTAGCGGGAGCGTCGTGGTCGATGTCGCGGCGCGGATGCTTGGACTGGAGAGGAAGCTGATGAGAGCTCAGGCGAGGTGGTAGCCCTTGTGCCGATGTCGAGGGAGCCGAGAGCGTGAGGTGGTGCCGAGGTCGAGGTAGCCATTGCGAGGAGATGCCGTGGTCGATGTCGTGGTCGGAGATGCCGGTGTCGATGTAGCCGCACATGAAGCCGCGGGCGCGAAGAAGGCGCCATGGTGATGATGACGGAGACACGTCGAGGCAGTCATCGAGGATGCCGATGCCGGAGACGACGCAGTACGAATCGTCGAGGACGAGGTGCGGCCATTGTTTTGCCGGAACAAGGCGCACGTCGGGGACGAAGGCATACTCCGGTTTTGCCAGAACCGAGTACGCATAGAAGAAATCGGTGACGTGGTCGAGGCAGTCGTAGAGGAGGAAGTCGATGACGAAGACGTTGTCGAGGCCGATGTAGACGAGGCGCCGACCTGGGTTTGCCAGACCCGGGGACACGTCGGGGACGAAGGCACGCACCGGTGTTGCCAGTACCGTGCATGCGGGGGCAGGGACCACCGTGAACCATACGCCAGCGTCGGAGGGGCCAGCAGAGGAGGACTCGACGACTATTGCGGCGCCAATCAGCGGGGGGTAGAAGGTGCCGATGTCGTCCGCGGTTGTCGGAGTAGACGTAGTCGGGGACGAGGATGATGACGCTGGCGACGTGGTCATGTGATAACCCACAAGTATAGGGGGTGTATCGTAGTACTTTCGATAAATAAGAGTGTCGAACCCAACGAGGAGCAGAAGGTGTTGACAAGCGGTTTTGATGAAGGATTCACTGCAAATGCTCTCAGACAAGTTTTTATGAGTTTTTGATATGACAGATAAATAGAGTACAAGTAAATAAAATGCAGTAGTAATAGTTGCAGCGAGTGGCCCAATCCTTTCTACAGCAAAGGACAAGCCGGTTGTTGTACTTATAATGACCAAACGTTCTTGAGGACACACGAGAATATTGTCAAGTGCTTTCGCTTCATATAGTTGATTAATCTTCATTGCTTTGATAAGTGTTGTGTGGGTGAACCTATGCTAATGCACCGCCCTTCCTAGGACTAATACATACTTGTGATTATACCCCTTGCAAGCATCCGCAAATACAAGAAATTAATTAAGTTAAACTAACCACAGCCTTAAACTTTGAGATCCTGCTATCCCTCATGCATCGATATACCAACGGGTGTTCAGGTTTCTGTCACTCCGGCAACCCACAATTGGCAAACGAATACACAATGCATTCCCCTAGGCCCATAAAGGTGAAGTATCATGTAGTCGACGTTCACATGACACCACTAGAAGAATAACACCACAACTTAAGCATCAAACCATTAAATATTACTCAACATAGTTCACTACTAACATCAAGACTTCTCCCATGTCCTCAAGAACTAAACGAACTACTCACAAGACATCGTACGGAACATGATCAGAGGTGATATGATGATGAATAACAATCTGAACATAAACCTTAGTCCAATGGTTCTACCCAATAGCATCAATAACAAGAGTAATCAACACCGGGAGAGTTTCACCTATGAAATAGACAAGATTCAGGCCTAGATGTTATAACGGAGACGGAGTGCAGCGGCGGTGATGATGGTGTTGGCGGTGGAGATGATGATGATGATGATCCCGATGAAGTCCAGCTCGATGACGGTGATGATGGCGTCGATTTCCCCCTCCGGGAGGGAATTTCCCCCGGCAGATTTCTTCCTGCAGGGGAGCTTTTCGCTCTCTGGTGTTTTCCGCCTCGTGGAGGCGGCGGAATATTTCGATGGCCCTCCTCCGTGTGTTAGGGTTTCGAGTGGGTCAAGTACGCAAAGGGGGAACAGCTGAGGTGGGCCAGGGCCCCCAAACCACCTGTCGGCGCGGCAGGGGGCCCCACCGCGCCAAGGGGTGAGGAGGGCCCACCATGGCCCATCTCAGCTCCCCCTTTTGGCCTCCTCCATCTTCTGGTAAAATAGGAACTTCCATATGTCTCCTTCGATTTATTGATCTTCAGAAATAGTGCATCTCGACGGTGCTTTTTCCAGCAGAATCCTGACTCCGGTGTCCAATTCTCCATTATTCATCAAACATGCAAAATAGGTAAAATAACATAAGTAACACTTCTAAATATGAAATATATCGATGAATAGCAGTAAATTATGATATAAAATAGTGATGCAAAATGGACGTATCAACCCCCCCAAGCTTAGACCTCGCTTGTCCCCAAGCGAAAACTGAGCTCAGTAAACATGACCACAAGTTTATGGAGCAAAGTGTCGATAAATAAAATACGGACAAGAAGCATCACATTCATTGATACACAAGTCATTCTAGACAGCAACTTCCCTTCATATAATCTAACTTGAAATAAGTAAAGGGAACCACGATGAAGTGCATAAAGAGAACCATGATTGGTGAATGCAAACTTAAACTCTTGGTCAGAGAACAATTAACAGATCATACTTATCTTTCGAGAAGAGTCTTTATATCAGAGCTTATATAGCAGAACTTACATGCCTTAATCATAACAGTCTCCTTACAGTCATTGATAACTTTCAAAGTTATATTCATTCGGATAAAAGCTATTGTGCGAAACAAGGAAATGAGAGATATGATTAGAAGTATTGACATGGGTATGCCTATCGGGTACCCTACCATGAGGGTACCTGGTGCACGTATCGACTAGGCCCAACTATCAGAGCCTACATGAAGCCCATGAAGGGAGGCCCACGAAGATGGAGTATCCTCCAAGTTTGGCGAAGCAATAGTCGGTTTAGAGTTTCCTTACTTGTAAATCGAGTCGGTTACGAACACCCGAGACCCAGCCTATTATTTAAGGACTGGGAGGGCCATCGAACCAGACAACGAACCACCAGAGCCACAAACCCTAGCGAGATCGACATCTCGCCGGGATCCTTGTAACCATCATATTCACAAAGCAATAACAGACAGGCAGGACGTAGGGGTGTTACCTCCACACGAGGGCCCTGAACCTGGGTAAAATCTTTGCCCTGCTTGTCAGCCGACGATACTTCCAGCTCTACCACGTTCTCTCCCCCATATTCATAACCTAGGGACCTTAACCATGGGTCTTGATGAGTCTACCCCTCGTCAAGTGGCGCCGTCTGTGGGAAAGAATAGCGCTGGACTCGAAGTTTCGCCGGTCCCAACAGCAAACGGCAAATCGCCGATCACACCAGCAAACGGCAACTCGCCGATCTCATCTGCAAACGGCAACTCGCCGGC
Source organism: Poa pratensis (assembly GCA_947311845.1). NCBI lineage: Eukaryota > Viridiplantae > Streptophyta > Magnoliopsida > Poales > Poaceae > Poa > Poa pratensis. The sequence continues at coordinate 9,721,768 of CAMZMU010000081.1, read as the reverse complement.
CATGTCAGCAAACAGCAACTCGCCGATCCAGGCGACACACGGCGACTCGCCGATCCACTCGAAAAGCGGCAGCCTGCCCGCTTCACCTGCAAAAAGCGCATCTGCTCTTCCAATGAATTTCAATCCGCACTCGCCAGAGCTTCAGGAGGCGTTTTCGGCCTTGAATCAGGTTTGAGCTTAACTGTTGGAGCATTCAATTTTTTCGTAAACAATCTTGGCACGCAGGACTCGACAGATCCGCAACAACGGTGCTGGGCGCACTCGAGGCTCCGTCGACTGCGCTCGCCCCGTCGTCGATTCCTGAAGCCTGCTCGCCCGCAACAACCATGTCGACCGGCGAGATCGACAGGTTCATGATGACGGAACTCCAAGGCGAGGAGGCAGAATCAGCATACCGCACAAGCAACGTCGACTTCAACCTACCACTCGACGAAGTTTCGACTGCGGGATCTCCCTCGATGACTTCTACGAGCCCGCGATTCATAACGACAGCAACGTCGACTCGGAGATCTTCACCAACACCAACCTCGACTCAGAATCCATAATGGCTTCGCCAACACCGAGATGAGCATAGGCGATGAGCACGCGACAACGAGATTCGCCTCGAAGATCTACTCGATGAACACACTGGCTCTGACATGAGCCTCGACGGCGACGTCGAGTCCATGACTGGAATCGACAGCACATACACCTGTCCTCGGGTCACGCCCCATCAGGTCTACGTGGCCTTCACCGCAGAATCATCCGCAGACGCAGCCGCTCGCAGGCCTGCACAATTCCCATGCACGGTAACCATGCCGGATGGGGTCACAACCTTGACAATCACGGAGGAGATGGCAGCAAAAGCAGATAAAGTCATAAAGGAGTGCACAATGATGCCACCAAATTCCACCCCAGAGGAGATGTTGACCTTCCAGTACTTCAACTGGCAGGAGTCAATTCGACTGCAAAACTACCGAGCGACGCTCGAGAGCGCAAAAGGCAAGCCAGCCTCTCGAGTGCCCGAAGAAGGGAGCAATCCCTCGGGTCCACAATGCAACCAACCCCACGACCTAGGTCGCGGTTGGCAAGCCTTCCAGAACATGAAAGGGTAGCAATCACCCGTAACCTGTCGTTCATGACAGAGGACGCTAACGGAATCCCAGTGCCCAAAACTGCTGCGGGTGCATTATTCTCCGTAGGTGCTTACCTCAAGGCAATGCAACCTCCGGCGAATGACCCTAACGCAGCCCTGCATCGCCAACAACTCAAATCGCTAGCTCTAGCGGCACAGGCTATACAGCCAGAAGACAAAACTCCAGCAAGGAATCGCGATCGCGACATAGTCGACTCACGACACGCAGCACATCATCGCAGTGGTCGCAGCCACCACTCGGATGAAGGAAGGAGAAGCACGCGCCGGCACAGGTCCAGCAGAAGCAGATCTCGAAGATCCTATAGCAGCGATTCATACTCTGATCGCGAACCAGAGCCATGCGGAGCATTGTGCTTCACTCGACGCATCCGTGAGACGCGGATGCCCAAACGGTTCAAGTTGACAGGCGAACAACCCAAGTACAACGGTCGCCAAGAACCTTCTGGGTGGTTAGAAGATTACAGACTCGCCGTGGCATGCCAGCGTGGCACGAACACCACGGCGATGCAGTACATACGACTTATGCTCGAAGGAACTGCCCGCGACTGGCTCAAATCGCTCCCTCCATCATCATACGACTCGTGGGACGATTTCCGCAGAGACTTCATCAAAAACTTCGAGCCTCTGTGTGAGCGCCCGAAGACATTCGAGAATTAAGGACATGCACTCAACGATCAGACGAGTCGTTGAGATCATACATACGGCGGTGGACCGAAATACGCAATTCGGTTGGCAAAGTGTCAGAAGACAGGGCCATGGATGCCTTCATACAAGGTCTCGCCAGGAAGGACTTCAAAGAGGCACTTGGTCGTGAAAAGCCAACCTCCCTGGCTGACCTCATCAAAGTTGCGACTGAGTGGGCAGATGGAGAGGATTCTGTACGCAGATCCCGTGCTTCCCCACACGCGACAACTACGAAAGCGGCAGTCGAGCCGCAGAGATTCATACAGAGAAGATCGCAGGCGCAAACGTTCCAACGTCCTTACGACGATAACAGACCCGAGTTCATGGCGGCTGGATACACACAACCGGGAGGACCAAGATAGAAGCAATCGACGCTCGGATGATCGACGGGACAGTCGAGATCGCGAGCAGCGGAGCGACAGCTACAAAAGGCAAGAATGGCGCAAACGTAGCGACGCAAAACCCGAGCGGTCATTCGAGGAAAAGATGGACGACTGGTGCAGATTCCACCTCTTCAAGGGGGACGACGGAAAACTACGCTCCAATCACACCCTAAGGAACTGCAGGGAATTCGACCAAATGGCGACTGACTACATGATACGACTCAAAAGGTACGGCCCAGCACCTGCTCAGCCCACGCCTGCACCCGCACCACAGCCGAACGCTGTGCCCGCTCTCATGGCGCCACAGCCGCCACCGCAACCACCACCACAGCCTGCTCCAGGCGCAAACCTCGCAGGTGCCATACAACCCGTACTACGGGCGGAAGATGATCAATATCCACAGCCCCACGGGCAGATGTACATGATACAAAAGGGTCGCCCCTCCAACAGGCAGCAAAAGCTAATCACTCGACAGTGAACATGGCTGTCATGGCACCTCCTGCCGTGCCGAATTTCTGAAGGGATCGGAAACCATCATAAGCTTCAGTCGAGAGGATCATCCCCCAGCTGTAGTTCGACCAGGGCACGCGGCTCTGGTACTCGACGCGCAAATAGGAGGCTACGCCATGACCAAGGTCTTCATGGATGGAGGCAGCGGCATAAACATCATCTTCGCGGACACGCTCCGCAAAATGAACAGGTCAGTCGAAAACCTCCCAAAATCTTCAAATACCTTCCACGGTATTGTTCCTGGCAAAGCAATTAGCCCAGAAGGCACCATACAACTCGACGTTACGTTCGGGGACAAAAGCCACTTCAGGACAGAGTCGATTGAGTTCGAGGTCGTCGACTGGAAATCACAATACCATGCTATTCTTGGTCGCCCGACGTTTGCTCGATTCATGGCGGTGCCACACTATGCGTACCTCACGCTGAAGATGCCAGGACCAAAGGGAGTCATCACTGTCCGTGGAAACTTTCAAAGGTCCGATGCTTGCGACCGCGAGTTCAGCAAAATCTCCGAGATGTTCGGGGTGGAAGAATCACTCGCCGACTTGGCGATTACCAACGACCGCACACTCCTTCCGGAGCATAAGAAGTTGGCAGTCGACAGATCCTTCAATGCTACAAATGACACAAGGTCGCATCAGGTGCACCCGACCGATCCGTCCAAGACAGTCAACATATCTTCGAGCCTGCCTATCGCATAGGAAGGCGCGCTCGTCGAATTCCTCCGTGAGAACTGGGAAATATTTGCGTGGTGTCCAGCCGACATGCCAGGTATTCCCAGGGAATTCGCCGAGCACTCTCTCCAATTGTTTCCAGATGCAAAGCCAGTCAAGCAAACGATGCGTCGAATCTCCGGCCCAAAGCGAACCGCAGTCGAATCTGAAGTCGACCGGTTACTCGCAGCAGGATTCATTAGGGAAATCAAGAAATCACAATGGGTGGCCAACCCCGTACTCGTAGAAAGAAGCATACAGACATCCTTCGGATGTGCGTGGACTTCACAGCGCTGAACAAGTGCTGTCCAAAGGATCACTTCCCGCTACCCGAATCGACCAGATCGTCGACTCCACCGCCGGATGCGCACGACTCTCCTTTCTGGATGCTTACTCAGGTTATCACCAGATAAGGATGAAGCAAGAAGACGAAGAAAAAACGGCGTTCATAACCCCACTCGGGGTCTACTGCTACACAACTATGCCCTTTGGGCTCAAAAACGCGGGTGCAACATACCAGCGCATGATGCAGGACTGCCTCAAAAAGCAAATTGGACGCAACGTCCAGGTCTACGTGGATGACATTGTCATTACCACAAGGGAAGAACCACACTACTCGACGATTTGAGGGAGACGTTCGCAAACCTCAAACGCTTCCATATCAAGCTCAATCCTAAGAAGTGCACGTTCGGCGTTCCAGCCGGGCAGCTCTAGGGTACCTAGTCTCTGCCGTGGAATCGAAGCAGACCCGGAGAAAATACAGGCCATCCTCACAATGCAAAGGCCTTCAAAGCTTCATGATGTGCAGAAACTAGCAGGACGAGTAGCAGCGCTCAGTCGATTCATCAGCAAACTGGGTGAAAAGGCTTACCATTCTATCGACTGATGAAGAAGGCGGACAAGTTCGAGTGGACGCCAGAAGCTGAAGCAGCCTTCACAGATCTCAAGCGGATCCTCACAAGCCCTCCGATCCTCGTCGCACCTAAGGAACGGGAACCACTCTACCTGTATGTCTCGGCTACAAACAGGGTGGTGAGCACCGTACTGGTAGTCGAACGCATGGAGGAGGGGCACATCCAAAGCATACAACGTCCAGTCTACTACCTGAGCGAGGTTCTCTCCATATCAAAACAGCGGTACCCGCACTATCAAAAGCTGGCATACGCTGTATTCATGTCCTCAAGGAAGTTGACACACTACTTCACCGAGCACCCGATCACCGTGGTAAGTAACTCAGCAATCGGTGATATCCTCACAAACCCCAATGCAACGGGTCGAGTCGCAAAATGGCTCATCGAGCTGGCTCCAAGAGACATCAAGTACGAGCACCCGAAGGCTATCAAAGCACAAGTCCTACCCGACTTCACAACCGAGTGGATAGAGGCCCAATTACCTGGAGCACCAGACGTGTCCAATTCCTGGACCATGTACTTCGATGGGTCCAAGAAACACGAAGGCGCAGGCGCAGGCGTCATCCTCATATCACCAAAAGGGGACAAGCTACGTTATGTTTTGCAGATGGGATTCAAACTACCCTCCAATAACGAGGCTGAATACGAGGCCTGATCCATGGCATGCGGATGGCAAAAGCACTTGGGTGCACTCGATTGATGATCTACGGCGACTCCAATCTCGTGGTGCAGCAAACAATGAAGGCCTGCGACGCAATCGCGGACAACATGATCGCTTATCGCGACCTGTACAACACACTGGAGGGCAGCTTCGAGGGCTGCGAGTTGAGGCACATAGGAAGGGAAAGTAACGAAGAAGCAGACATGCTAGCCAATCTTGGCTCAACTGGCGCACAAATTCCACCTGGTGTCTTCCTCGAGCGCATCGAACACAGATCTATCAAGGAGAAACGAGAGCCTCCTCCGTCGACTACGCCACCAAAAGCAAAGCCTAGCACAGAGGACCCCCCAGTCGAGGTATTCTCATTGAGCCAACTGGACTCAACCTTTTCTGGCTTACATACTCCGTGGCGAGCTACCAGATGACATAACCGAGTCCCGACGCGTGACTCGAAGATCAAAAGCATACACCGTTATCAACGGCGAGTTATACAAGCGCAGCATATCAGGTATGTTCCAAAGATGCATCGCATTCGAAGATGGCCAAGCCATACTTCGAGACATTCATGCAGGTACCTGTGGGCATCACGCCAGCAGTCGATCACTCGTAGCCAAAGCCTTTCGCGCAGGGTTTTACTGGCCTACAGCACTCAAAGACGCGGAGGACATAGTCAAAAGGTGCGTCGGCTGCCAGAAATTCGCAACAAGGCCGCACGCACCCGCATCGGCGTTGAAGACTATACCGCTGGCCTGGCCTTTCGCCCAATGGGGGCTCGATATGGTTGGGCCACTCAAAAAATCATCGCATGGCGGGCATACTCACCTACTGGTGGCAGTCGACAAGTTCACAAAGTGGATCGAGGCGGTCCCCATCACAAATTCGACTGCTACTACGGCAGTCAACTTCATAAAGAGCATCATCTACCGCTTCGGTGTCCCAAACAGTATCATCACTGATAACGGCACAAACTTCACGGCTGAGGAGTTCAAAACCTTCTGCAAAGAGCAGGACATTACGCTCAACTACGCATCCGTGGCACATCCACAATCCAATGGCCAAGTCGAAAAGGCCAATGGACTTGTGACGAGTGGGATCAAGAAGCGCCTCCTGGTGCCACTCAAAAGAGCTGCGGGTGCTTGGGTCGAAGAACTACCATCTGTGCTATGGAGCCTACGCACAACTCCCAACACTTCTACGCAGTTCACCCCATTCTTCATGGTCTATGGTGCAGAGGCAATTCTGCCATCAGATGTAAGGTTCAATGCGCCACGAGTTGAAGCATACAATGAAGAAGACGCGAAGAAGCACTCGAAGACGCAGTCGACTTACTCGATGAGCGCGAGACACGGCCTTGGCCCGCACAGCTGTTTACCAGCAGATCTCCGCAACTACCATAGCCGTCGACTGCGAACCAGGTCCTTCGTCGTTGGTGACCTGGTTCTTCGACTGAAGCAAAAGAAGGTGCACAAGCTCGCTTCCCCATGGGAGGGTCCCTTCATCATCACGGAGGTCCTTGGTGGAGGCGCATATCGACTGAAGCACGCGAAGACAGGCGAACTCTCTCATAATCCTTGGAACGTTGCGCATCTGCGCCGTTTCTACGCATAAAGTGCTCACAGTCATACAATGTAATAGGCTATATGTCGGATGGCTGCAGGTTTCAGACGCGCTCTTTTCCTTACCAGGGTACCTAAGGGGACTGGAAGGTTTTTAATGAGGCGGCCTGCAGCCTAACATTCAAAAGAGGAATAAAATCAATGTTCCTTCGACTTCTTTGTTACTACTACCCGCATAATTCATACCTTAACCGCACCCGAAACCCTCGGGGGCTGTGTTATCGATCAAATGAGCTCTCGCTCTTGCAGAAACACAATGCCTTAGCCGCACCCGAATGCTCGGGGGCTGCGTAACAAGGATCCAACAAAAACACAAAAACTCTGCAGCCGCACTCGAATACTCGGGGGCTGCACAGTCATTGGTTCACAACCAACACATATTTCACAAACCCCGCTCGACTGACTCGGGGGCTCGACAAAAAATCAAAGTATACAAACTATACAATATACAAAGAGTCAAAAATTACACTCGGGGGCTGCCCCTATACAAAAATTGCACTCGCAAACTATTCTAATCCTCAGGCTCGTCCTTTACGGGCAGCTCGGGACCGCAAAGCTGTTCGCGAGTGCACTCGATTAGTGTCTCCGCAGCTTGGATCGTGTCATCCAGGTCTTTTTGTTCGAGAACCTCTCCGGCTGCAGGTGTCCGCAACACCAACCTTGGTTTTCGACTACGCATATACGCCATTGCAGCGTTGGCTCCAATCACAAGTCTCTGAGACAGCAACTCTCGAATGGGATTTGTTTGCGGAAGATGTTCAACACAGCACGAATCCCTTGTGGTTGTGGCCCCGAAGGAAAAAGAGTCTCGTTCAGGCGAATAAACGCTGCCCGGCATAACTCCAGCAGTTCAGCACTTCGCCAGACGCGATCCTTCAGGGTGGCGAGTATGCGGGCATGGTACCTATCAAGCCAAAAGTGTTGACGCCCAGTCGTAGGGTCGTCAACCACGCTATCCAGACGCCCTTCCACGCGAATCTTTTCAGCCTGGAAGTTGTCGACAAAGCCTACAAACACGGGCGCACCAGTCAGATCAAAAGGCAAAAGCTACGCAAAAAGCTTGTAAACAGAGCAAGACTCGAACTTACACTCGAGTTGCCTGTTCACAAGATCCATCTCCCCGAGCACATATTCCTCGCGTTGGGTGGCCAACGCGGGTCTCGCCCTCAATCGATTCAGCTCAGCCTGGGCGTCCTTCAGATCTTGCTCCATTCTCACAAATTTGGCCTTCATATACTCCATCACCTTGGCATCATTTACCACCTGACCCTGGGATCGGGTGGTGATTGGAGCCTGCGAGGAACTAGTCGCAGTAGCAGGTTCTCGTGACTGTTCAAAGAGCATAATCACAAACACAAAGTTTGTGTCAGAAGCTAAAACTCATGTCATAAGCATACAACTCTTCGAGTGAAAGACATTAGCAAAAGACTGTTTGCATAAACAAGGTAGCACAAACAAAGCGCAGACTCGCGCAGTTCAGAAGGTATCATTACAAGGCATAAAAAAGCAAAAGGGTACAGCTACCCTAAACCTAAGATTCGATTTCCTAAGCAGACGATTGGCAGTCTCGAGTGCCCGGCGCTCCATGGTGTTCATAAAAACTTCGGCCAGTCGCGCGGCGGCTCCGCTCACCCCCTTCAGGAAATGGGCTTCCCATCTGGCTTCTGAGGGAACGCAGACAGTGCTGCCTCATAGTCGCAATCTATCCCATGTCCCATAAGAAGCTTGATGGTGGACTCGGATCCGCGTACCGTGTTGGCGCGAGCGAAACCCGCCATGGTGGACGTCCCGGGGCCAAACACGTCGGCGAAGTCATCCACCGTCGACGGCACTACGCCAGTCGGGAACACCACCTTGGTATACAGCGCCAAGTGTGCTCGTCGATTTGGCGAGTGCTTCTTTCGCCTGGTTGCATAGAGCGCCTAAGCCGCCCACAGCCTGTTCCAGCGAAAGATCGTCACTCGCCACGTCCGCAGAGGCCGGTGCGCCAACAGCTTCTGCACAATTCAAAACAGGCATAAGTCATTTTACGACACTCGACAGTTATATCGTCATATCAAAAGGAGAAAAGATTACTCACCTCCCATGACCTGCGCGAGTGCCGCGAGCTGGTCAGCATATCCTCGCTCGCGTGCAGCGGCTGAGTTGGTGGCGGCAGCCAGCTCTTTCTTCGACTCTTCGCGCTGCGCGGCGAGTGCGTCTTCCAGCTCCTTCTTCTCGCCTGGCCCAGCAAAATCACGTGCATTCAATACTCGACAAAATCAAGCATTGCAAAAAGAAATTCAAAACAAAAGCAAAAAGGAGAACTCACGACTGAGCCGCTCTAGCTCGGCGCGCATGGTGTCCCTCTCCTGCTCCACCTGGACATAAGCCTTGGCAGAATCTGCCAAGGTGTGGTAGAAGGGCTGCAGCACACGAATTCAGCAAAAATCAAACTCTCACAGACCTACAACTAAACGGGTCAAGCAAAAAATACTACGTGGTTCATCCACGGCTCAGGAGCCGCGACTGATGTCCCGACATCTGGAGTTGCCGCCTTGGCTGTCTCAACGACAGCATCAGTGGCCATTGGCTGGGCAGCCTCGTTTCCAGTCGGTGCAGAATTCGAGTGCTCCAGGGTTGGAACATTTCGACTGGAGGAGTCCCAGGCTGATTGTTTTCAGCGCTGTGGCAACACAACAAAGCAAAAAAACGGTCAGCACAAATATGTGACAGCACAAAATTCTCATACTCAAAAACACATACCTGTGCTCCTCATCTTCCTCATCTTCGGAGTCGCCAAAAATTGGTCCCCCAAAGGCTGGGGTACCACTCGACTGAAGAGGAAGAGTTGAGCTTGTTGAGCACGCACGCAAAGGAGCGGCTTGGAAAACAGGTGGTGAACCTGATTCCTCGTCATCCTCCAAGCCCTGCTCCTTCGCGGGTGAACTTGCAGCAGAAGGCGCCTTCTTGGCCAGTCGACGCCGCTTCGGTGGCGCGGTATCGACTTCTTGGTCAGAGGGGGCCTTGTCTTCAGATTGGACTCTTCTGCTGCTTCCTCCTCGACCTCCTCCACATGTGAAGTGGTGGCAGAAGGGATGGGCGACTGATCCCCTTTCGGGTCCACCACCTGTGCCTGTGTTTCTTCAGTCTCGCCATTTTCAGGCAGAGGAGGAAGGGAGGCAGCAGTCGAGTGACCCTGCATAGCATACATCACAAATTGCAAAGTCAGAATCAAAAATCGCATATCGCAGAACATGCGAGTGGCAAACTCTTCATTGCAAGCAGGCTATAAACATACATACCTCAAGCAAAGGGTTCTCCAACCCATATGGTGCAACAGGGCAGTCGACGTTGCAAGTGTCGCCTGTCGTCAAGTTGGTGATGTGCCGCACATGCGTCAGCAGCTCACTCCTTGAAAGCTCCTCTGGGTTCATTCGGGTGATGTCACCCGCGCCTTCATACTCCCACATGGGGTGCGCTCGGGCACGGATGGGCCACACCCGCCTCTTCACAAAGGTGGCGATCAAATGGATGCCTGTGACCTTGTCCAGCATGCCTCCGATCCGAGCCAGCAAAGGGCTTGCCTCCTCCATTTCTTCGGCTGAGAGTTGGTGATCCCACGCCTTGGTCCTGGTGAAAGCAGCAGTCGAGAAAGGGGCGGCTGCATCCTGCTCGACAGTCGCATAAAACCACCCCTTCCTCCAGCCTTGAGCGGAGTCGACGGTCTTCAGGCGGAAGTAGCGGGTGTCGCTGCGCACCTGGATTCCACAGCCGCCAACAGGGTAGGTGCGACCACCTCCTCTGTTCGGCCGTACCATGAAGATGGCTTTCCACAGCGCCCAGCTGGGTGCGACGCCGAGGAAGCACTCGCACAGCGTGATGAAACACGCGATATGCATAATGCCATTTGGGGTGAGATCATGGATCTGCACCCCGTAGGCAAAAAGAAGACCACGAACGAAGTCGTGGAGGGGAAGCGAAAAGCCCCTAGGCAAAAACTCCGCAAAACAAACACGCTCGTTGGCGCGTGGTTCGGGGAGTACCTCCTTGGGCGACGGCGCGCGGACGGCGAGCTGCTCCGCGGGTGGCAGATACCCCTGCTCGCGGAACTTGACCAAATGGGCGTCCTTGATGGTGGACTTCGCCCAGTCCCCGCTGCCCTTCTTCAGCGCGGCGGACGCAGATGTACCCGCCACGGTCTTCTTGCCCTTGGCCGCATCGGTCGCGGCAGCGGCGGCGGCACCACGCTTGGAGCCTCCACCTTTCGCCATTGCACGATGGATGAGGGTGGAGAGAGCTTGGGCGCAGAGCAATGGAGGTGGGCGCGAGGAGGAAGATGAGACGAGGGGCGGCGCAGAGGCAAATGGCAAGTAAAAAATTCTGCCAGCGCCGTCCCCTATTTACCACAGATCGCAAAACGATCGCAACCGTCAAAACAAATCATACGCTCCGCGCGAAATCTGGCCATACACGTGGCGGCCACGGAGAGCAACCGTCGCCGGCCACTCCGCCCACTACGCACGAGAATCCAGGAAACCATCATCACGCCCCGTGAAAATCGCGCCAGAACGGTCAAATCAAGTCCACGCGGCGTCATCCCTGGTCAGCTCTGCAAAACGGGCCCACAAAACAGGGTCACGTCTTATCAAAGCCTCTCCAAGCACGCCACCGCTTGTCAGAGATAGCAGTCGCAAAATGCGTCATTGCTGACGTTGTTCTCTCTTTCACAACTGGCATAAAAGTCACTCGATGATATCTTCGGGTGGTCTCTCGCATAAGTCTCGGTTGGTTTTTAGCAAAGTCATAGAGGCCAGTCGAAATTCTTTCGACTGCAGCATCGTACTCCCATCGGGAGCGTATCAAAAAATTTCTTTGACTAAAATGTGCAGGGTAAAAGATTTTGAGATTATCCTCCATTGCAAGCAATAAAGCACAATCTCGGGGGCTACTCCCATCGGGAGCGCTGTCGCGCACCCGATAGAATAATGGCAAAAGTGTCAGTCGACGAAACATTCGACTAAGTTCATAAGCAAAATCACACTCAAAATATTCCCGAGTTGATCCGACGATCCTTGGATGCTGCATGCATAGTGCAAAGGTAAGACCCGCCGATCAGTCGAGCTGGGCTAAGGACCGCTCCAGCAGCGTTATCCTTAAATGTTCCGTGTCAGCAGACATGATGAAAATCCCCGACGGACGCGTTGGGTAGATTCAAAATTATACTGCAGTTCGATTCCGTAAGACCTCAACGGCCGTTTCGAGTCTGTCCAGTTTGTTCCAGATTCGAGTCCGGGGACTCGAGTTTGATTGAAAGCTAGTATGGTTTTGCCACAAATGGTAGTTAACTGGCCCCGATCCGTCGTGTGTGCCGGGCCTGCTAAGCTAATATCCCTTGACTATCATAAGCAAAAACTCATAGTCGATGAAACACTCGACATAGCCAACATGTGCTATTTCATAAGAATTCTAAATACAGATGTAAAAAATATAACGTGCATGATGTATGAGTCCATGCCCGACTCTTCGAATCAGACAAGTACTCGGGGGCTACTGACATGGGTATGCCTATCGGGTACCCTACCATGAGGGTACCTGGTGCACGTATCGACTAGGCCCAACTATCAGAGCCTACATGAAGCCCATGAAGGGAGGCCCACGAAGATGGAGTATCCTCCAAGTTTGGCGAAGCAATAGTCGGTTTAGAGTTTCCTTACTTGTAAATCGAGTCGGTTACGAACACCCGAGACCCAGCCTATTATTTAAGGACTGGGAGGGCCATCGAACCAGACAACGAACCACCAGAGCCACAAACCCTAGCGAGATCGACATCTCGCCGGGATCCTTGTAACCATCATATTCACAAAGCAATAACAGACAGGCAGGACGTAGGGGTGTTACCTCCACACGAGGGCCCTGAACCTGGGTAAAATCTTTGCCCTGCTTGTCAGCCGACGATACTTCCAGCTCTACCACGTTCTCTCCCCCATATTCATAACCTAGGGACCTTAACCATGGGTCTTGATGAGTCTACCCCTCGTCAAGTATCAACACATATAACTAATTGGATCTCAACAACTCAAATGCTTGCTTGAGATAGAGAGGAATGGGTTTACTGACTCAACAATAATGTAAAAGATAGGCCCTTCGCAGAGGGAAGCAGGGATTAAATCATGTGCTAGAGCTTTTAAGTTTTGCAAAGCATATAGAGAGTATGAAAATAGTTGTTTGAGCTATGTATGTCGTTGTCAACGAATCGTAGTAAAGTGAACACTAACCCCTTGTCAACCAGACTTTCAAGAGCGGCTCCCATGAAGGACGTTATCTCTACCAGCAAGGTAGATCATCCCTCTTCTCTTTTGTTTACACATGTATTTTAGTTTCTTTATAGTTGACACTCCTCCCAACCTTTTGCTTACACAAGCCATGGCTAACCGAATCCTCGGGTGCCTTCCAACATTCACATACCATGGAGGAGTGTCTATTTGCAAATTAAGTTGCTTACTGATAAATCAGGGCAAAACATGTGAAGAGAATTATTAATGAAAGTTGTAGTTAATTGGGACTGGGCACCCCATTTGCCAGCTCTTTTTGCAAATTGTTGGATAAGCGGTGTATATGCCACTAGTCCATTGGTGAAAGTCTGTTTGACAAAAGTGCTAGAGAAACTCTACAGAACCCTCATGAGCTAATAAACAGTGACACAAAACTAGGAGTAATAAGTTTTGAATAATTTAAAGGTAGCACATGAAGTATTTACTTGGAATGGCGCAAAATACCATATAGTAGGAAGTTATGGTGGACTCGAATGGCAATGGTTTGGCTCAAGGTTTGGATGTATGAGAAGCATTCCCTCTCGATACAGGTCTTTGGCTAGCAAGGTTATGTAGCAAGCATAAGAGTTGAGGGATACAAACAATTATACAAGTGATAAGAATAATCATGCAATCTTCCTTAGAAGCACAAATAGTTTAACTTAAGAATACTAAGCTTATGAGCTACAAAGAAAGAAAGATCATGGAATAATATATTTGCATGCACTCCCCTCTCTCTACTTAAGTCTCAAAGTATTGTCTACTACTGACCAATGCTAAGTTTGCCAAAACCAAAAAGATTAACTTGGTGCTCTAAAAAGTGATCCCTATACTAACAACAAGGTTATCAATATGAAAGAGAATTGCAAGCTAAAATAAAGTATGCAGAAAGTAAATGATAAAACTTCTCATTAATATTTCATAACGGCAACTCACACCAAGGGATACATAGATAACCAACTAAAAGAGAGATACTTCCACATTGCAAACCATCATATAAGATAACTTCCCTACTCACGATATGACTTTATGGAAAAGTAAAAGGTAAAGATAATGATGTGATACCGCGGCACTCCCCCAAGCTTGGAACAAACCAAGGGGATGCCAATACTTATGATGAATTACTCCTTCGGTGGTGGTGGTGAATTGTCCTCATCATCAGACTTCCAGGGAAGGGGTTTCCCATCAACAAAGGACGACTTGGATTCGATTATCCTGAAACTAGCGCAGCGCTTATGTTTTTAAACCGAGTTTCATACTCACAGTTTTGATTCTGGACATCATAGAGTTGCGCCTGCAGTTTGTTGGTGGTGTTGATGAGGTGAAATATGTCTTCCCAGAGTTGTGCAGTCTCCTTCTTATGTTCAGCGACCAGCGCGGACACCATTGAGTGGAAGACTCCCACTTCACGTTCCGCCAGCTTTTTGTATGTGAAGACCTCTTGCTCCAGCTTCTCCATCCTGGCTTCCAGGCTCCCTTCTCCTTTGGGTCCTCGCACGTCTTCCGTCGCAGCTTTCCATCAACCATCTGCGACTCCTTGGGATGCATCTTCAGCTCATCCATGTATGGGGTGACGACGTTCACAAAGAAACTGTCCTTTGGAGGCTTCGATGAAGACATGGCAGCTCTAGATCTGAAAACAATATCTGGACAGAAACAGCTCGAAACGAAACACGATGAAAAGGCGAGATACGAACCTCGGGGGTTCGGGTGAGTTATATAGCAAAAAGTTTTACAACATAAGGAAGGTACAGGAGGAAACCTGATCGGAGACGAGCTCCGGGGTGCTCAAACCACCAGGCGGCGCGGCTGGGGGCCCACCGCGCCGACCTATGGTTTGGGCACCACGGGTGCCGTCTCCCATCCGGTTCGGTCTCTTATTTTTCCATATTTAATAAAAACGACGAAAATATCTTCTAGAAAGTTATTCGCGAAACTTTTCTTACCGAAACTGTTACCTATTCGAATCGAATTCTGCAGTCCCAGAAAAATGTTCTTCAATGAAAGTTTCCGGAGTCACCACTTTAATTGTATCAACCTCTTCATTAATAGAATCTCCAGAAATATAATGCTTGAGTCTTTGACCATTTACCACTTGTGTAGAGTTATCTTTCAATGAAGCAATTTTTATTGCACCTGAACGATACACCTCCACAATAACAAATGGTCCTTCCCATTTTGAGAGTAACTTTCCTGCAAAAAATCTGAGACGAGACCTATACAATAGAACTTTCTCACCAACATTAAATTCTCTTTTAAGAATTCTCCTATCATGCCATCTCTTAACTTTTTCTTTAAAGAGTCTAGCATTTTCATAAGCCTCACTTCTCCATTCATCTAAAGAACTTAAGTGCAACAACCTTTTCTCACCGGCAAGTTTAAAATCTCTATTAAGTTCTCTCACTGCCCAATAAGCTTTGTGTTCTAATTCTAAAGGCAAGTGACAAGCTTTACCATAAACCATTTTATAAGGAGACATGCCCATGGGGTTCTTATAAGCAGTTCTATAAGCCCATAAAGCATCATTTAACTTACTAGCCCAATTTTTTCTAGATTTATTAACAGTCTTTTGCAAGATAGATTTAATCTCCCTATTTGACAATTCTACTTGTCCACTAGTTTGAGGATGATAGGCTGAAGCAATTCTATGATTAACACCATATTTAGCAAGAGTCTTTCTAAAACCACCATGGATAAAATGAGAACCTCCATCAGTCATAAGATATCTAGGTACACCAAACCTAGGAAAAATGACATCTTGAAGCATTTTTAAAGAGGTCTCACCATCAGCACTTTTAGTAGGTATAGCTTCTACCCATTTAGTGACATAATCAACAGCAACAAGTATATGAGTATTACCTTGTGAAGAAGGAAAAGGACCCATGAAGTCGAATCCCCAACAATCAAATGGTTCAATAACAAGAGAATAACTCATAGGCATTTCATTGCGTCTAGAGATATTACCAACCCTTTGACATTCATCACAAGATAAAATAAACTTTCTTGCATCCTTAAAGAGGGTAGGCCAATAAAAACCTGATTGTAGAACTTTCTGCGCAGTTCTATCTCCAGCGTGATGCCCTCCATAAGCACTTCCATGGCATTTCCTCAGTATTTCCTGTTGTTCATATTCAGGAACACATCTTCGCATAATACCATCGACTCCTTCTTTATATAAGTGTGGGTCATCCCAAAAGTAATGCCGCAAGTCATAAAAGAATTTCCTTCTTTGCTGAGCTGAAAAGGTTGGAGGCAAGTACTTGGAAACAATAAAGTTAGCATAATCAGCATACCAAGGACTATCTCGCGAACTTACACTTATTGCAGCCAATTGTTCATTTGGAAAGCTATCATTAACAGGAATAGGATCATAAGGAATGCTTTCCAATCTAGACAAATTATCAGCAACAGGATTTTCAGCACCTTTTCTATCTATGATATGCAAATCAAATTCTTGCAAAAGAAGTACCCATCTAATAAGCCTTGGCTTAGCATCTTTCTTTTCCATAAGGTATCTAATTGCAGCATGATCAGTATGAATAGTGACTTTCGAATCAACTATGTAGGGTCGAAATTTGTCACAAGCAAAAACTACAGCTAGAAATTCTTTTTCAGTAGTGGCATAATTCTTTTGAGCAGAATCAAGAGTTTTACTAGCATAATGAATAACATTTAACTTTTTATCTACTCGCTGCCCAAGAACAGCGCCTACAGCATAATCACTAGCATCACACATAATTTCAAAAGGTAAATTCCAATCAGGTGGTTCAACTACAGGAGCGGTGATTAAAGCCTTTTTCAAAGTTTCAAAAGCTTCCTTACAATCATCATCAAAAACAAAGGGTACATCTTTTTGAAGAAGATTAGTAAGAGGCTTGGAAATTTTAGAGAAATCTTTAATAAACCTCCTATAAAAACCAGCATGACCAAGAATACTACGAATACCTTTAACATCTTTGGGACAAGGCATCTTTTCAATTGCCTCCACTTTAGCTCGATCAACTTCAATACCTCTTTCAGAAATTTTTGTCCAAGAACAATTCCTTCATTAACCATAAAGTGGCATTTCTCCCAATTAAGAACAAGGCTAGTTTCTTCACATCTCTGCAAAACTTTGTCAAGGTTGTGCAAACAATTATCAAAGGAAGTTCCATAGACGGAGAAATCGTCCATGAAGACTTCCACAATTTCCTCACAAAAGCCATGAAAAATAGCAGACATGCATCTTTGAAAAGTAGCAGGAGCATTACATAAACCAAAAGGCATACGTCTATAAGCATAAGTTCCATAAGGACAAGTAAAAGTAGTTTTCTCTTGATCTTGCGCTCTCACAGCAATTTGAGAAAACCCAGAATACCCATCAAGGAAACAAAAGTGAGTTTTCTTGGACAACCTCTCAAGCATTTGATCAATAAAAGGCAAAGGATAATGATCTTTCTTAGTTACTTTGTTAACCTTTCTAAAATCAATGCACCTATAACCAACTACTACTCTTTGAGGAATTAGTTCATCATTTTCATTAGGAACAACGGTAATTCCTCCTTTCTTAGGAACACAATGCACAGGACTTACCCATCTACTATCAGCAATAGGATAAATAATACCAGCTTCAAGAAGTTTTAATACCTCATTTCTTACCACTTCTTTCATCTTGGGTATTAAACGACGCTGATGCTCAACAACAGGCTTTGCATCAGGTTCCATGTTGATGGCGTGCTGACATATAGTAGGAGAAATTCCCTTCAGGTCATCAAGAGTATATCCCATAGCTCCGCGGTGTTTCCTCAACACTCCCAATAACCTTTCCTCCTCTGTACCTGAAAGTTTAGAGCTGATAATAACAGGATATATTTTCTTATCATCAATATAAGCATATTTAAGATTATCAGGCAGAGGTTTCAAATCAAAAACAGGATCCTCCTTGGGTGGCATTGTGGTACCCAAATCTTCCACAGGTAAATTGTGTTTGAGCATAGGTTGACGAAGGAATACTTCATCAAGCTCATTCCTTTCTTCCCTGAAGTTCTCACTTTCATGATTCTCCATATGTTGCTGCAAAGCATTGTTAGGAGCAAGAACAATAGATGCAAGTTGAGCAATTTCAAAATCCTCACTAGGCAATTCAGTTTCATAAGGTGCTTTAGCAAATTTAGAGAAATTGAATTCATAAGATTCACCAGCAAATTTAGTAAAGATTTTCTCTTTCTTACAATCTATAACAGCACCA
The DNA here is from genome assembly GCA_947311845.1 of Poa pratensis. Lineage (NCBI taxonomy): Eukaryota > Viridiplantae > Streptophyta > Magnoliopsida > Poales > Poaceae > Poa > Poa pratensis. The sequence goes on along the minus strand of CAMZMU010000081.1, from coordinate 9,703,635 downwards.
CAAGTATTCAGAAAAGGTCTACCAAAAATAATAGGACAACTATCATTGGCAGCCGACCCAAGTACAAGAAAATCAGCAGGGTATTTAGTCTTACCACAAAGGACTTCGACATCTCTAATGATACCAATTGGAGAGATAGTTTCCCTATTAGCAAGCTGAATAACCACATCAATCTCTTCAAGTTTACAAGGAGCAATTTCGTGCATAATTTCCCTGTAAAGCTCATAAGGAATAGCACTAGAACTTGCACCAATATCACATAAACCATAATAGCAATGATCACCTATCCAACAGAAAGCACAGGAACACTAGACTTCCTAGAACTTTTAGGATGTGAGACAATATTAGAAGCATCCTCACAAAAGATAATGTGTCTATCTTCTAAATTTTCAGTGACAAGATCTTTAACCAATGCTACAACAGGTTCAACAGTTATTTGCTCATCAGGTTTGGTAGTTTTCTTATTACTTTTACTAACAACACCAGTTATGATAGTATGTTCCTTAATCTTATTAGGAAAAGGAACTTTTTCAATATAAGGTTCTGGAATAATGCGATCAGCAACATTAACCTCAACACCTTTAGATATATGAGAAACAGATTCATCTTTATATGGTTCATGATAATTTTTAAAACCCTCCTTCGGCAAACCGAAATAGGAAGCAAAGGCTTTATAAAAGTTTGCAACAATTTGAGAGTCAAGACCATAAGTAGTGCTAATTTTGCGATAATCATCAGTATCCATAAAATTTTTAACACACTCAAAGTCATAGTTTATACCTGACTCCCTACCTTTGTCATTCTCCCATCCTTCAGTGTTCTCCTGAATCCGATCAAGAAGGTCCCACTTAAACTCTTCTTTATTACGAGTGAACGATCCAGCACAAGTGGTATCCAATAGAGTTTTATCTTGAAAGGAGAGTCTTGCATAAAAGTTATCAATAACAATATTACCAGGAAGCTCATGAATGGGACATTTGAGCATTAATGCCTTCAATCTCCCCCACGCTTGAGCGATACTCTCTCCATCATAGGGCCAGAAGTTATATATGAGGTTCCGATCCTTATGAATCTCACTTGGAGGATAGAATTTGGAGTAAAAGAGAGGTACAATTTCCTCCCATCCAAGAGAATACCCATTCTTCAGCAGTTTATACCAATGTGCAGCTTTACCAGACAGTGATAGAGAGAATAATTTCTTCTTAACTTCTCCCATCGAGATACCTGCACACTTAAATAACTCGCACAATTCATGCAGAAATAACAAATGATCTCCAGGATGGACAGTTCCATCTCCTGCATAGCGGTTATTTGTGACACGTTCAACAATTTTCATAGGAATTTTGAACGGTATTACCTGCTCATCTGGCGCCTCCTCTACTACCTTAGCAGTGGTAGTTGTTTTCCCAAATAGGAATTCAAGAGAAGACCCCTCCATAATGAGATATAGCAGCAGGCAAAAATAAAAACAGCACGTACAATAAATGTTTCCCTTACCAATTCCACTTACCAATAGCGCTACACTCCCCGGCAACGGCGCCAGAAAATAGTCTTGATAACCCACAAGTATAGGGGGTGTATCGTAGTACTTTCGATAAATAAGAGTGTCGAACCCAACGAGGAGCAGAAGGTGTTGACAAGCGGTTTTGATGAAGGATTCACTGTAAATGCTCTCAGACAAGTTTTTAGGAGTTTTTGATATGACAGATAAATAAAGTACAAGTAAATAAAATGCAGTAGTAATAGTTGCAGCGAGTGGCCCAATCCTTTCTACAGCAAAGGACAAGCCGGTTGTTGTACTTATAATGACCAAACGTTCTTGAGGACACACGGGAATATTGTCAAGTGCTTTCGCTTCATATAGTTGATTAATCTTCATTGTTTTGATAAGTGTTGTGTGGGTGAACCTATGCTAATGCACCGCCCTTCCTAGGACTAATACATACTTGTGATTATACCCCTTGCAAGCATCCGCAAATACAAGAAAGTAATTAAGTTAAACTAACCACAGCCTTAAACTTTGAGATCCTGCTATCCCTCATGCATCGATATACCAACGGGTGTTCAGGTTTCTGTCACTCCGGCAACCCCACAATTGGCAAACGAATACACAATGCATTCCCCTAGGCCCATAAAGGTGAAGTATCATGTAGTCGACGTTCACATGACACCACTAGAAGAATAACACCACAACTTAAGCATCAAACCATTAAATATTACTCAACATAGTTCACTACTAACATCAAGACTTCTCCCATGTCCTCAAGAACTAAACGAACTACTCACAAGACATCATACGGAACATGATCAGAGGTGATATGATGATGAATAACAATCTGAACATAAACCTTAGTCCAATGGTTTCACCCAATAGCATCAATAACAAGAGTAATCAACACCGGGAGAGTTTCCCCTATGAAATAGACAAGATTCAGCCCTAGATGTTATAACGGAGACGGGTGCAGCGGCGGTGATGATGGTGTTGGCGGTGGAGATGATGATGATGATGATCCCGATGAAGTCCAGCTCGATGACGGTGATGATGGCGACGATTTCCCCCTCCGGGAGGGAATTTCCCCCGGCAGATTTCTTCCTGCAGGGGAGCTTTTCGCTCTCTGGTGTTTTCCGCCTCGTGGAGGCGGCGGAATATTTCGATGGCCCTCCTCCGTGTGTTAGGGTTTCGAGGGGGTCAAGTACGCGAAGGGGGAACGGCTGAGGTGGGCCAGGGCCCCCAAACCACCTGTCGGCGCGGCAGGGGGCCCCACCGCGCCAAGGGGTGAGGAGGGCCCACCATGGCCCATCTCAGCTCCCCTTTTGGCCTCCTCCATCTTCTGGTAAAATAGGAACTTCCATATGTCTCCTTCGATTTATTGATCTTCAGAAATAGTGCATCTCGACGGTGCTTTTTCCAGCAGAATCCTGACTCCGGTGTCCAATTCTCCATTATTCATCAAACATGCAAAATAGGTAAAATAACATAAGTAACACTTCTAAATATGAAATATATCGATGAATAGCAGTAAATTATGATATAAAATAGTGATGCAAAATGGACGTATCATCGTGGTGGACGAAGATGTAGAAGGCGGCGAAGGCAGCGGCGGCCGGGGGTGGCCATGCTGGACGCCTGGACAAGCGGTGGTCGGCGGGACCTGCGACGGCCTGAGGTGGCCATGCAGGTTACCTATAGATGGCGGCGGCGTTACTCGAAGTAGGCGAGGAAGAACCCGACGGCTTGACGAAGACCATGCGCGGATGGTGGCGTTCCCACGCCGAGGGAGTCGGCGCGGCGCATACCACGTAGAAGTCGATGCGCAGGGACGGCGAAGAGGACCGCGTGCCGCGGTGCTACAGCCCGAAGGGGCGACGCAGCAGCAGTGCGCGGGTCGGGGCGACGTGGTGGCAGCCTATAGCTCGATCGGTGGTAGGTGCGTGCTCGGGGACGTGCTTGGCGGTGCAGGCGCGCGATCGGTTGATCAGACCGACGCAGCGCGGAACGCGCCATGGCGGCGACGACGACGCGCAGATCGGAGTCAATGGCGAAGTTGTCGATGAAGTCCGGTCGATGACGACGAAGACGGACCGGCGAAGAAGACTGCGCGGACGAGAACAGCCTGCCGCGACGCACGTAGGGGTGCCCCGTGTGCGGCGCGTGCGGCCGTGCCGAGCGGTTGATGAAGATGGCCGGTGCAGATCGATGCCGTTGTCGGAGTAGAGGCGCAGGTTGACGACGGCAGTGGGCGACTCAATCCAATCTAAGATCGGTAAACCAAAAAAAGAAACCGATCAAGAGATCGGAGAAGAGACTTACAGGGCAGCCGATCACGGATCGGCGGACGAGCCCTGCGTACGGGTTGCGCAGCCCCCGACGGAGATCATGGAGATCGACCTCCCGGGGGCAGCGTGGCGGAAACGTGTCGACGACGCCTAGCACGGCGCCATGAGGGCGGGGGCGCTAGGGTTTGGGAGTAGCGGCGGCGGTGCTAGGGCTAGGCGGCGGCTGCTCTAGGGTAGGATCTAATTAGTCTGATACCATGTAGAACGATAGAGAGGATATGCGGAATATGTTGGATGTTTTATTGAGCCTCATGGGCGAGTATATATGGGGTACAAGACTTGGAGGGCAAGAAGCCTCTCCTAGAGATAAGGTAGGAGACGGATTACAAATCCTATACTACCAAATATAGCTATACCGAATATATCTCTAACACTCACCGTCACCGACATTTTTATTTTGAAAATGGTATGTCTGTTTGTTGTTTCTCTTAGACACTCTTCTTCTATTTTGTGCTCGTCGGTAATATGATGGAGTACATTTGTTTGCTGGGGTTTCCACTGAATATTGGTGGATGAACAATGTCACTGTTTCTGTTACATGGCTTAATGGTGCAATATTTATCAGTTGTTAGTTGTTACATCCCGTGAGGCTATTTTTTTCTCCATTCGGATGACATCTACAGCATTGGTAACACAAAACAATTTACAGAAAAAACTGTCCACTCTTAGGACGAAAGAGCGACCGAGTGAGAAAGATGGTGAGTTGCATCATGAACCATCCTAGCTCCATGCATATGGAGTTCGCATTCTATTCACTAGTCGTCAACCGTGCACTTGCACGGGCTAGTTTATTTACTTTTGTTTGAAATATTTTTAATGGCACGCCTAAAGAAAAGAAATGCTTTTTTAGGACCTTTTTAAAATTTTGGTTAATCAAACTATATAAGAAATATTTGTAAGAATAATAGTTGTATAATTTTGTTTTAGTAAATTTGAAAAATGTTATATTTCGCTAAAAACTTAAAATTGCAAATTGGTTTCATCACTACTAAATGAATCATTTTAAACTACACTTTTACCAAATCGGAAACTAAAAAGAGTTTACATTATATAATTACCTTAAGACTACATTGACATATGTGACCTGACAAATCAATTACTCAGCCATAATGATATCTCATTAATTAGCAACATTTTGTGGAGTATTTGATGTAAATTCAATAGAGATGCAATCGGAACGGATAAGGAAGATATGATCTCTCAATTAAAATCCATTTACATCTTGTCCATTCCTCTCGAAGCATTGAAACATTGCTCCTTGCTAACGCTTCTAGTGCTGTCATGCTTGTTACCTGCCAAGGATTCCTCCATCATTCCTGGAAATACATAATCACGCATTGATGGTGTTCCCTCTTGGTCCATGAAGTTTCCCACAAAACAGCATCACATAAAGACGTTTAAAGGATGAGGAAACGGATCAAGCTTCACATATGCTGATGGATATGGTTAATAGAGAGATAGCGGGTTGCATTTTATTTTAGCACCACTCAGGGCTGTAATGTGAAATTCGTGCTGCGACTAATATTAAGCAGAGTATCAAGAAATATTGGATTTAATATGTTCATTCACTGCTGCTTAACTCAGAAACTAAGTTGTGATCATCTAGAAAGACAAAATGTTTTCATAAGTCAATCCAAAATTAAATAAGAATTATATTTGGATAAGCAAGGAAACAATTTATCAATTAATGTCATCCCCATATTATTAATCAAAGATCTTACAAAAAATGAAAAACAAAGATGAAGTGGCTAGATAAATTTTGTGTAATATACTGAATAAAATCAAAACGAACTTGAACTGAATAGCACGGTAAATGACTTAGTGAAAGTAAGGAGAACGTGTAAATGGATCTTCAGTACAAAATTTTTATTGACATATAGGAATTACTAAGTGCATAGAGTTATCAATGTTTACTTAATTTGTCTGATTGTAAATAATAAAGAACTATGAGGTGCGGTATCTTCTTCTAAGAATACTACCAATAAGCACTAACAAAGAAATATGTAGTGAGCAATACAGAAAGAGTTTAACACAAATATCCTGAATGGTGTCTTGTTCGCCTCTGTGGCTCTGTATGTGCTAAGTTTTCTCTATAGAACATGTGACTTAGGAGCATAACCGTAACTCCTTTCCTGCATGCACGCATGTAGTAGAAACAACGCACCTGAATAACATTCCTATAACTCTCGACCGTTTAGATCCCTGCCCTCACGATCTCATCCACCGCCGCCTCTTCCAGATCGCTTTTCTGTTCTGTCGTATCGCTGCTGCCTCTTCTTTCTCGCCTGGCCGCTCTCCTGCGTCATCTCGCCGCCACTAATTTCTCATCTCGGCGCGCGGGCGCTACCTCCGTGGCAACCTCTCTTTCATCTCTTTGCTCTCGACATGCAAAATCAGACCTCCTGTACAAACCTTGATTGTCCTGCAACTTGATCGAACTGTAAACTTTTAGAATCATTCTAATTACTCTCAATGTATGTTTCACTACTACTGAAAATTTAGTAAGTTAACAATTTTTCAAATACCTAGAGCGCATTGGTAGACACCAGAAAATTAGAAGGAGATAGTGATTGGCGAATGATATGAACTGGATAAATAGCGTGCATAGTTCTTGAAAGCAGTGATTTGTTTTTCATCACGCCCGCGAGCCAATTCCTTGATCGTGAGGATAGTTCTTGAAAGCACCTGCAGGGGCTAGCGATTTCAGAAATACAAATAGGAAGTATTAAAATATTTTGTACGTGGAAAAAAAATGAGGATTATGATGATTGTCCTGCAACTTGATCGAACTGTATACTTTTAGAATCATTCTAATTACTCTCAATGTATGTTTCACTACTACTGAAAATTTAGTAAGTTAACAATTTTTCAAATACCTAGAGCGCATTGGCAGACACCAGAACATTAGAAGGAGATAGTGATTGGCGAATGATATGAACTGGATAAATAGCGTGCATAGTTCTTGAAAGCAGTGATTTGTTTTTCATCACGCCCGTGACCCAATTCCTTGATTGTGAGGATAGTTCTTGAAAGCACCTGCAGGGGCTAGCGATTTCAGAAATACAAATAGGAAGTATTAAAATATTTTGTACGTGGAAAAAAATGAGGATTATGATTATAGAAAATGATTTACCTTTCACAGGTTAGTGACAGAAGTTTACCAATATTGCCCACTTTTCGTGATATAATGGAATCACTCAAGCAATAGTTAAAGTCTGGAGTGACAGGGCACATTTATAATCTAGCATACTCCCGACTTTGAGCAATACAATGACATGTACCATATTTTTAGTACAACATATTCAGCACAATTCGATGTTGAAAAAAGAGAGGGTATAGGAATTTAAGCAATACAATGACATGTACCATATTTTTATTTCATCCTTGAGATTCCAAATGTGCGTGTTAGATCCTTTATCCAAAATTACAGCATCTGCTCTCTGGACAAAAATGTCGCGGGTGAAAACATTAGACTTGTGGATGCAAACAAAAAGTATAAAGAAAATACAGTGTTATTTAGACAGCTATTGAAATGCATGACATTGGGAATTTAAATGAGCCACTGAGGCTATATGAATTATTTTGACCGCAATTAATAAGTAAGCCCAAATAAAGTTATTACCTCTCCTATGATACGACTGTGAGAGCTAGTTGATCCCAAAATCGGAACAATACCTGTATGCTTAACCGGAGAGTTAGCAAACGTGATTAATATGCTGCCTACATCCACTTAATCAGGACGTGAAACACAGGGTACATGTCCATCACCAGATCAATAGCTTCTAGATTCACCAATGTGCACGTAAAGATATATCTAGAGCAGGAATTTAAGGATACATACTTTCTTGCCTGGTGAGTGAGCGTGAAAAGCTGGACGGCATCAGGAACAAATGCATCGCCAGTCCGCCACAATTTTCCTAGCGACAGCCTCACAGATGGTGGCGGACACCCAATCTGGTTCTAGGAGCCGGTGCAAATCCTGCTCTTCCAAAGAAACCATCGTGGATAAATCTGTACTGGAATACGCATCCTGGATTGCTAATTGCGGTGTGATCAGAACTTCAAATAAGATTCAGCGATGAGGAGAGCTGGACATGCTAGATTGGATCGTACCGTTGTATTCGATCAACTCAATACTCGGTGAGGCGTGTTGACACCATTGGTTAACCTGTATCACCCGTGCACCTGCGAGATTGTTATTTCCGATCGCCGACTGACGGCAGCCGGCGGCCGACGGCCGGCGGTAGAGAATAAGCGATGTCGTAGGGCACGCTTGCTTTTAGGCTTTTAGCCATTGAGTGCCACGGAGGTAAATACGTCCCGCGCGAGGAGAAATCAGAGGTATACGTAGGGCTACTTAATCGATCGATGGCCTGTTAATACATCAGAGCAGTATCGGCCGGAATTCCTTGCGAATTAATTAGGGGATAATACTGAGGATGGTTTGTGATTCGAACTCTAGCGGAGACAGATAGGTGCGACTTGCGAGAATAGTCACGCGTGCTTGTTGGAAAATTGACTCGAATCTAACGGCTTTTAGACAGATCATGTGTAGATCGGATGGACCAAATTTTCTTACCTCGAGGATTAACGTGGAGCCTCGTATGGTGCCTCCAATTAGTAAATATAAGATTCTGTGTATTAGTTATGTTCACCTCTTCCCCCCTCGCCTGTTTTTCCCGAGGTTTCACGCACTTCAAAGCTGATCGAGTACATCGCAGAATATCTTTTTGGTCAGCTCATGCTATTGTTCGAACTATCATTCCCACCTCCATCGATGCAACATGTACTGTAAACAATGAAAAATAAACCATTCATTGTCTCATATTTTCACACTACAACGGAAGTCGACAATCTTATTCATCAGCTCCACAATAATTATATCCATCAATCGATTGGCACGAGAGCTGGATTTATAATCTCGACGGCACAAAATCTTATTTTAGGGGAAGGGGCAGCAGCAATAGTCGTTGCCGGTGCAGTGTGCGTTGATGTTGCCAGGGCAGAATTTCTGCATGCACTGGTCGGTAGTGCATCCAGGAAGCTTCCCGGCCGGTAGGCAATGGCGGAGTCCACTGCAGCAACAGGTATATTGATTTAGGTTCACCGTCCTGCACGTCGGCCCTCCACGGTCTCCGCATCTCTGCCTGCAGAGCTCCATGTCGCAGAAGACTGGGGTTGGCGGAAGACAGAACTCTGCAAGTGCAGTAAAATAAGATAAAAATAAATCAACGCACATACTATGACATGGTCGATATATAACTCGCTATTGGTCACAATGTGTTCCAAAAATGGCAAAAAAGCCACAGTAATATCCATGGATTATATGCCACGGAGACGGGGCGTTAGCGAGGATTTTGTTGTGAGCGGAGTGCCCATACGAGAAGAACCATGATCAGTTCCTAGGACATATATAATCCTCAATTTATGTAATATAGACGGAAGGCTCGAGCAGAGCCCAATGTAATATACAACTGTCTCAAACTATTGAAGAAGTAACTTCCTTGATATAAACTTAAACTGTAACACGAGCCAGTCAGTGTTGGATCCGGTGAAATCCGACGCACACCTAACTGAGAGAGAACCGGAGAGCTTACGCACCATCGCCTTCTGACGGGAGAACAGCCACCATGAGCATGAGAGCCACCAAGCATAGGACACCCGTGTTCTTCAAGATTGCCATGATATAACGAGAGGCTAGTTATGTTTCTTTACGCTTGTTGCAATGTTCAGCCCCGATGGTGCTTATAGTTATATAGATGAACATTTAGGCAATGGGCAATGAAGCAACGCTTGTGCAATATTCTTCATTTAATGAAGCGAATAAATAGACGGTTTATCTTGTGTATCACGCAACATATCTTGAAGTGATCTGTAAATGCTTACTGTTATACCACCAAAGGTTGGAGGTTCATGCCTATAAATTGTGCTAAAAAAGAAAGTAGGATTTGTTTAGAAATCTTTTGCATGGCTATTTATTGCTTGATATGATTTGATCCAAGAGAATTAAATTCCTTCTATTTTTATTTGAAACCATACACCATAGCATACATATCTGTATTAAGATTTAAGGACAACATACATAAATGGGGACATACGATCAGGATACGAGGATAGCAGTCGCTACTCGATAACATAAAAGATCGCCTATCGCTTCAAATCATTGTCGATGGATGTAAAAAAGACAACTAAGTGCTCATCAGCTCATGGCTCCTCATGCTCATTGCCACCGCCTATATCTTCAATTTTTTGTCGCCTGCCGATTAGATCCCAGAGTGTATACAAATGCACATGGTAGAGTATAGACATGTGCATCACATTCATACATGTAAAATTTAGGGGAAATTGACAACCCTTTGATCAAACCCTGCAGTATGATTGAAGATCACATCAATGAGTTAGGATTTAGTTTGTCGATTTGAGTGAGACGAAATGACACATTTGTTTATTTTTGAACTTAGGAAGAACTGGATAATAGGATATAAAAAGGAAAATAATTTGACACCATGACATCTAGAAGAAAAATATGATAACTTTGTAAATTGTGATTTCCAAACAAATTTATTCATTAAAAATTTAGTAATTCAATTACAAAGGAATAATTATTACATGAGAAATAACAAACAAATAATGAATAAAAATGAGAATAAAGGAATATAACTCTTTATTGATCTCATAGTAATCTTACAACAATCATTCCAGATTACAATGTCTCAAAATAAATAAATAAATTACATTGAAAGAAAAAGACTAAACTTAAGTCTTAAGCCACCATGCATAGGACAGCAATGTTCTTCAAGATTTTTTTTAGGTTAATGGCAGTCGTTCTGCCTTCCGATTAGATAGAAAATAGTGTTACGTACAGAAGTTCCAGCTAGGGATAAATCCCTCTACAAACAAAACAAAAAAGTATAAATCTCCCGGATCCCGCGTGTCGGCGAAAGCCCGCAGCTCCACCTTCTCCCGCACCAAAAACGCCACCTCCGTAGGCCCACGAACATGAAAGGCACCTCCTTGCAACGTTGGCAAGGAGTACCCAGGCAACAGAAACTCCAGCATCTAGATCCGCACTAGCGGCATCTGCCGCTCTGACTCGTTCTCTGGCATCTTCTTCTTCTTGGACTTCTTCCCAACGAGGATGAGATCGTCGATGCCAGCCGCCGCCTGGTCCGTGAGGGGTCCGTCGAACAGGGCCAAGTAGGCATGCCGCCGTCACTCCGAGGGGCCGGCCTCCTCAGGCTGCGAGCCGAGACGACGCGCCACGGCGTCCTTGGCCAGCTGCTCGATGTTGGCATCCTCCGGGTGCAGCTCGGCAATCCTGTTGCTCCTCCGTGATGACATCGTGTCCACCTTCTTCTTATGGACCAAAGTCGACACCGGCGTGCCCAAAACGGAATCCCAGAGCGGTGTCGAGATCAGGGCAATGAAGCCCATCAAGTCCAGCTGCCCAGAACCGGCCACCATCGGCATGACAATGTCCTTCTCAACCTGTTGGCCGGCCTCCTGATCACCCTGATCGGACAGCACGGCTGAGCGCTCCTGGAAGAGCACCCCAAGCGAACCCGGAGAGGCCCTCTCCAATAGACCTTCATCATCAATCTGAACCAACTCCCTTGTGTTCTGCTCCTCATGGTTGGGTGTGTCAAAACCCACCCGCTCCTGTGGGATGAGCATGTCAGGTTTACCTTCCAAAGTCTTGACCTTCGAGCTCAGGTCACCCAAACCTGACAGCTCCTCCAATGCCCCAGGCATGACAAACTCGGTTTGGCGTGGTCTCCACCACCGTAAAGGCGACGAGAGACTAGTTATGTCCTCACGTTTCTTTACGCTTGTTGCAATGTTCAACCATTCTATGGTGCTTATAGTTATATAGATGCACATTTAGGCAATGAAGCAAGCTTGTGCAACCATTGAACCAAACTAATATACGATAAAACCTCCATAGTGATATCGTCCACTGACACACAATGTGCCTTCCGAATCCAAGATCTTCCACCTCCTCCCCTAGAGATTCTGCAAGTGCAAGAGGATAATGCTAGATCAGCCCACCGCGAGGCGAGCCGTCAACCTTTTGCCAGAACTTATCACAAAATTTACAAGCCGTGGGTTCAGATGACCCCACAAGTTTTTAGCCAAATCTCTTAATACATGTGTACATTCCTGTAAAAAGAAATGAATACTATGTAATTGCTATCCATAATGATGTGTCTTGATTTAGTAGTCGGTCTCCGCGGAAATCGGCGGAAAATCCACTAGAAAGGAGAAAAATATTAATCCTTATGCTGTCATGCGGAAATTGGCTGAAAATCCACCAGAAAGTATATTATAACATGTATCTTGGTTGATATCACCTATAGGTTCATACTTATAATTTAATATTATGTAAAAACAATAAGTACGTATTTTAGAAATCTTTTACATGGCTATTTATTGCTTGACATGATCTGATTCGAGAGAAATCAAATTTCTTCTATACCAATGACTATAGCACCCCACCGCATATTCATCACCCGAAATCAACATATTTCCATGCCATAATGAACTCTACTATATATTTATATGCTATCAGACTGTAAATTTCCATCACAAGTTCACAACTAAATTGTGATGTGCCTGAAAAGCATTTTGCCTTGGTTTCATACGCATGTTGGTAAACTGAACCGAGCTCAAATAGATACTCCCTCTGACCGATTTATTTAGACGTATTTTAGTGTGTAGATATATCTGTATTTTAAGAAATGTGTGTCAACCATTTCCAATCGGAGAGTGTATGAATAACATAACTAGAAACATTGACAAACAAATTAATATTACGAGATCTTTGAACCTTAACTAAGTTCTATATCCTGAAGCCATTCAATTGTTTCTTCAGTTCATTTTGAGTATCTGCAGGTAGAGAATGAATTTCGGAATTCAAGTCTGGTTCTTATTGAACTTAGTTAGGGAACGGTGAAATTGGTCTGTTGTCTAGCCCGGCTAGAAAAAACAAGCGTAACAGTAGTTCCCAACTTTATTGATTCAACCGGCAACTATTGACCGGATCGATTCAACTGCGACATATATTCGATCCACGCATCGACCGGTGGTAAATGTTGAATCTATCTATCGTCCCTTGCGCTTCAACGCGGTTGAGAGGGAGCGGCGGCAGCGGGAGCCGGTGCACTCGCCGACGGGATCATCTTCCTCGAGAGATCAGCCATGGGCATGGGCGGCTGGCGAGAGCAGCAGCAGGACGGACCAAAGTTGCTATCCTGCAAGCAGTGGGCATACAGATCCGCCGTCGCGCATATCCGTTTGCAGTGATCCAGGTCGCAGGTGGGTTTAGGCGGCAAGCATCCTATTTGATCTGCAAGAAGAAACCGATGCAATGCAACCATGCATGTCAGGCTAGTAATACACGTACGGATCTGCTTAGAAAATGCACTCTTTGCACTAGTACTAACTATCATTTGCTCTTGCTGACGAGAGGACGGTGCAGGTAGCCATGATCACGAGAGCAGCCATGCACAAGGCGCTCGTGTTCTTCTTCAGAATTGCCATGCTTTCTATCAGGCTTGGTGGCTAGCGAGTGGTTTTTTATTTTCTCTGCTTGTATGTGTGCTACGACGATTTCTTTTGTGCTGCAATTCTCGCTCCTTTTCCTACACGTTGCAGTATTATTCACTTTTGATGGTGTTTATATAGATCAGGTCTACCTTCTATTTGTAGAATTGTAGATACAGATCGATCGATATCCTGTTGTAGAATTGTAGATTATCTTGTATATGTGGAATATAATCCAAATATTTATTCGTGGACCTATCGATGATCATGTAGATACACATATTGATTGAGGTATATAGGAGTATTAAGGATATTATTTTCTTTTGTATTAATTGATATTCCCTAGTTAGATACCCTCTTCATTTTTTTCTAAAAAGGCGTTCCGCTCCTAAACATGCAATACAATTTTTGGCATGTACAGAGCAGCCAATCGCAACTATTAAAATCGTTTGTCGCGCATGGTTTACCGAACCGTCACCACGCGAGCTGCCGATATGGTGGGTCTTCGCACACGGTTTAACGAAATCGTGTGCAATGGTGGAAGCATCACACACAGTTTCTTAGACGAAATCATGTGCGAGGCTTGAGGGCTTCGCCCACGTTTTAATTGGGTTTCGCTTATGGTTTGGTTGTCAAAATCGTATGTGTCATTTGAATACATCAGAGCACGTTCTGTTATATTTAATCATCTTTATTTAAGAAGATATCACACACACTGATGTTTATCTAATCGTTTGTGTTTATTGATAACATCACATATGCTTAATTATAAATAATCATGCGTGAATATATTGCCAGCAAAAGAGGCTAATTTGAGCATATTTAAATCCTTGCAGCATTATAAAAGACAGCAATTATATAATCACATAGATTTACCTATTCACATCATAACAAAAATTGCTAAACCCTTGAGATTATTTTCGCATCATAATAAGCAGACAATCTATAATCATATCAGAACAAACATAGCGTATGAATCCAGCGAACAAGGAAACTTTCTCGCAGTGGTATTCGGCTCTTCAGGTAAGTTTTTATTATTATAGAAATGGGGTACCCCCAGCCTCTGCATCGGCTGACCAAGAAAAAAGCGAGTTGGTTCCAAATCTTTGCTAATCAAGACTTTTCAGATTGCAAGCAAGATCAAAAAAGACTGCCACGTAGCCAGTGTGACACAATTCATACTGATCCCTCGGTAATCCCACTTCGTCATACACTGATTTAATCTTCAGCTAGTTTGTTTTCTATCCGACAGCATGTCGTGCAATTGTTACAAATCGTTGCTCAGGACCTCTCCAAGAACGCTTGCCCCCATTATCTTCCAGGCCTCAAGGAAGAAGAAGCGATGCGTCAAAGACGCCCTTGCCAATCTCAACTGGGTCGCTGGCATCGCTGTACATGAGTTCACCCTGAAACACGTCATTCAATTTGTCAATCTGTGGGATCTTCTCCAGGGTATTTCGTTGGATCCGGCCAACACTGACACCATCACTTGGACGCTCACGTCGAACGGGAAATACTCGATAGAGTCGGCTTACAAAGCTCAATTCATCGGATCCAACACTTGCTCCTTCGACAACCTCGTCTGGAAGACTTGGGCTCCACCTAAGTGCAGATTTTTTGCCTGGCTTGCGGTGCAGAACAGGCTTTGGACGTCAGACCCTCTCGCTAAGAGGGGTTGGCCTCACACACCTCTCTGTCAGCTGTGCAGATCCCAGAACGAAACTGCAAGACACATCCGCTTTGAGTGCAGATATTCAAGACGAATCTGGCAGACGGCGGTCTCTTGGCTTTCCTGCCCTTCTCTGGTGCAGGACATTGGAACAGGACGTCCGACTGTCCTTGATTATTGGCAAGCGGCTGATGCATGTAAAATGCATACATGAACTTTGCATTATTTTACTTATATTCCAGTCATATTTGCATCATATAAGGGTTATATCACTGTTTTATAATGATTTTGGAATATTTGGTATGTTTCCTATTTTATGGAATTAACCTTGCATAGGCAGAAAACCCCCTTTTTCCATGTTTTTGACTTTCAGGGACCAAACGACGTCCAAATGACCTAATATTTTACGGGGCCCAATATTTGGAAATAAGAAGACGTACCAGCCAATAATCCGCGAAAAAGGAAGTCCGAGGAAGAAATTGGATGGTCCCACGCGGCCAGGTACATAGGCCGTGTGGGACCACCTCTTTTATTCCTCGTGGCTCCGATGCCGTCCGTTTTTGTCTCCGTGGGTTCGTCTTGACCTAAAAACGTCTATAAAATAGCCCCCCGACGTTCTCTGGAAGAAGCGCCACCGAAACACAGAAACAGAGACCTGGAGTTGCAGTTTGGAGGCGGAAAACTCCGGCGGGGCGCTGCCGGGGTGGTCTCCATCTTCTCAAAGAACTTCTCCACCATCTCCATGATGAAGAGGGAGTAGTCCACCCCCTGGACCTTGGGTTTGTGGTGGTAACTTGATCTAATCTCTCTATGTATGATCATTGTTGGAGTCCATATGATGTGCCTTGCATAAGTATGGATCTATCTATGTAATTCTTATGGTGGATATTGTGGTATGAGATGATTTGTTATACATTTACCGTTGTGTTGGAGCTTTTATGATTTGTCATACTTTGGAGATATTCTATGATGCATGTGATGGTTTGATTTATGCATAATGCCTTGTTTATCCTTGTCATGAGGTGATTGACACCACCAAGTGTGGATAGATGAGAGAGATGTGGTCATGCACACGAATATGAATCATTGCACTAGTGTTTAGAATATTGTCCATTATGAAGTATGATGTATGTAGGTACGGGATGGCCGATGTGACACGGCATATGTATTGAGTGACATGTGAAATACAGCCCAACATCCTTTATCTGGGGGTAAAAAGGAAGAGTATGATGTGGGAGTGACAACAACCACGCTAGCCTTACGAGGGTGACCTAGCAACACAAATGAGTACTTCTTTCAACTATGTGTTTTAGGACATATAGCCGTCATAAAAGCTACCATTAAAACATGACAATTGTGTGTACTTTATCTATAACATGATAATCACCGTAGATGAGAGAGAGAGGATTAAGTGAACCCATGAACCCATGTCCATTGTTCCTATAAGAGAAAACCTTTGTCTTGTCCTCTTGCATTGAAGAGGATTGGGACACTTTTACATTCTTGTTTTGTTACATTAAACTTCCATCCATTAAATCAACCATCTTTTCTTTAAACTTGTTTAGTGCATAATCAACTAAAACTTGTGACACTTTAGTTGTAGGGAATAGATAACTTTTCCTTCTTGCTCCTGCGGATCGATACCTACTTCCACATTGAGAGGTGCTACAGTGATCCCCTGCTCTTGGGGGTTATCAAGTACTTTTCTGGCGCCGTTGCCGGGAGCGTAGCGCTTAAGTTTCTATTCTTGTGTGCACTAGACTTTAGATTTATTTTATCTTGTTTTATATCTTGCAATCATCTAAGCTTGGGGAGGTTCCTTTAAACTTGTTTGGTTGTGAGTTTCTCATTAGTTTTACTTTCAGTTTTATATATCAAAAACCCAAAAAAATTAGAAAATGGAAAACTGTTATGAAAACGCATGATGGCTGCTGAATTTAGAAAATCAAATGAAGGGAAAAGATTAGGAGAATACATAGAGCTTCTAAATAAAATTGCTAATGTGCTGCTTAATTATCATAAGGAAGAAACTTGTTGCTCTAAATACTTTAGACACTTTGAATTCCAATGCCCTTCCAATAGAGAACATGTTATTGCAACTTATCATACATGGAATTATGCTCACTTAGGGATGGAAGAAGTAGAGCAATTTGTTATTTTTATGGCAGCCTATGAATTATACACCTTCATTAATGAACATGAAACCTGCCCTATAGCTTCTCAATTTAAAGTTTTTATTGCCAATATCCTTGATCTCTGCATACTTGAATTTGATGAAAATATCTATGTTGTTGACACAAGGAAGAGAGCTGCCCAAGAAAGGTCTAATATTTTGCAGGAAGAAGATGACAAAAGCTTAAGCTTGGGGATGCCCGTGCAACCCCAAGAGGATGATGAAAATGATGAACAACTAGAGAATGAAGAGTTGGATCTCCCAACTTCACCTTCAACAAATGATAGTAACACTCAAGATTTTGTTGATGATAAACTTTGCTTTTATGATTCTGATGATGAGGAGGACTATCAACCTATGCCTAATGAGAACATTATTGATAATAATTTTAAAAATGATGAGGAGTATGGTTTAGATATGCTATATGATAATGCTTTAGATGATGGTCCTATGCTTATTGATAAACCTCCATGTTTAGTTGTTACTAAATTATGTGAGGATAAAAATGATATACTTGCTGTTTGTGAGTACTCTTACTCATGAGAGTCCTACTTTGTTTTAAATTCTCCTAATTACACCATAGAGGAGAAATTTGCTTATGTTGAGAAATACTTATGTGGTTTGCAATTATCTTTAGTTCCAAATCTTTGTTGCAACCATGATATTAAACTTAATATTGATCTTATTAACTATTTTGAAAGAGGGAAGCATGCTAATGAATTCCATAATAAATTTAATAATCCTCTTTATGTGCCTAAATTATCTAAGTTGAATGATTCTTGTGGTTATATGGTTGAATTTATTTCTACTACTTGCAACTATTATGAAAGAGGAGGTGATAAGAACCCTCTTTATGCTAATAATTATATGCTGCAAGTAAATATTGTTAATATGCATTGGGAAACTTCTATTTATGGTGATTCATTCATATACAAAATGCCAATGCATAGAAAGAAAGTTAGACTTCGTTGTTATTACTTTTGTGTTTTGTTTTTCTCTCAACTAGGGTTCAACTTGACTATTATTTTGATTGGTTTGAGAACACCATGGGATCCTGGTATTATGCATGAACACTTTCCAAGGAAGAGGGACACATCAAAGTATAAGTTCCCTCATGAGCTTCAACCTTCATGAACATCAAGTAAGAAGCCTAGCTATATGGCTATAAAGAAAGCGCTTTACGGGAGGCAACCCGGTTGTTTTTATTTTTGATTTTCTTTGTGTCCTCTTGCTGTAACAAGAGACTTAGTGTTTAGTTTAGATTCTGGAATTTTTAATAAAGTGCCAAGTTTTACTCATTTTGGTATGAAAAGTTGCTTATAGCGTTCGGAGATTTATTCCTGCACGAATCTGTGCACGGTATGATTTTTAATTCTTATTCTGTAACTCCGAATGAGCTCATATTTAAACTGTATGGCAACTTTTCATCCTCTGTATGCATGAATTTTTTCGGAATTTTCCGACAAAGTTAAGTAGGGTAGAAAAATACGTTTTGCTGCTGCTGTTTTTCTGGACAGATTCTGTCCCATTTTGTTTGATGCATGCTTAGAACTTTTAACATGAATCTTTTTGATCCAATTGAGTTTATGAGTAGGCATACAACATTATACACTTTCTGGACATTCATATGAATTTTTTTCAAGGATTATATGCAGCAAGAAATCTATTTGTTTATCACTACTAATGCCCCACAGAAAAAGAAATGGGAGAAACGGTGTTTTGAAGTTTTTTCACAGGGATTAGAGGAGATGCACCAAGAGCTATCCAAGGATGGTGAAGACCATAAGCTTGGGGATGTGAAGACAACCCCACTGGACCTACACACTCTCGGTTTGCACACGTCTAACTTCTGTTTTTCGATCGAAACACTTTATCGCATAAACTTGGAGCGTCTTTTTTTTTGTTTAGGTTAGATTTTTATTTTGTGAGACCACCACATATCATTTATATATGAGAGAGCTACTGGAAATTTGGGTTGAATATGTTGGATGCTATTATAAGATTGGGAAAAGGGATGTTGAGTTAATTTTAAAAGATACATATAATTGCATGATTCATGAGCTTGTTAATGAGTAATAATTTGCAAGTATTTTATCAAGAGCTATCTTTTATTCATGTTTTGATGCTAAATGTTATTTTACCTTGTTTAACATGGATTAGTTAGTTCTATGGACACTCATGCATGCATTTATATGGTCAACTTTCTCCCTCTTGCTAGCCCAAAAATTCAACAAGCAAAAACTTGTTTCCAACACCTTCAACCAAAGTTTTTCCAGTGAGTCCACCATATCTACCTATTAGCTTTATGCTATTCCGAGTATGTTTATCATGATATTTGTGTTATCTATACCTCTGAATGAAAATTTTTATGTTGTTGATTGTTGTGAGAAAAGTTGGTTATAGAGCTCTCTCGAACTTGATGCACACTTTACTTTCATTGCATAAATAAAACATGACCCATTGTGATTAAAATTATGATGTTGTGGCTTGACAAATGTCTTTGGTTGAGAGTTAGCTCATATGTGCTGTCACATGGCAAGCTTTCAACATTGCACTTCATCTCATTTAGTTGATATCATGTACTTTTGTTTATGGATGCTTACCATGGGTGAAATAAATGTGGAAATGAAGCTAGTTTAAATGAGTTTGTATAAATGGTTAGAGAGACGCCTGGGCCGCTAATCTAAGCCATGCATCATTCATGGTGGAAATTTACTTACATGCTATGGTGAACCTTCTGTGATAGACCTTACTATAAAAGCTATCTAATGGTAAATAAAAAGGGTGTTGAGATTGTTCATTGTGTTTGTTTGTCTTGTCATTTTGATATGGGCTTGTTCCATATCCTGGGACAAGAGGTACCCCAGTTGACGCTCTTAATGATACTATTATTACTTAC
Organism: Poa pratensis; assembly: GCA_947311845.1. NCBI lineage: Eukaryota > Viridiplantae > Streptophyta > Magnoliopsida > Poales > Poaceae > Poa > Poa pratensis. Next base: position 9,683,514 of record CAMZMU010000081.1, on the reverse strand, counting down.
AATGATATTTAACTTGAACTTGCTATGTTTTCCAAGTTGAGTAACACATGGAGTAGGTACTTGTATTCAAGGGGCATGAGACTTTCAACCTGTACTTTGTCAAGCACACTACTCGTATTTGGTTTCACTTTAAATTTAATCATTCAAGATGCTATGATAGGGGAATGAGAGCTTGACACCAAGGATTACCATATTACAATCATTGGCTTAAGTAGAGAAGTTCAGAAGTTAGATGAAATTTATTCATGCTTTACCTCTACTCATATATATCTTTCCAAAGTGTCCACCTTTTATATTCAGATTTTCATCAAATACTCTATGACCATTGTAGGATGTTCTTACTTATCATTATGCATACTTGTGGTCCATAGTACTTCTTCTCTTATGTTACACTTTGTGAATTACCTTTGAACGTCCTTGCATCGAATACTTGATATCACTTCATAATCTATCTTGCATATTGCTACTCCTTTTAAGAATGAACCATTTGACTCTATGTAGCAATAGTAATCATCTTTGATATCCATTGATTGTAATGTACCTGCACTTAAAAATTGGCAAGGTACCTGTGCATAGTGCAAACCCCTGGATCATTTCATTTGCACACACAGTCTAAGATGAATTATCACAACATTGTATCAATTATTACACGAGATCCAGACTTATAAAATATTCATTACAAATTGCATAGCTCAAGGCTAGCTTCGAAAGAGTAAAGCAGCGGAAAATTATTCTTCATGGAGTCTCTATCATCATCATGTGCCACAGGCGAGAACATGTTGGTTGCAGACTCGAAACCTTAACGAAAACTCACTCGTCGTCAGAACAATCTGCAACAAATAAAATTATGCAACAGAGTGGGTCAGATACCATTAAAAATGGATCTGGCAAGTGACACTATGTGGACACTTAATGAAATAACTCTATAGCCTATATGCATATTTGGCTGGTAGAGTTTCAAGGCTGATTTGCATAAAAGCAAGTTTTTCCTATCTTTTATAAAACACTTTTCTTTTGTCAAAAACAGGTATGGCATGAAAACCACCCTCTTGTCTACCTTTCAATCTCCAAAATTTTAATTTAAGAAATTGGAATGTCGGGAGCCTCCGTTGTCGTCCTTGATCAGCTGCTCAAATTGTCCGTAACCGGGGACACGGCTAAGTACTTAGTTTTTAACTCTGCAGAGGTTGTGCACTTTCACCACGAGACCCAACAAACCCAAACTATCCTCAAGCACTCAATTTGTGCTAAGGAAAAGGAGAGAGTTGAGACGAGACCTTTGGGAAACAGTCCCCTGTCCCTCTGGGCAGACCCATACAAACATTCATCCGCTGAGACCTGTCGGAATCAGGTTCCTATAACTCAGTCAAGGCAGAGCCATAATACCAAGTGGCTGCACTGGAAGCTTCTTCACTTAGACAAAACATTGGTCCCTTTAACACCCTGGGTGGCAACCACAAGTGACCATCCCTTAGAGGTCACCCCTAAGAGATGACACTCAACCTTTCCATCATCTTTTCAAAACCAAGTCCACCCAGGTGATAGATTACTTAGTAGAATTAAACTTTAAAGAAAACACATTTGCATAGCATCAAATAATCTACTAAGTTATCAAAGGGGTTCTAGACACAACTAGTGTAAAGGTATGGTGGGTTGAGCATATAGCAATAATACTATCCAACACATGCATATAAAGAAATACACTAAGTAATGCATATAAAAATACTTAGGAAATTTATGGGGGTGTGCCACTTGCCTTGGCAAACAGGAGTGCAGTGGTAGCAGTTGCAACCACCTTCGTCTCTCTCCGAAATTTCTAACACATCAAACAATTCTCAATAAATATGCAGCCAAACAATACTTAAGAAAATATGACATGCATGAGATGCAGAATGATACAAGGAATTATAATGTGAATGACATACAGAACAAACTAAGGAAAAAGACATAAAATAACCTAATCCAATTGGCTAAGGCAAGGTCAAGGTTGAGCAAAAATAAACTTGATAAAACGACAACTTGAAAAGTTGTAAGGCTACTTCAAGTCTTCACATGTTTGATCTTCAAAACATCTTCTACTCCCTTGTAGTTTCATTGATCTTCAATGGTCTTCAATTAGCACTCTAGGAACTTAGTCATAAACACAAAGGACTTGGTCTATGTCCAAAGTGAGACAAAATAGAAAGAAAGAAGATAGAAAGAAAATAAGTAGTTGGTCTTCTAAAATTCTTCTCCTTGCTTCATTTTAGTTTTACTTGATGTGATGACTTCATTGCACTTTGTGGACTTGTTGATTCTGAAGACTTGATGATGTTGGCAGAAGGTTGATCTTGAATGTAACTTAGCCACCATGAAGTCTAATAGAAGGAAGAAAAGAGAGAAGGAAGGAAAGACTTAGAAAAGGTAGGGTGGTTGGTCTTCATGAACTTCCTCTTGATTTCTTCTAAGTACTTTTTCTTCTTGGAGATGCTTCTGGAGTCTTGTTTTCTTGATAAGTCCTTCATTGGTCCTTCATGGTTCCCACTAATTCTAACTTAGTAGAATTTGGTTAGGAGGAATGCCATGTAAGAAATGCAAATTATTTCTAAGGACTGGAATGCATGCCATGCCATGAAATTATTCTAAGGAATGCAAGAAAGCAAGATGGACAAAAATGACTAAGGACCAAAGGTCATCAATAAGTCAAAATAATTTCTAAGGAAAAGTTAACAAAACTAAGAGGTGCTAGAGTTTTCTAAGGAAAAAGTATTGTCAAAATACTTGTCAAATATTTTCTAAGGAAGAAATAGTTTTGTTTGAGAGACAAAATATTTCTAAGTACTTGTTATCAACTAAAGTCATCAAAATATGATTAAGTCATTTATCAGTCGAAAATAAGAAGAAAAATATTTTTAATAAATTTTTAATTATTAAAATAACACCTAAAAAGCATTTAATCAATATTTAATCAAAAATCATTAAAAATAATTTTACAAAAATACTAGAGTATTCCTACGGCCAATACTTAGGCATACAAAATTATAGCAAAAGAGGTTGCTCAAAAATCTATTTTTAAACTCAATTTATAGTCAAAATACTAATTAAACCACCTTTAAAAATTAACTAATTTAATTTCGTCAAAACCTAAAAATAACTATGCCAAAAGTTTCTACGTGTCATAAGCTTTCCAAAAATATTTTATTTGTAAAATTTGGCCAAACCAATAAAAAGTAGTGATAGATTTAAGATCTAGTGTTTTTCTGCAAAACTGCCGGTCTTCGGTTGACTGTTGACTCTGACCGCTGACGTGGCGATGACGAAGCGTTGACTGGGCGCTGACTTTATGGTTGACTACGAATTTTGACCAAAAATAAAGTTGCTCGGATGGAAAAACATGCTTAATGAAAGTTGTAGAGAATTGCGTGCTCTTTCTAACTATCACAAATATACCATAAGTGGATGAATAGATTGGACACAAATCGCAAATTACCTTTCTGATCCGAAACTTCAAACTCGAAAATCTCCTAGCTCGCTTGACCAAAAGAGGTGAGGCTTGGGGCAAAAGAAAGGTCTTGATCAGGGGAACAACTTTCGTAACTACGGCCCGAAGATTTGAGATTGTTTTCTCCTCCGAAAATCGTCAAAAGCAAACTGTATTGTACAGAGAATTCCGTACGTCAAAACCAAAAGAGTGCAATAGCAAAGTTGTAGGTAAGTGTTAGATCTGACTTCTCACCAAAGGAATTTTGATTTGAAGAACCAAGCACGAAGAGATCTAAGAAATACGACTTCAGATCTGAAGGATGGCGATTCAAAATTCTTCCTCCACGGTTGATGAAAAGAGTTGAGGCCTCTCGGGATGGAAAGATATTGAACAGATCTGCAATATTGCTTCAGCCTCCGGTGCGATTCGAGATTGTTTTGGTGGGTAAATAAACGAAATACGATTTTGCTGGTTAGGGTTTCGGTGGAACGAAAAGGGGAAGAGAGATGACGGCGGCTACAGGGGTTTATATAGGCCAAGGGTCGGTGGAATAGCTTGGGCTCGAAGTTATGAACGCGTAGGATCAAACGGATCCGGATTTGGAGTTATATTTATCAAGATAAAGGAGTTTAATTAGAGAGGATTTTGGAATTCTGGAAAAATACTGAATTTCCATCGGGTAACCCGAATTCGTTCGGTTTGTTGGGCCAAGATTCGGCCCAAGAGAAAAAGAACAAGAAAACGACAGGAAAAAAAAACACGGGGCTTGCTGAGCAAATTGCACATAACACCACTTGTTGGGGCAAGTTTTGCACGGAACCACAACCACGTAATTTTTTTGCGCAGAACACCATGTTTTGCCGTAATTATTGCACAAAACACAAAATTTGTACTTAACAACAATTGATAGCCATTAGTACAATTTGGGCCCACTGTCAGCAGGGGGAACGGAAACGGACCAGAGCTGCTCACCGTAACGGAACCGAGCGACCTCCACCTTCATCCCCAACCTTCGCTCAAAAAAAAGAAACTTCATCTTCGACCTCGGCCCACCCCGAGTTCCCGACCCAAACCCAACACGACTAGATTCCTCGCCTCCGGCGCACCTCCCGACCGGCGGCAAGGCTCGCGCCGCCGCTATCCGATCAAGCTATGCACCACAACGCTCACATCAATTCGACTATTCCCCATGGGCATACCCATTCTCCATTGACGTGTGATGGCATGAACCGCCTCACGGAATACGAAGCTCCTTGCTGCTAGTGCTAGAGCTGTGGACGGAGGATAGCTTCGATGCTCGTTTAGCCGCCATCCGAGACCATGCTGCCGAAGTGCGCCTAATCTTTGTCGAGCTCCCCTCCATCTCAGATTCTCAGTCTCCCCCGTCGGCATGTGACAGCGATTCCACATTCCCGCTGAACTGCTGAAGTCCTCCCGTCGTGCACAGTTCAGAGCGCCCACGCGTCGGAGTGCACTAATGCCGCCGTGGAGTCGAGGCCATTGCTGCCGCCGCGTCGCCAAGAAGCGCTGCAGAGACCTTGCCGGGGCCACTGGCCCTGGGCATAAGGACGCGCCGCGCGCGGAGGAGCCGCGCAGGTCGTCGCTCATCTTTCCACTGGAGGTGGTCACGCCGACGTCTCCGCCCATCGCCACGCAGCCGTTCGCCGCCGGTCAACGCCACCCATCTCTCTCTTTTCCGTCCCCGTCGACACAAACGGTGGGCCAATACATTAGATACACTGTTAGCCTGTTAATGGTGAGATTTGGGTTTTCTGCAACAATTACGGCAAAATATGGTGTTCTACGCAACAAAAAGAGATGGTTGTGGTTCTGCGCAAAACTTGCACCAACAAGTGGTGTTATGTGCAATTTGCTCGGGCTGGCTGCGTGCGCGCGTCCGAGTTGGGCTGGGTTTTGGCCCAACTGCCTCGGTCAACTATTTTTTTGGCTAAACATTTTTTCTTTATTCTTTTTACTGTTTTCTTCATAACTTTTGATTTAAAAGTCCAAATCAATTCAAACCAGTTTCTAAATTTTTGCAAAATCAAGATCTATCTTCTAGAACTTTCAAATACACTTTTCCAAAACTTTTCAAAATTCGAATTTAAAAATATTGCATAATTGCATGTTTGACACTTTTATGTCAATTTTAAAAATAGGTTTTTAAATAAAATTATTTGTGGTTTATTAAAGTCAGATAAAATACCACAATGTATTTAGACATATATTTTAAATAAAATAAAATAAAATAATCAAATCAAACACACACAAAAAATATAATAAAAAGGTTTGGCAATATTCCAGAAATCAAAAATATTATATAGGACATAAATGATCCTTTTGATATATTTTCTCAAATATGTTTTCAAGTGGAATTAAAATTCCCACTTTTGAAATATACAAATGCAACAATACAATATGCAGATGAATGCATGCATGATTTTTCTTTTTAAAGTAAAATACATAATAGTTTTGAAAAGTTTTAAATTTTTCTGATTTTTCAACTTTTTGAAAAAACCTGGGATGTTACATACTACCACCCTTAAAAGGATCTCGTCCCGAGATTCGGGAAGGCTAGCAAAAGGTGGTGACTGGGATATCCGGGTGGCTACCACCCTTAAAAGAATTTTTGTTGGTAGTGAAAACTTCGAAGCGGATACTCGTTTGAGAATGTACCGTTCACCAAGCTAGGTTCCTCAAACACTTCTTCCACATTGATGTGGTTCACATGTCCTTTATCAAAAGGCTTTGACTTGGCAGCTTCTTCGGCCTTCTTCTTTGCTGGGCAATCATTTGCGTAATGCCCCTTGTTCTTGCATTTGAAGCACATCACCTTGCTGATGTCTTTCTGGGGAGGGTTGTTCTGGAGTTTATTTTCCGGGCACTTATTGGCATAATGGCCCTTATTATTGCACTTAAAGCAAAGCACTTTGCTGATATCTTTCTTGAGTTCTGGATTTGGGCCAGCATGTCCATTTCCGTTGTAGCCTCCACTGCTTCCCTTGAATTCACTCTTGTGATCACGTTGTTTGTGGTGACTCCCTCTATTATGGTGATTCCCCTGTTTGTGGCTGTGGTTCACCTCAGGAGTATGGTGTCTTTTGAATGAAGGCTCAGAATGGTGTTTGTTGATACTCAGCTTTCCCTTCATATTTCCAGTCTTCCTGATATTATCCTCCAGTATGAGTGCTTGGTCCAATAAGGCCTGATAATCCGAAGCGTGTGTGACTGTGAAAGGGACTTTCATCTCGTCGCAGAGTCTTTTGAGAAAACTTTCCTTCCTCTTCTCCTCGGTATCTATACCTTCAGGGGCATAATGAGACAGCGTATAAAAGTCATCTCTATACTCTTTGAGTGTCCTGTCCTCTTGCCTCAGGTTTAGGAACTCTTCTTGCTTTAATTTCAAAATGTCAGAGGAGATGTGAGCATTGCAAAATTCTTTCTTGAACTCTTTCCAAATTATAGTACCACAATTGCGAGTGCTTTGATAAGTTCTCCACCATTGAATAGCAGGTCCTTCCAAGAAATAAGATGCAAAACCTACTTTCTCTTTGTCGGTGCACTCACAGGTTACTAGATCCTTTTCTACTGATTGTAGCCAGTCGATTGCCGCAATCGGCTCATTTGCAGGGTCGAAAGTGTAAGGTTCAAGACTTAAAAATTTGACAAGTCTATCCATCTGGGTAAGGGGTGGTGGTGGTTCACTTTGATTTGTTTTGATCTGGATCATCATGGTCATCAGCTGGGTTTGTGTTGCCATCATCTTCTGCAACATTGTTTCAACGTTGTTGGTGCTGGTGTTGTTGTTGTCTTCAGGTGCACTCTGGGGAGACATCTGTGGGTTTTAGAATAGATGAGTACAAGATAGAAAGATCTAAGAGGAATATTCCTACCCATACAAGCAATTTGACACAAACAACCACACATGATAAAAACTCACAAACTTTTGAGAAAACCTAACTAGTCGTTTTTGGATCGAAAGTACGCCTAGGATATGGGGAAACAATATGTTAGTACTGCCATACCACAATTTGATAGGTCAATACATCAACATGGTTTCTTTATTCTAATACATAAGGGGGTCTATTCTATCTCCTTCTTGAGTGCATCGAGTTCCTCCTCTATTTCCTTGAGTTCATCAGGATATTTTTGAGTGTTGTGGAGTCTAAATCGAAGTCTTCTTCCAAGGTTCTCGATGGCCTCCCATGCTACACTTCTTGCTGAATCAAAGAATGATGTTCGAATTATTGGGTTTGTGAACATGCAGCAACCTTCGGTCTTGTGGTCATCGTCTTTGTTCTTGTATAGATGGAGTTGTACCCACCAGTACTCTTGACCTTCACCCATGAAAGGAAAACCTTTGTAGACTGCTGCTCCTTCAAATCCCATGCTCAACATGAGGTCCTTCAAAGCTTTTGGAAACTCAGTCTCACATTCCAAGGTCATGGTCATTGCTGGACCTTTCTTGAGTGATTCCAGGAGGCGGGACATCTATAAATAAGAGAAGGCATTTAGAACGCGAATAGTTAAGAAGTTACAAGAATGATATCAAGAGGTTTTAGACTAAGAACAAATAAATTTTTGTCCTATGGGCTTTCTTATTTCTAACCAGACTTAGGGTTTCGAACCTACAGGCAACACAGTGCTATGATACTATCTGTAATGTACCTGCACTTAAAAATTGGCAAGGTACCTGTGCATAGTGCAAACCCCTGGATCATTTCATTTGCACACACAGTCTAAGATGAATTATCACAACATTGTATCAATTATTACACGAGATCCAGACTTATAAAATATTCATTACAAATTGCATAGCTCAAGGCTAGCTTCGAAAGAGTAAAGCAGCGGAAAATTATTCTTCATGGAGTCTCCATCATCATCATGTGCCACAGGCGAGAACATGTTGGTTGCAGACTCGAAACCTTAACGAAAACTCACTCGTCGTCAGAACAATCTGCAACAAATAAAATTATGCAACAGAGTGGGTCAGATACCATTAAAAATGGATCTGGCAAGTGACACTATGTGGACACTTAATGGAATAACTCTATAGCCTACATGCATATTTGGCTGGTAGAGTTTCAAGGCTGATTTGCATAAAACCAAGTTTTTCCTATCTTTTATAAAACACTTTTCTTTTGTCAAAAACAGGTATGGCATGAAAACCACCCTCTTGTCTACCTTTCAATCTCCAAAATTTTAATTTAAGAAATTGGAATGTCGGGAGCCTCCGTTGTCGTCCTTGATCAGCTGCTCAAATTGTCCGTAACCGGGGACACGGCTAAGTACTTAGTTTTTAACTCTGCAGAGGTTGTGCACTTTCACCACGAGACCCAACAAACCCAAACTATCCTCAAGCACTCAATTTGTGCTAAGGAAAAGGAGAGAGTTGAGACGAGACCTTTGGGAAACAGTCCCCTGTCCCTCTGGGCAGACCCATACAAACATTCATCCGCTGAGACCTGTCGGAATCAGGTTCCTATAACTCAGTCAAGGCAGAGCCATAATACCAAGTGGCTGCACTGGAAGCTTCTTCACTTAGACAAAACATTGGTCCCTTTAACACCCTGGGTGGCAACCACAAGTGACCATCCCTTAGAGGTCACCCCTAAGAGATGACACTCAACCTTTCCATCATCTTTTCAAAACCAAGTCCACCCAGGTGATAGATTACTTAGTAGAATTAAACTTTAAAGAAAACACATTTGCATAGCATCAAATAATCTACTAAGTTATCAAAGGGGTTCTAGACACAACTAGTGTAAAGGTATGGTGGGTTGAGCATATAGCAATAATACTATCCAACACATGCATATAAAGAAATACACTAAGTAATGCATATAAAAATACTTAGGAAATTTATGGGGGTGTGCCACTTGCCTTGGCAAACAGGAGTGCAGTGGTAGCAGTTGCAACCACCTTCGTCTCTCTCCGAAATTTCTAACACATCAAACAATTCTCAATAAATATGCAGCCAAACAATACTTAAGAAAATATGACATGCATGAGATGCAGAATGATACAAGGAATTATGATGTGAATGACATACAGAACAAACTAAGGAAAAAGACATAAAATAACCTAATCCAATTGGCTAAGGCAAGGTCAAGGTTGAGCAAAAATAAACTTGATAAAACGACAACTTGAAAAGTTGTAAGGCTACTTCAAGTCTTCACATGTTTGATCTTCAAAACATCTTCTACTCCCTTGTAGTTTCATTGATCTCCAATGGTCTTCAATTAGCACTCTAGGAACTTAGTCATAAACACAAAGGACTTGGTCTATGTCCAAAGTGAGACAAAATAGAAAGAAAGAAGATAGAAAGAAAATAAGTAGTTGGTCTTCTAAAATTCTTCTCCTTGCTTCATTTTAGTTTTACTTGATGTGATGACTTCATTGCACTTTGTGGACTTGTTGATTCTGAAGACTTGATGATGTTGGCAGAAGGTTGATCTTGAATGTAACTTAGCCACCATGAAGTCTAATAGAAGGAAGAAAAGAGAGAAGGAAGGAAAGACTTAGAAAAGGTAGGGTGGTTGGTCTTCATGAACTTCCTCTTGATTTCTTCTAAGTACTTTTTCTTCTTGGAGATGCTTCTGGAGTCTTGTTTTCTTGATAAGTCCTTCATTGGTCCTTCATGGTTCCCACTAATTCTAACTTAGTAGAATTTGGTTAGGAGGAATGCCATGTAAGAAATGCAAATTATTTCTAAGGACTGGAATGCATGCCATGCCATGAAATTATTCTAAGGAATGCAAGAAAGCAAGATGGACAAAAATGACTAAGGACCAAAGGTCATCAATAAGTCAAAATAATTTCTAAGGAAAAGTTAACAAAACTAAGAGGTGCTAGAGTTTTCTAAGGAAAAAGTATTGTCAAAATACTTGTCAAATATTTTCTAAGGAAGAAATAGTTTTGTTTGAGAGACAAAATATTTCAAAGTACTTGTTATCAACTAAAGTCATCAAAATATGATTAAGTCATTTATCAGTCGAAAATAAGAAGAAAAATATTTTTAATAAATTTTTAATTATTAAAATAACACCTAAAAAGCATTTAATCAATATTTAATCAAAAATCATTAAAAATAATTTTACAAAAATACTAGAGTATTCCTACGGCCAATACTTAGGCATACAAAATTATAGCAAAAGAGGTTGCTCAAAAATCTATTTTTAAACTCAATTTATAGTCAAAATACTAATTAAACCACCTTTAAAAATTAACTAATTTAATTTCGTCAAAACCTAAAAATAACTATGCCAAAAGTTTCTACGTGTCATAAGCTTTCCAAAAATATTTTATTTGTAAAATTTGGCCAAACCAATAAAAAGTAGTGATAGATTTAAGATCTAGTGTTTTTCTGCAAAACTGCCGGTCTTCGGTTGACTGTTGACTCTGACAGCTGACGTGGCGATGACGAAGCGTTGACTGGGCGCTGACTTTATGGTTGACTACGAATTTTGACCAAAAATAAAGTTGCTCGGATGGAAAAACATGCTTAATGAAAGTTGTAGAGAATTGCGTGCTCTTTCTAACTATCACAAATATACCATAAGTGGATGAATAGATTGGGCACAAATCGCAAATTACCTTTCTGATCCGAAACTTCAAACTCGAAAATCTCCTAGCTCGCTTGACCAAAAGAGGTGAGGCTTGGGGCAAAAGAAAGGTCTTGATCAGGGGAACAACTTTCGTAACTACGGCCCGAAGATTTGAGATTGTTTTCTCCTCCGAAAATCGTCAAAAGCAAACTGTATTGTACAGAGAATTCCGTACGTCAAAACCAAAAGAGTGCAATAGCAAAGTTGTAGGTAAGTGTTAGATCTGACTTCTCACCAAAGGAATTTTGATTTGAAGAACCAAGCGCGAAGAGATCTAAGAAATACGACTTCAGATCTGAAGGATGGCGATTCAAAATTCTTCCTCCACGGTTGATGAAAAGAGTTGAGGCCTCTCGGGATGGAAAGATATTGAACAGATCTGCAATATTGCTTCAGCCTCCGGTGCGATTCGAGATTGTTTTGGTGGGTAAATAAACGAAATACGATTTTGCTGGTTAGGGTTTCGTGGAACGAAAAGGGGAAGAGAGATGACGGCGGCTACAGGGGTTTATATAGGCCAAGGGTCGGTGGAATAGCTTGGGCTCGAAGTTATGAACGCGTAGGATCAAACGGATCCGGATTTGGAGTTATATTTATCAAGATAAAGGAGTTTAAGTAGAGAGGATTTTGGAATTCTGGAAAAATACTGAATTTCCATCGGGTAACCCGAATTCGTTCGGTTTGTTGGGCCAAGATTCGGCCCAAGAGAAAAAGAACAAGAAAACGACAGGAAAAAAAAACTCGGGGCTGGCTGCGTGCGCGCGTCCGAGTTGGGCTGGGTTTTGGCCCAACTGCCTCGGTCAACTATTTTTTTGGCTAAACATTTTTTCTTTATTCTTTTTACTGTTTTCTTCATAACTTTTGATTTAAAAGTCCAAATCAATTCAAACCAGTTTCTAAATTTTTGCAAAATCAAGATCTATCTTCTAGAACTTTCAAATACACTTTTCCAAAACTTTTCAAAATTCGAATTTAAAAATATTGCATAATTGCATGTTTGACACTTTTATGTCAATTTTAAAAATAGGTTTTTAAATAAAATTATTTGTGGTTTATTAAAGTCAGATAAAATACCACAATGTATTTAGACATATATTTTAAATAAAATAAAATAAAATAATCAAATCAAACACACACAAAAAATATAATAAAAAGGTTTGGCAATATTCCAGAAATCAAAAATATTATATAGGACATAAATGATCCTTTTGATATATTTTCTCAAATTTGTTTTCAAGTGGAATTAAAATTCCCACTTTTGAAATATACAAATGCAACAATACAATATGCAGATGACTGCATGCATGATTTTTCTTTTTAAAGTAAAATACATAATAGTTTTGAAAAGTTTTAAATTTTTCTGATTTTTCAACTTTTTGAAAAAACCTGGGATGTTACATTGATAGTATTAAATTGCAAAGTCCATGTTAGTTTTATCACCTTCATACTCGAGGACGAGTATAGGTTAAGCTTGGGGATGTTGATGCATGTAAAATGCATACATGAACTTTGCATTATTTTACTTATATTCCAGTCATATTTGCATCATATAAGGGTTATATCACTGTTTTATAATGATTTTGGAATATTTGGTATGTTTCCTATTTTTATGGAATTAACCCTGCATAGGCAGAAAACCCCTTTTTCCATGTTTTTGACTTTCAGGGACCAAACGACGTCCAAATGACCTAATATTTTACGGGGCCCAATATTTGGAAATAAGAAGACGTACCAGCCAAGAATCCGCGAAAAAGGAAGTCTGAGGAAGAAATTGGATGGTCCCACGCGGCCAGGTACATAGGCCGTGTGGGACCACCTCCTTTATTCCTCGTGGCTCCGATGCCGTCCGTTTTCGTCTCCGTGGCTTCGTCTTGACCTAAAAACGTCTATAAAAATAGCCCCCCGATGTTCTCTGGAAGAAGCGCCGCCGAAACACAGAAACACCGAAACATAGACCTGGAGTTGCAGATTGGAGGGGGAAAACTCCGGCGGGGCGCTGCCGGGGTGGTCTCCATCTTCTCCAAGAACTTCTCCACCATCTCCATGATGAAGAGGGAGTAGTCCACCCCCTGGACCTTGGGTTTGTGGTGGTAACTTGATCTAATCTCTCTATGTATGATCATTGTTGGAGTCCATATGATGTGCCTTGCATAAGTATGGATTTATCTATGTAATTCTTATGGTGGATATTGTGGTATGAGATGATTTGTTATACATTTACCGTTGTGTTAGAGATTTTATGATTTGTCATACTTTGGAGATATTCTATGATGCATGTGATGGTTTGATTTATGCATAATGCCTTGTTTATCCTTGTCATGAGGTGATTGACACCACCAAGTGTGGATAGATGAGAGAGATGTGGTCATGCACACGAATTATGAATCATTGCACTAGTGTTTAGAATATTGTCCATTATGAAGTATGATGTATGTAGGTACGGGATGGCCGATGTGACACGGCATATGTATTGAGTGACATGTGAAATACAGCCCAACATCCTTTATCTGGGGGTAAAAAGGAAGAGTATGATGTGGGAGTGACAACAACCACGCTAGCCTTACGAGGGTGACCTAGCAACACAAATAAGTACTTCTTTCAACTATGTGTTTTAGGACATATAACCGTCATAAAAGCTACCATTAAAACATGACAATTGTGTGTACTTTATCTATAACATGATAATCACCGTTGATGAGAGAGAGAGGATTAAGTGAACCCATGAACCCATGTCCATTGTTCCTATAAGAGAAAACCTTTGTCTTGTCCTCTTGCATTGAAGAGGATTGGGACACTTTTACATTCTTGTTTTGTTACACTAAACTTACATCCATTAAATCAACCATCTTATTCTTTAAACTTGTTTAGTGCATAATCAACTAAAACTTGTGACACTTTAGTTGTAGGGAATAGATAACTTTTCCTTCTTTCTCCTGCGGATCGATACCATACTTCCACATTGAGAGGTGCTACAGTGATCCCCTGCTCTTGGGGGTTATCAGCGGCTACCACGTCTCCCACGACACATCCCAAGGGTCTCAAGTCGGCAGTCACGCTGATCGCTTGGGAACTGTGGAAGGAAAGAAACGCTAGAGTTTTCAACAACACTTTCTCGATGCCTTTGACTCTCATCCAGAAGATCAAAGATGAGGGCAAGGACTGGATCCTCACGGGAGATAAGCCTCTTGCTGAGATTGTTGCTTAGAGAGAAGACATGACGATATTTCTCTCAGAGAGAATAGACGGTGTTGGTTGATTGTATCAGTACCTTACTTTCTAGTTTTTACTTTGGCCTTGGCCGTGTTGTGTTTGTTTCTCCTATATCAATATAAAAGACAAAGATTTTGCCCCGTTTCAAAAAATACAAATCGTTGCTCAGCTAGGAATGACGAACTAAAGATCCAAACGCACCCGTCGAGTAAAGCTAACATAGTGGGCCCGCCGCAGCACAAGCGTGTCCCTACTTTGGGGTCCTTGAAGCCCACACCAAACCAATGTTCTGGTGAAAAATCCTTGATCGATTGCTCTTTTTTCTAAGAAATCGACCGATTGCAGTTCTTTGTAATTGACAAATCGATCGACTGCCGTTGCTTTTATTGAATGCAAGATGTATAACTGGGTCTATCGAAGCATTACACATGATCATAAGATGAAACTAATCTGTCACCGTCATTCCGCCTGACGGCGTTTGGTGGGGCCACCGCCGCCGCCGCCTGTGGGCAGTGTTACGGATACCGACTTGATCACATGAAATATTGCCTACATAATTTGTTAAGATCCTTTCTTGTAAAGCAATATTGTAAACCGACTTGGACACCAAGTCATCTCATGTAATCTTGCATATATATAGAGGAGGAGTTGATCTCGTGGCAAGCATCAAGCAGCCCGAGCTTATACAATTACATGGTATCAGAGCACGTTCTATCCTAGAACCCTAACCCTAGCCTTCCACTCTCCCTCCCTCCCTCTACCGCCATGTCTCCCGACGAGATCGCAGCCAAGCTTCGTGAGATCGAAGCGAAGGAAAAGGAGCTCCAACGCCGTGCCGACGAACTGGACACGCGCTCCTCCAACCTTGACGCGCGCTCCACCACCCTAGATGCCCAAACCGCTGCTGCCGCCACTGCCGATCTCAACGGCAGGCAAGCTCCTCCAGCCGAAAACACCACCTCCCCTTCTACCCCTATACAATCCACATACGCCACCTCCATCAAACTCCACGTCCCAATCACCCTCGATCTGAACGAGGGCAACTACACAAGTTGGCGCGAGCTCTTCCTCGTCGCCCTTGGCCGCTACGGCCTGACATCGCATGTCATTGGCTCGGCTGACGCCACCCCCTCCGACACCTCGCCCTCCTCCTACTAGGGGCGCGACGATTACACGGTGCTCCTGGATCTACGGCTCCATCTCCGTCGACCTCCTCGGCATCATCATGCGCCCCGGCTCCACGGCGCGCACCATCTGGGACGCCATCGAGAACCTCTTCCGCGACAACAAGAAGCACCGCGCCATCCAGCTGGAGGCGGAGTTTCGCAACACTCCGCAAGGCGATCTGTCCATCAGCGACAGCAGCGACTACTGCGCCAAGCTCAAGGCTCTTGCCGACTCCCTCACCGACGTCGGCCAGCCGATCAGTGACGAGACCCTCGTCCTCATCCTCCTCCGTGGACTCAACGACACTTACGCGCATCTGCGCTCGTTTCTCCCGTTTCAGGTGCCCTTCCCCTCCTTCCTCCAAACAAGGTCGGCGCTCATCCTCGAGGAAACCCAGAAGAAGACTGACGCCAAGAACGCTGCATCCACGACGCTCTGGGCGAGCGGCAACAACATCCTGCCCCATGACGGGGGCGCCCCTCCTCCTCCCAACCCCGGCGGTGCCCGTTCCGGGGGCGACAACTATGGGGCGACCGCTCAGGCGGCCGCGACAACGGCTTCTACAATAACTTCCGCGGCGGCGGGCGCGGGCACGGCCGTGGCGGGCGTGGCCGCGGGCGCGACAGTCCTTGGCAGTTCAATCCGTGGACAGGTGCCCCGACTCGCGCCAATGTTCAGCAGCATCAACCACGCCAGCCAGCACCAACACCGTGTCGTCCACCTGCTCTCGGCCCTCCAGGCCTCCTCGGACCTCCCCCGGTCGCGACGCCACATGCCTACGCCGCATTTGGTCAGCCCAACGTCGGCCCGCACCAGCAACAACAGATCGACCCTGCCCTGATTGCCGCCCTCAACAACCTGCAGATCCCCGGCAACGACTGGCACATGGACACAGGCGCATCCTCCCACATGGCATCTGACCCTGGTAACCTTGCCTCTCTTCATCCCTCTCCAACTCAATTCGTCACCGTCGGCAACGGAGCAAACATACCTGTTACACACGTTGGCTCCACAACACTCTACTCCCCCTCTAAAACTTTTCATCTTCGCAACATTCTTCTAGTGCCTAACATAATCAAAATCTCATCTCTATTCATCAATTCACTATTGATAACAATTGTTCCATTGAATTTGATCCATCAGGTTTTTCTGTGAAGGCTCTTTCCAGCGGGATCGTGATTTTCAGATGTAATAGCTCCGGCCCTCTCTACACCATCCAGAGCCCTCCTACAGCTGAAGCCTACACCGCCACCAACACCTTCGACCTCTGGCATCGTCGTCTTGGCCATCCAGGCCACCACACCACTTCGATACTCCATCCATCAAAGACCATCACCGGCAATAGATCTAGCTCCTCTCTGTGTCATGCGTGTGAATTAGGGAAACATGTTAGACTACCCTTTTATTCATCAAAATCGTTTACTACTCGTCCGTTTG
The DNA here is from genome assembly GCA_947311845.1 of Poa pratensis. Lineage (NCBI taxonomy): Eukaryota > Viridiplantae > Streptophyta > Magnoliopsida > Poales > Poaceae > Poa > Poa pratensis. The sequence continues at coordinate 9,666,630 of CAMZMU010000081.1, read as the reverse complement.
AACTTATACATTGTGATTTATGGACATCACCTATTCCTAGTACCACTGGCTATGCTTATTATCTAGTTATTGTTGATGATTTCTCTCATTATTTCTGGATTTCCTCCCTTAAAAAGAAATCTGATGTTTTCCCCACGTTTGTTGCATACCATGCTTTTGTCCAAACCCATTTTAACCTTCCTATCCTTAATATCCAATGCGACAACGGGAAAGAATTTGATAATCTAAACCTTAACACATTCTTCACACAACATGGCACCCTTTTTCGTTTTTCCTGTCCCTATACATCTCAACAAAATGGCAAGGCCGAACGAGCAATCTGCACCATTAACGATGTCATCCGCTCCCTCCTCTTTCAAGCTTCTATGCCACCTAACCTATGGGCTGAGGCTCTCCACACCGCCACCTATCTCCTCAACATAAGACCCTCGACCGCCATACCGAATTCTACCCCACACCACTCATTATTTGGCACAAATCCATCCTATGATCACCTCTGCGTATTCGGCTGCCTCTGCTATGCCAACACGGCATCTACTGCTCCGCACATGCTTGCACCCCGCGCCATCAAATGTGTGTTTCTTGGTTACCCAACTCGCCAGAAAGGATACCGCTGCCTTGACCTAACCACTCGACGCATTCTCATCTCTCGTTACGTCACGTTCGACGAATCCACTTTCCCATATGCCCCACATACCAACCCAACACCATCCCCTGCCACCGATATATTTGACCCTCCCATCCTCAGCGATGAACAAACCCACACATCACCACAGCCTGTTTCTGCCGCAGCAGAAAAACACCAAACTCTCTGCCACGGCAACGAAAACCTTCAAAACTCTGCCACGGCAGCTCCTCCTGCCGCATCTCCTACCCCAACCACTCCCGATGTTGCTACACCTCCTGGGTCACCACTTGCCTCCTCCCACGGTTCTAGCTCCCCTGCATTGTCACCTTACTCCTGGCTAGAACCGTGAAACTGTCCCGATATGACAGAACCCAGAGAATGATTTTTTGTGATTGACACGAATCGGGATATGTTCAGAATTACTGAAAAATGCATGGACTAACGAACTATGGGATTTTGAGAAAACCGGGATATGTTAGAAGGACAAAAATCACATATATGAAATCGAAATGTGCATTTTGCTTTTTCGTCAATTCGAAAACATACATATATGAAATCGAGTTAGACTTTATGTTTTCGATATTTCATATTTTTTTAAGCTTCCAGACATGTTTGGTGGTGCGACTGTTTGGGACAAAGGTTTAAAGTCATGCCACGTTCTGCTGTGTCATCATTCGTTTTGAACTACTGTTTCGTGTAATCATGCACTTTCTAATTACTTTACAAACATGCATTTAGTAGCTTTTTTTTCACAACTGGGATGTGAGTGAAGTTTTAAAAATGCATATATATTCACACAAATATATTTCAATTTGAAATAAAATGTACACGAAAACTATGCGAGTCCACAGGTAGGTTCTATTCCTGTACTCGGTTTCGAGTTTAGTCGATTATAACTTCTCAATTTCGAATCGATGTTCGGAAATTATGTAGACGAATTTTATCAAATACGTTGCACTTGGTTGAACGTTTGGAATATCCTTTGACGAGGAATTTAATCTCAACGTTTTGCACAATTTTTGTGTTGTAATTTGGTCTTGAAATATTTTAAAAAAACCCGTTGAACGTAATTTGGTCTTGAACGATTTTAGAAAGACCCGTTGAACAGAATTTGGTATTGAATGATTTTGTAAAACTCCTTTGAACAGAAACTTGGTTTAAACCTATTTTGGAACGATTTTTGAAAAACATGTTGAACGTAATTTGGTCTTGAACGATTTTTGAAAGACCCGTTGAACAAAATTTGGTGTTGAATGATTTTCTAAAACTCCGTTGAACAGAAACTTGGTTTAAACGGATCTTGGAACGATTTTTTAAAACATGTTGAATATGATTTGGTAACCCGTTGAACGTAATTTGATCTTGAACGATTTTTGAAAGACCCGTTGAACAAAATTTGATATTGAACGATTTTGTAAAACTCCATTGAACAGAAACTTGGTTTAAACAGATTTTGCAACGATTTTTGAAAAAACTTGTTGAATGATTTTTAAAAACATGTTGAACGTAATTTGGTCTTGAACAATTTTTGAAAGACCCATTGAACAAAATTTGGTGTTCAACGATTTTGTAAAACTCCTTTGAACAGAAATTTGGTTTAAACGAATCTTGGAATGATTTTTGAAAACATGTTGAACATGATTTGGTATCCAGTTGAACGTAATTTGGTTTTGTAGGATTTTTGAAAGACCCGTTGAACAGAATTTGGTATTGAACGATTTTGTAAAAACTCCGTTGAACAGAAACTTGGTTTAAACAAATTTTGGAACGATTTTTGAAAAACATGTTGAACGTAATTTGGTCTTGAACAATATTTGAAAGACCCGTTGAACAAAATTTGGTGTTCAACGATTTTGTAAAACTCCGTTGAACAGAAATTTGGTTTAAACCGATCTTGGAACGATTTTTGAAAACATGTTGAACAGGATTTGGTAACCCGTAATTTGGTCTTGAACGATTTTTGAAAAACCCATTGAGCAGAATTTGGTATTGAGCGATTTTGTAAAACCCCGTTGAACAAAAACTTGGTTTAAATGGATTTTGGAACGATTTTTGAAAACATGTTGAACATGATTTCGTAACCCGTTGAACGTAAATTGGTCTTGAACAATAAAAAAAAAACCCGTTGAACATAATTTGGTGAACATTTTTGAAAGACACGTTGAATAGAATTTGATATGAACGATTTTCTATAAACTTTGTTGAACAAAAATTAGGTTTAAATGGATTTTGGAATGATTTTTGAAAAACATGTTGAATGTAATTTGGTCTTGAACGGTTTTGGAAAGATCCATTGAACAAAATTTGGTATTGAACGATTTTGTAAAACTCAGTTGAACAGAAATTTGGTTTAAACGGATTTTGGAACGATTTTTTAAAACATGTTGAACATGATTTGGTAACCCGTTAAACGTAATTTGATCTGGAACAATTTTTAAGAAACCCGTTGAACGTGATTTGGTCTAGAACGATTTCAAAAATGCGTAGAAAATGGCGGTGAATAAAAACTATCTTTGAACGATTTTAAAATTGAACAGAAAAAACCGATGAATGAAACCGATTTTAGAAAAGTGAACAAAAAAAGTCTATAAACAAAAATTATTTTTAAAACTAAAAACAGAAAAAACTCTATGAACAAAAAATATATTTGAACGATTTTTGAAATATGAACAATTTCCAAATATGAACATATTTAAAATTTAAACATTTTTCAAAAAACTGAAATTTAAACAAAAATATAAAATAATATCTAAAAATAAGAAAGAACGAAAAAAGAAAAATCCAAAAAGAAAAATAGAAGTAAAACGAAAAATAAAACATAAATTAAGATGAAAAAATAAACAGCCAAAAAAAGAAAAACGAAACGTAATAGGAAAAGAAAAGCAAACAGAAAAAAACGAATACGAAAAATAATAGATCGAAATCTGGCTGGACTTGCCCTTATTGGGCCGGCCCATTGTGCGACGTGGGGGTGCGCGGAGCTGTGTTAGCTCCGCGGTACGCGGCAACTTCCACCGAAATCTCGCATCCTCGACATTGATGGGGAGAGCGGCGGGGGCGGCGGCGGCCGGTAGTAATCCACCCAGCGCTATTACTCGAGGAACCGACGACGCAGCAGAGAAGACAAGTCGGTCTCAACCTCGAAGAATCCTACTCCGGAGGGGTCAATACCCAGTAAGGCCATGTTTGTTTCTAGAGTTTTAGTGGGGATTGGTGAGGATAATCCTCTAGTGGATTGGGTGAAACCCCAAACTTCACCCAATCCCCTAGGGGATTGGGGATCAATCCACTAGGTAGGGGTAGTGTATTGAATCCCCTAGGGGATTGAGAAAAAAATGAACTAGAGTTTGGGGATTTGTGGGGAAAGGTGGGATAAAACTCATCCAATACACTAGAAACAAATGATGTTTTGAAGTTTGGGGTTTCACTCAATACACTAGAGGATTATCCCCACCAATCCCCACTAAAACTCTAGAAACAAACAGGGCCTAAAGGTGAGCCACCCGCCTCCCGCCGTTATCCTCCTCTATCAATCCCAACAACCTCAGCGGGAAAAACGGTGAGATAGAAAACCCTAGAGCGTTTTCTTTGACGGGAAGATTCTAGAGCGGTTGTAGAATCACATCCATGCCATGTGGGGAACCATGAGGATAGAAGGATCTGGCGAGGTGATTTTCGATTTGGATTCGATCCCACAGACTCCCAACACCCTGCCCTCCCCTTCCCTCCGTCGGCCAGTTAGGTTAGGTAGGGTAGGGGACGGATTAGAGAATGGGCCTTCAGCCTCTGTCGGATCCATATCTGCTGTCATGCTTGATATAGATTGTTCTAGGCGCGCTATTTCTTGGAATGTTAAATTTTCTTACATGTTTGCAGATCCGAGCTTGGCCAGGTATGCAAGTGAGGCCCTAAAAAAACCCAAGAAGTATGGAGGCGAGATCTTGGTACTGTTTGAGACGCCCTCTGGCTTCGCAATTTTCTGTTTGAAGGAGTACTACCTCAAACAACCAAACGCTATGGAGGTACAACTTGCTTTTTATTTCTACCCTGCTCCTCGTGTGCTTGCTTGCTCGTCTCTTAACTTGTGTCGGCCTAGCTGATTTTTGTATCTCCTCCAGAATATCTGGGCAATCTTTGGCAAGGATTATAGGTCACGAGAGGTTAGCCCCCTCCTCTGCATTCTTTCCTTCTGATTGTCAGTTTTACTATTCACGATCTTCATGTTTATTTCAGTTCTGTTTTAGGGAATAATAATATGAGCATAAGCTCATTGTTCACTGTTTCTTTGTTAATTAACAGATTCACCACTCAATTTTTATCCGCAATGCTGTGTGTAAATCATGCAGCATGATATTGTTCCGTGTATGCATGCACCATCAAGAACTATTTCATCAGCACTGGTAACGAAGTTGTAAAAGAATGGATGGGTGCAGGCTGAAACATATGCAATTCACAGTTCTCTCCTTAGCTGCTAGCCAAGGATGATTGGGCTGTAACTTAATTTGAATTGCACTGCAAGACCTCGAGGACATGAACACTGTATCTTTTACTATTATTATTAGTGTTTCTTGCTAGTGTTTCAAAAGACAGTGCTAGGTAGGACATTTGAAAAGAGGATCACTGTGAACCAAGCTAACCAGTAACTGGGCAGATTAGCAACGCATCATTTAGAACCTAGGCTTCGCATCTACATGTTTTCCTGCCTATAGCAGTTTAGGGCATGGTCTATGTAGGTATGTGAAGCAAAATGGAGATGAAGATGTTACATGGTTGTGATTTTCTTTGATCTATTATTCCAAATTTCCACTATTTAACATGTCAGTACTCTTGCCTGCTTGCAGAGTGGATAGCTTACCACTTGTTGTTTTTCTGTAAACATTGATTGCGATGTACCTCCTGAATTGCCTGCCTCATGATTGGAAGACATGTCGAGATATTTGATTACTCCTTTTCTTACACCTTAACAAGCTCGTCCTTATTCATTTCTTTATCAGATCATTTGGCTGAAAGAGTTTCGAACTTTCAAGGACAAGTCCAGTGCCATTAGTCATGGTACTGGTGTCAGTAAGGAGCTTAGTGAGATGATCTCGCGCCATCACAGACCTGGTCAGAAATTGGCCGTTGGAAAACCTGAATATAAAAGAATCATCGAAACAAGCTGTGTTAGTGTAAAGCTCCTTTGTTTGCTTATGATTGTGGAAAACTTTGAACATCTATATTGCTGCCACTTGTTTCAGGCGGATGTACCTTGCCTCTTCGACAAAACTGTGATGGAGGTGATGTGGGGCCTCAGGAATCTCATGCATAGTTTAGTTCCCCAAGAAGAAGTGAAGCTAACGAAGGAGGACTGCCTGCCAATGTGCAGGGGAATAAAAAAGTTCCTGGATCGTCATGGTTTTGATGTCAAACCCGAGATGGTTAGTTAATGCTTTGTGCTTTATGGCTCCGTTTCATTTATTGTTACACCATTATCTGATAGTTTGTGCAGTGTGCTTACAATACTTACCTGGCCCTGCCCAAAGCTCTTGGCGCAATATGTAAACCCCTTTTTCACTTCTTTAAGTGACACCACATTATTCTTTTTGGACCCAGGTTAATGAGAAGGTTGTTGTGACGGCATGCATCTTGTTTGATGCTGAATTGATTGAGAAGAAACATTCTAAATCCTTGCACTGTGCTGCTGACAAGCTGAAAGGTGTGTCTGGCCTTCACTTTGAAAGCTGGGACAAAATAAAGACCGCGAAGGCTCTGAAGATCATGTTTAAACCTCTAGAAACAACTGAAGCTGAAATAGAGGTAAATGTTCTGTAAGTCCTTAGCATTTTATGGAAATTTCACTCATGCAATGCACATTTATCTTTCAGATGTTTACTAAAGAAGAGTTACTAGCGTTTGTGGAGGATCCATATAAATATGATGACCTGAGTCGTCAAGTCTTTATCCTGAAGATCCACAATGAACTTGTGGCGGCCGATGAAATTAAGAGAGAAGCCCTGAAGTACTGGGCAACTTGCTTAGCTAGCTGAAGAAAAGCATGTGAGTAGCCAATCCTATATCCTAGTATAAGGAAGAAGTGGATTGGAAATTTGATCCTGGCTGTCGAGGCTGCCATCCACCCCGGACCAAAGTGTTTGAACATCTATGTTTGTATTTTAATAATCGACTCTGCAAAGTCACTAGTATTTTGACAGTGTCATCGATCGTATTTTGATCTAGAAGGACACCCTGCGCGTTGCAGGTGGTTCTCTTAAGAATTTTATTAAGACGCATGAAACATGAAGTTGACTAAAGAATATGCAAAATCTATTATCTATTCTATACTACTATTAAAAGAGCAAACTTGTGTTGTGCTACGTTGATACATTAAATCTAATCCGTTCAATTTGATCAAAGGTCCAAATCGATAGAAACCTTTTCAGTTTCGTGATAATTACAAATTACCACCGCTAAAAAATAAACTGTTCGGGCAAAAAAATTTAGGCCGACGGGGACGGCACGGCCGGCCGGGAGGCGAGCACCGGAGCGCGGCCTCGGTGATGGGCGCGGCCGGCCGGGAGGCGAGCTGCCGTATAAACCTGCCATTGACGCCGTTGCAGCCATGGCGGAGGTGAAGTCACGGGGGTTCTACGCTCTCGCCAAAGCTTTTCGATCACGTCACGCAACAGATCGGCGTTGAGGAACTAGATCGCTTCTTCCGCTCGCTGTCCCCGGACGCCGTGCCGATGCTCCTCCACACGCGCAGCCCGAAACCCAGGGGCTCGCCCCGACGCGAGTAGATACGTCTCCTTGCCATGCTCTGCGCGGCGCGCCGCACCTGCAGAAAGTTGATGGCGCATCTCGCGTGGTAGTTCCAGCACCCGCCTCCAATTCGTCTGTCGGCAGCTAGCGACAGTGTACCTCCGCCGCTGGCTGCACTAGCAGCTGTGATGCGGGAAAGGGATTGTCGCTCTGTTCGTGCAGAGCGGGGCTGCGGCTTGCTTGGCAAAGATGATGGGAGAGCAGAGCAAGACTGTGCAGAGCAGGGCTGCGGCTTGCAGCTTGCTTGCCAAAGACGGTCGAGGGGGCAGGGGCTGGACCTGGGGTGTTGGGGAATAATGGGGATGTTTGGCAAGCTTGACTCAATCAGGTGATGCTAATATTTTGATTCGCAGTTGAATTGATCTGTGCATTTATCCTAGCACCAACGATAAGCTTAACCACTTAACTGGGCTGTGTACATTGATTCAATTTGAGAAGATATGGGTAGTCAATTGGCTGATTAAATTAATGTCTGTTCTATGTACAGATGGTAGTTGCAGCATTTTTTTTATCTTGGTTTTCAGCAAAGAACAGGTGGTAGGAGTATTCATTTTCCAATTAGGAATATGTGATCTTTTTACGTCTACTTGAGGGATGCTTTGAAACATGCCGTGGCATTGTTGTGGTCCTATAATATTGATACTATATTAATATATAAAAAATTAGGTGGTGCATCGTTCTAATAAGTATCAAAAGGCAAATTAATCATGATTATGCATCTTCCAGACCATTAGGCCAGTTTGGCAGCTCAACTTTTATCTTTTTTTAAGATATCACATTTTTTTCTAGAGATGTTATTGTTTGACGGTACCACGACCAATGAATGAAGCGACTATAATTCTTGACGGTAGTTGCATCCCTGTTAAGAACACTTTTTCCCACCACCGGTAGTAAAATTCTTCATGGCCTAAAACATATTAGTAGAAATCAACCGTAGCAACTGGTGGCTCTAGGTTGACGAGGGAATATCTCCCCGGCAATAGTGCCAGAAACAATGCTTGTACGTCACACGTCAGTTGGGAACCCCAAGAGGAAGGTATGATGAGTGCAGCAGTAAGTTTTCCCTCAGTATGAAACCAAGGTTTAATCGAACCAGTAGGAAAACGAGGTTTGCTTCGAAGGTGTTGGTGAAGGAGTGTAGTGCGGCGCAACACCAGGGATTCCGGTGCCAACGTGGAACCTGCACAACACAATCAAATTACTTTGCCCCAACTTAACAGTGAGGTTGTCAATCTCACCGGCTTGCTGAAAACAAAGGGTTAAACGTATCGAATGGAAATGATGTTTGTTTGCATAAAACAGTAGAGAACAATGATTGCAGTAGATTGTATTTCAGATGTAAAAGAATGGACCGGGGTCCACAGTTCACTAGTGGTGTCTCTCCAATAAGATAACTAACATGCTGGGTAAACAAATTACAGCTGGGCAATTGACAATTGATAAGTGCATATAACATGCATGTGTGAGCTGTGGTGTCTACTATGAGATTCATTTGGGCATTACGACAAAGTACATAGACCGCTATCCAGCATGCATCTATGCCTAAATAGTCCACTTTCCGGTTAACATCCGTACCCCTTCCAGTATTAAGTTGCAAGCAACAGACAATTGCATTAAGTAATGTGCGTAATGTAAACAATACATTCATCCTTGAATAAAGCATTGCTGTTTTACCCCTAGTGGCAACAACACATCTACAACCTTAGAACTTGCTGTCACTATCCCAGGTTAAATAGAGGTTGAACCCAACTATCATGCATAAATACCCCCTCTTGGAGTTACAAGTATTCACTGGCCAAGGCTTCAACAAGTAACGGAGAGCATGCAAGATCACAAATGACATAGACATGATAATATAATATTCAGCTCCACATAGGTATCAATATAAGTCAGATCCCAGCAAACACAACATGTAGCATTACAATAAGATGATCTTGATCATGATAGGCAGCTCACAAGATCTAAACATGATGGCACAAGTGGAGAAGACAACCATCTAGCTACTGCTATGGACCCATAGTCCAAGGATGAACTACTCACGCATCACTCCGGAGGCGGGCATGGCGATGTAGAGCCCTCCGGTGATGATTCCCCTCTCCGGCAGGGTGCCGGGAAGAGCTTCAGAACCCCCCGAGTTAGGGTTGACGACGGCGGCGGCAGCGAATATGTTCTGGATGAAAGGCTCGGTGTTTTAGGGTTTTCGCGTCTCGGGGAATAAATAGGCGAAGGGGCGATGTCGGCGGACCCCCGAGGGGCCCAAACCACAGGCGGCGCGGCTGGGCCCACTGCCGCGCCATGGTGGTTTGGCCACCTCGTGGCTCTCTTCGTCTCTCCTTCGGACTCCGTGTACGTGCTGGAAAAATAGGGACTGGCCTTTTGTTTCGTGCAATTCCGAGAATATTTCCAGAAGTAACTTTCTGAAACCAAAAACAGCAGAAAACAGGGAACTGGCACTGTGGCATCTTGTTAATAGGTTAGTCCCAGAAAATGCATAAAAGTGATACGAAGTGTATATAAAACATGTAGCAAATGGTATAATATAAGCATGGAACAGCAGAAATTATGGATACGTTGGAGACGTATCAAGCATCCCCAAGCTTAGTTCTACTCGTCCTCGAGTAGGTAAAACGATAACAACAAATAATTTCTGAGGAGACATGCTTTCACACAATCTTGATCAATATATTGCAAGGCTCATGTCATGAATGAAGTGACTCAAAGCAATGATCTATAGTTTGCTAACAAATAGATAAAGAGTAAACAATGAATCATATAAGCAAAAACTTTTCATGAATAGTACTTTCAAGACAAGCATCAAAAAGTTTTGCATAAGAGGTAACTCATAAAGCAATAGATTCAAAGTAAAAGGCATTGAAGCAACACAAAGGATGATTAAGTTTCAGCATTTGCTTTCAACTTGTAACATGTATATCTCATGGATAGTTGTCAACATAAAGCAATATAACAAGTGCAATAAGTAAATATGTAAGAATCAATGCACACAAAGTTGACACAAGTGTTTGCTTCTAAGATAGAAAGGAGTAGGTAAACTGACTCAACATAAAGTAAAAGATAGGCCCTTCGCAGAGGGAAGCAGGGATTAAATCATGTGCTAGAGCTTTTTAAGTTTTCGAAAGCATATAGAGAGCACAAAATAAGTATTTGAGAGGTGTTTGTTGTTGTCAACGAATGGTAGTGGGCACTCTAACCCCCTTGTCAACCAGACTTTCAAGAGCGGCTCCCATGAAGGACGTTATTCTACCAGCAAGGTAGATCATCCCTCTTCTCTTTTGTTTACACATGTATTTTAGTTTCTTTATAGATGACACTCCTCCCAACCTTTTGCTTACACAAGCCATGGCTAACCGAATCCTCGGGTGCCTTCCAACATTCACATACCATGGAGGAGTGTCTATTGCAAAATTAAGTTGCTTACTGATAAATCAGGGCAAAACATGTGAAGAGAATTATTAATGAAAGTTGTAATTAATTGGGGCTGGGCACCCCGTTGCCAGCTCTTTTTGCAAATTATTGGATAAGCGGATGTATATGCCACTAGTCCAGGTGAAAGTCTGTCAGAAGTAAATGACAAGATTGAAAGATAAAACACCACATACTTCCTCATGAGCTATAAAACATTGACACAAATAAGGAGTAATAAAGTTTTGAATAGTTTAAAGGTAGCACATGAAATATTTACTTGGAATGGCAGGAAATACCACATAGTAGGTAGGTATGGTGGACACAAATGGCATGGGTTTTGGCTCAAGTTTTGGATGCACGAGAAGCATTCCCTCTCAGTACAGAGTTTAGGCTAGCAAGGTTGTTTGAAGCAAACACAAGTATAAACCGGTACAGCAAGAATCACATAAAAACATATTGCAAGTATTATAAGACTCTACACTGTCTTCCTTGTTGCTCAAACATTTTACCAGAAAATATCTAGACCTTAGAGAGAACAAATATGCATCCCAAGTCTCAACAAGCTCTACGGTAGTTCTCCACTACTAGGCTTTAACTACATGATGCAAGAGCTTAAACATGATCTACTTGAGAGCTCAAAACAATTGCAAAGCATCAAATCAAAACAAGACAATGATCTACAAGAATGCATATGTCTTTTCCAATACCAACTACTACATGTAGCATTTTCTTTCTTCCAAACAAACACCAATAATTTATTTAAACATAAACTCTCCAAATGATAATATAATGCAGCAAGAGAGTATTTATAAACAAGTGCTAACAGCTCGAAGAGATGCATGAAAAACAGGAGCTAAAAGCACTGCAGTAGCTAGTTAAGAATACTCAACAAATATAAGTGAAGAACATGAGTATTCACATGAAAAAGCGGAGCGTGTCTCTCTCCCACACAAGGATTGCTAGGATCCGAATTTATTCAAACAAAAAAAAAACACACAGACGCTCCAAGTAAAGCGCATAAGATGTGAAAGAATTAAAATATAGTTTCACTAGAGATGACCTGATAAGTTTGTTGATGAAGAAGGGGATGCCTTGGGCATCCCCAAGCTTAGACGCTTGAGTCTCTCTGAATATGGTTGGGATGAACCACGGGGGCATCCCCAAGCTTAGGCTTTTCACTCTTCTTGATCACATAATATCACCCTTCTCGCTTGATCCTTGAAAACTTCCTTCACACCAAACTCAAGACAGTTCTCATTAGAGGGTTAGTGCATAATCAAAAATTCTCATATTCTGTAATGATACAATCAATCCCAAAGCTTCTGGACATTAGCTACAGCCACCAATGCTTTGTGGAGCAAAGAAATCCACACAAACACAGTAAAAGAGCGAATGCAAAACAAAAGGCAGAATCTGTCAAAAACAGAACAGTCTGGAATGACGAATTTTTTCGAGGCACTTAAGTTGCTCAGATGGATCTGGCCTAAAATAATGAAAGTTGCGTACATATCTCAGGAATATGCGTGATTTTTCTCAGAATTTTTTGAATTTTCTACAGGGAGATAAGCTCAAATCCGTGACAGCTAAAAATCTGTCACTGCGCAGAAATCCAAATCTTGCATCAACTTTCAATATAGAACTTTACTTGGCACAACATTGCGATAAAATAAAGATACAAAGGAGTTGCTACAGAAGTAACAAAACTCCTTGACTCAAAGAAAACAAAAATAACAGCAAATAAAAACGATGGGTTGTCTCCCATAAGCGCTTTTCTTTAACGCCTTTCAGCTAGGCGCAGAAAGTGAAAATCAAGTGTTGTCAAGAGAAGAAGCATCAACGGAGAGTTTAGAAGTTTTCTCAACGATGCATTGCACTTTATCTATGTAAGTTTCAGAAACTCCCCTTTCATTACTTTTAGGTAAACTATCCTCATCAAATAAATTTTCAGGCACAATCCAATTAAAGTTCTTTTCTAGTGCCTCATGCATTCCTGCAATCTTAAAAGGAATTGGTATTTTATTCTCTCCTTCATAACTAGTTTCTTTAGTGTACTTGGATCTTTCCTTCTCTAATTTTTCAAGTATATTGGCGATATCAATGTAATAACCAAGCATCCTATATCGCATAAAAACTTTTCTAGCTTCACTAGCTACATCTCCAAATTCTTTGAGAAGGGTTTCTAAAACAAAATCCTTCTTTTCCCCCTCTTCCATATCATGAAGTCTAAGAAACATATGCTGCATTATAGGGTTAAGGTTAACAAACCTAGCTTCAAGCATGTGGACTAAGGAGGCAGCAGCAATTTCATAATTAGGGGCAAGTTCTACCAAGGATCTATCTTCAAAATCTTTCAGCTTGCTAACATGACTAAAAAATTCTTCAATGTTGTCTCTTCCAATGATAGACCCACTACCCACAGTACATCTTTTAAAGTGTACTTAGGGAAGCACATGATAAAAATAAAAACTAAAAATAAAAATGATGCAAGTAACTAATTTTTTTGTGTTTTTGATAAAGAGAGCAAACAAGACTAAATAAAAATAAACTAAGCAAGACAAATAACAAAGTAAAGAGATTGGGTGTGAGAGACTCCCCTTGCAGAAGCAATTCGTTTTCCCCGGCAACGGCGCCAGAAAACGTGTTGGTGGCTCTAGTTGACGAGGGAATATCTCCCCGGCAATAGTGCCAGAAACAATGCTTGTACGTCACACGTCAGTTGGGAACCCCAAGAGGAAGGTATGATGAGTGCAGCAGTAAGTTTTCCCTCAGTATGAAACCAAGGTTTAATCGAACCAGTAGGAAAACGAGGTTTGCTTCGAAGGTGTTGGTGAAGGAGTGTAGTGCGGCGCAACACCAGGGATTCCGGTGCCAACGTGGAACCTGCACAACACAATCAAATTACTTTGCCCCAACTTAACAGTGAGGTTGTCAATCTCACCGGCTTGCTGAAAACAAAGGGTTAAACGTATCGAATGGAAAATGATGTTTGTTTGCATAAAACAGTAGAGAACAATGATTGCAGTAGATTGTATTTCAGATGTAAAAGAATGGACCGGGGTCCACAGTTCACTAGTGGTGTCTCTCCAATAAGATAACTAACATGCTGGGTAAACAAATTACAGCTGGGCAATTGACAATTGATAAGTGCATATAACATGCATGTGTGAGCTGTGGTGTCTACTATGAGATTCATTTGGGCATTACGACAAAGTACATAGACCGCTATCCAGCATGCATCTATGCCTAAATAGTCCACTTTCCGGTTAACATCCGTACCCCTTCCAGTATTAAGTTGCAAGCAACAGACAATTGCATTAAGTAATGTGCGTAATGTAAACAATACATTCATCCTTGAATAAAGCATTGCTGTTTTACCCCTAGTGGCAACAACACATCTACAACCTTAGAACTTGCTGTCACTATCCCAGGTTAAATAGAGGTTGAACCCAACTATCATGCATAAATACCCCCTCTTGGAGTTACAAGTATTCACTGGCCAAGGCTTCAACAAGTAACGGAGAGCATGCAAGATCACAAATGACATAGACATGATAATATAATATTCAGCTCCACATAGGTATCAATATAAGTCAGATCCCAGCAAACACAACATGTAGCATTACAATAAGATGATCTTGATCATGATAGGCAGCTCACAAGATCTAAACATGATGGCACAAGTGGAGAAGACAACCATCTAGCTACTGCTATGGACCCATAGTCCAAGGATGAACTACTCACGCATCACTCCGGAGGCGGGCATGGCGATGTAGAGCCCTCCGGTGATGATTCCCCTCTCCGGCAGGGTGCCGGGAAGAGCTTCAGAAACCCCCCGAGTTAGGGTTGACGACGGCGGCGGCAGCGAATATGTTCTGGATGAAAGGCTCGGTGTTTTAGGGTTTTCGCGTCTCGGGGAATAAATAGGCGAAGGGGCGATGTCGGCGGACCCCCGAGGGGCCCAAACCACAGGCGGCGCGGCTGGGCCCACTGCCGCGCCACCTGGTGGTTTGGCCACCTCGTGGCTCTCCTTCGTCTCTCCTTCGGACTCCGTGTACGTGCTGGAAAAATAGGGACTGGCCTTTTGTTTCGTGCAATTCCGAGAATATTTCCAGAAGTAACTTTCTGAAACCAAAAACAGCAGAAAACAGGGAACTGGCACTGTGGCATCTTGTTAATAGGTTAGTCCCAGAAAATGCATAAAAGTGATACGAAGTGTATATAAAACATGTAGCAAATGGTATAATATAAGCATGGAACAACAGAAATTATGGATACGTATCAGCAACATAGGAGTATTTTTGTTATAAAGATAAAAGAGCAAACATGTTGGGATACATTAAATATAAACCGCTCAATTGACAATCAACGATATATGTTCAATCCCGAAAAGCAAAAAGAAATACATCAAATCCCAATGGAAACGCGTGCCTGCGCCGTCCCCTGCCCGAGTTCCTTTCAGCGTCCTCTCCTCCGGCCTCCTTCCGGTGGAACAGGACCACTGCGGCACAAAGTCTCTCCCCTCCCCCTAGCTCCGAGTCTCCTGTACGAACTGAAAACAACTTGCAGACCCTCCTAATTGATTCGTCTCCGATCTGGCAGAGTATTGCATGGGCGTTTTCTTGCATCGTCTCAGCCTTTAAATATGGGAGCATAGGAGCGCTTGAGGACGAAGTCCCTCTGTTTAACTGCCTATTGGGCCTGAACGGTAGAAGAAGAGAGGTCATCGAAGCTGGGCCGCACACGGCGCGTGGGGAGCAGAGGGGAGGCAACAGGACCGAGAGCGCGATGAGCAGTCCCCTGTCATGCACTCCTACACTCCTGCACCGGCATGATGTCGCTCCAGCTAACTGCAAGTGCTCCTCCTAATTCGTAGCCCGTGGGTGTAGTTTCGGCGAGTGTCACGTGAATCCCACGGGACTGAGGCATATTCCGCGACAAAAGGATGAGGATGGCGTCAACCCTTCATGTCCATTGCCTGCTCGTGCGCTCTTCCTCTTCCCCCTCTACATGCACGCCTTCATTGTCGGCCACCAGTTATGTTGGCATCGGTGTGAGTTTTGTGTGCTCTATGATGCTTCCATAAGCATCGTTCTCTTTGCAATGTAAAATCTAGGACAGATGCAAAACTGTAAAATAAGTAATACATATAGACCTGGTATAGTCCTTTCACTTGTAAATTTTATCCTTTTAATTGTGAAGACGTGCGTTGCACACGTACATGCAACCACAGATTTAACAACCGCGGGGAACGGCTCAGATTTATAAGTTAATAATGCTTTGGATATTTTTTTTGAGGGTGATAACGCTTTGGAATTAGAACCGACCAAAAGAAGTTTTTTCCCCTAACTTCGGTTACGGTTTAGTAGTCCTCCGGCGGCGCCTGCGCCCCCGTGAGTTTTTCCGTCCGTTGTTTCTCCGTCGAATTCCTGGCGATCGCTCCTGTTGGCTGCGGCCTAGGTCTCTCGCCGGCTCGTAAGGATGAGCGAACATGGGGAGGCAAGCAGTTCGGCAAAACCGAGGCCGGATCGTGTGGAAGATCTTCTTGGAAGATTGAATCTCCAGAGGAGGAGCAGGATGAATTCATATGGGAAGAGGAGGTGGAGGAGGCAGAGGTGGCTGCAAAGTGGCTAGCGATCGCCAAAGTTCACACGCCCAAAGGGTTTAGCCCTAGTGCCTTGTACGGGGATATGAGGTCTGCTTGGGACCCGGCTAAAGAGGTAAAGTGGAGGAAGATAGAGAATAATCTGTTCACGGTCCAGTTTGGGTGCTTGGCCGATTGGAACATGGCGATGAAGCGAGGTCCATGGCTGTTTCGTGGCCAAGCTTTGTTGATTCAAGAGTATGATGGCTTTGAAAACCCTAGGGGTGATCCTTGACAGATTAGAGGTTTGGGCTTGAGTGCTGAAGTTGCCTGACAACTATCTCAAAGAGCAAGTAATAAAAGGTATGTGCTGAACAGTTGGGGAGGTAAGGAAGTGCAGATAACTTTGCCTGCGGGTTTTGTTGGTGAATTCGTTCGTATAAAGGTGCGCATCGAGGAGACATAGAGAAGGAGTAAGGTGACAACTGCATACCTCCTCTATGTCGACGACATCATTCTTACTGCATCCTCCTCCAACTTACTCCGGTCCATCATCAACACTTTCAGCAACGAATTCGCCATGAAAGATCTTGGTCCCCTTCATCACTTCCTCGGTATTTCAGTGACTCGCTCTCCACATAGTCTTCATCTTTCGCAACGACAATATATCCTTGAGGTTCTTTCCCGAGCAGGTATGAGCAACTGTAATACAAGTGCTACACCGATAGACACAAAAGCAAAACTACCATCTTCCGCTAGTGCTCCTGTCGCTGATCCCTCTCTATATCACAGCCTAGCGGTGACTCCAATACATCACACGACCAGACCTCTCCTATGCTGTTCCACAAGTCTGTTTACACATGCATGATCCCCGTGAACCACATCTTTCTCTCATCAAACGTATACTTCACTATCTAAAAGGCACACTTGATCATGGTCTCACTCAGTGGCGGAGGCAGGGGGGACTAGCAGGGGCCCTGCCCCCCCTAAGATTTTGAAATTTGCATTAGATCCTTGGTTTCTTGTGTACAAAAATGTGTAATTTGTGCGTTTTGGCCCCCCCAATGATGGAGTTTTATGCTCTGGTCCCCCTAATGATTTTTTCCTGACTTCGCCCCTGGTCTCACTCTCACTTCTACTCCATCACATTCTTTGGTTGCCTACTCGGATGCTGATTGGGCAGGATGCCCTGACACTCGCCGGTCTACGTCAGGATATTGTGTGTTCTTGGGTGACAACCTAGTTTCTTGGTCTTCTCGACGACAGCCAACGGTCTCTCGGTCTAGTGCTGAAGCCGAGTATCGTCCTGTGGCTACTGCAGTTGCAGAGACATGCTGGATTCGGAGACATGCTGGAACTACAGAGACCAATCAACAGCGCCACTATCGTTTACTGTGATAATGTCAGTGCGGTTTACTTGTCAGCTAACCCTGTTCAGCACCAGCGTACAAAGCACATTGAACTGGATATTCATTTTGTTCGGGAAAAGGTTGCATTGGGCGCTGTCCGTGTTCTTCATGTTCCCTCAACCTCCCAGTTTGCTGACATATTCACAAAAGGATTGCCGTCTGCTGTATTTCATGAGTTCAGGTCCAGTCTTCACATCGGTGAAGCACCGAGTTCAGACTGCGGGGGCGTGTTACGGATACCGACTCGATCACATGAAATATTGCCTACCTAGTTTGTTAGGATCCTTTCTTGTAAAGCAATCTTGTAAACCGACTTGGTGCATCTCATGTAATCTTGCATATATATAGTGGAGGAGTTGATCTCGTGGCAAGCATCAAGCAGCCCGAGCTTATACAATTACAGGCAGCAGGAGCATTTGCTTATATTGGTGCAGTGGGCTCCGTCGACGTAGTTGCACATTCTACTGCACCTGGCTAGGTTGCACCCAAGGAGAGTCCTCACGCATACAACACCTCGATCTGCATGTTTTGCATCCATGCCCACAACAATTAAGATGGTTAATACCGTGGAGACTTTCTATAGCCACACTACCAGATGCACCGGCACGGCGGCACACATATGTCCAGTTTCAAGATTGCAAGAAAATCATGTAAAAATTAACATGGTACGATCGAGGGAAGAATGGACATCACTGATGGTCGACATGACCTTGGTCTCCGTAGCACGACGACGGGACGGTGGCCATAACCATGAGAGCAGCCAGGCACAACAATGCCCTCATGTTCTTCAAGAAGATTGCCATGATCGTCTCGGGCTACTTATTTGTCAGATCTGGTTAGCATCGATCTCCACCTATATATGGTAACGGTGTTTATATTATAGAAAGGCCTGGGTTATCGAATGTTTATTTCCTACCTAAAGTTCACGATAACCTAATTAATAGCAAATTGATGTTTTATTTGGTGTGTTTTAATACAATACTTATCTTACATATGGATGACTACCAATAATTACAAAATCTATTTACTCCCTCTGTCCAGGTGGAAGGCCATAGGACGAAATCATTGAGACCTAGGCGATGCCTAGTGGCGTAGAAAACCGGCAATAAAAACAAACTTTCAGTGAAAACCGGGGAAAACCACAAATAAATCATGTTTAAAAGTTTTAAAAAATTCTCAACAAAAATGTATTACGTGGGAAGATAGACTTCTATAGAAGTGCAAATTTGCAAGTTATAATTCAAAATTGTTTAGGAAATGAAAATAACTTATTCAGCAATAAATAGTAGACTCTAGCAACATTACTATCCATTGCTGAATTTGTTATTTTCATAGCTACTAAACAAATTTGAGTTTCAACTTGCCAATTTGCATGTCTATAGAATTCCACCTTCCCAACGTAATGTATTTTTGTTGAGAATTTTTTAGAACTTTGAAATATTTTTTTCATGGTTTTCACCGGACCGGTTTCACTAAAATTTGGTTTCTACCAGATATTTTCTCCAGTCTGGCCAAGCATGGGTGAGGAAACCATGGTCCGCGGGAGAGAGAAGAAGATGGAGTAATTAATGGAGGGCAGGATACGAGAAGGGAAACGACCGAGAGAGAAGTTAGGGGGTTGGAGAGGGAGAGATGGGCACTGTCTTTTTTGGTAAAAAAATGTCTCCGCCCTTTCAAAACCGAACAACTAGTATTTGCTCTCTGGCCTTTTAAACTCAAATGGAGGGAGTATCTACAACCCGGCATAATCCATTTTAAAATATCTTCATTGCTAGAATCAAAGGTGTTTCCAATCTACCCGTAAATTTAAATGCATTTGGAGGGAGGTCATGTTTTGTATGTTGTTTGTCCATTAATAGGTGCATGGAAGTAATTTTCATTAAACCTTTCTCATAATTTCAATACAGAAAACATAGTACTCCCTCCGTTCCTTGATATAAGGTGTCTAAGGTTTTGAGAAAAATTTCAAAATATAAGGTGTCTTGCAATTTATGGGCAATTTTATCCATCAAAAAACGAGTCACAAAATGGAACGGAGGAATTTGAAAGATTGTTTTCAGTTTGCGTCTAATCGGGACTCTTTTTTCTCGATTTTTTCTGGTATAAAATTAGTGCACCGCATGTAAAATACTGGTGTCTTAATATCCGTGTCAAAACCTTAGACACCTTATATCATGGAACGGAGGGAGTAATATTTTAATCAAAGACTAAAACTTAGACTATCTAGGGCTCCAATGCAGGTTTATTAGCACAATTTCATAGGTATTTTGTTGATGTGACATAATAGTAGAAGAGAGAGATGGGGGTTCTATCTTAGCTAACAAACTGGTCAAAGACGATAGAGAAGTCCACTTAGACGTCCAAGGTGCTGTTCGAGCAAGGTGGGTTTGAACTTTGAACTGATCCGTCCAAGCCGTGGGTCCAGGCCATGAACAATGTGGGTTTGGTTTCACCGTTGGCTCGCGCCATCCTCGACCCTTGGACCAAATCTTGCTCAACAATGGTGCGGCTCCTTCCCACTCCGCCTATCGGCCGGTGCTCTTCAAAGGCACTATTTCCCTTCCTCGTGCCTCTCTCGCCGCCTCTCTCGTCTATGATTATGATACGCCGATGAGATGCAAGTTCCACGCTCGGCTGACGCTTATTAGGGAGAGGTGCTGGTAGGAGGATTGGTTGCAGCGTCAGAGCAACTCTAACAATTGCCCTATATTAGGAGATGTGCCCTAAAAACGGTTTTATAGGGCACCAGAGGGCAAAAAACAAGCTCCAACAGCTGCCCTATGTGGTGCCCTATAATAGGGCTGCCCCTAAAAAATGGTCCTCTCTGCCCCATATATTGGGCAAATAGGGCAGCGCGCGGCCCCTGCCCTATCCATTCCGTTCACGCGCGCGCGGCCCAACCGCCTTCAGATTCCCCTCCCGCCACCGCCACCGCCGCCGCGATTCGCCCCATCCGACGCGATTCCGACGTAGATTCGCCACCACCGCCACCTCCCCCACCTCTCCTACCCCCGCCGCCACCTTCCCCGCTCCGGATTTGGGCGCCGTCGCCGCCGATGTGGCCGCACCGAAACCGCGCCGGCGGTGGCTATGGCCGCCGCTCCGGTGGCTCCGGTGGCAGCAGCAGTCGCGGCGGCTCGCTGTGGCCGCGCCGCGACGGGAGGAGCCCCACGCCACCGCCGGTCCGCAGCTCGACGGGGTTCCGCGGCCTGCGGCGCCGTGACTCCGGCCGCTACGTGGCGGAGATCACCATCGACCACACGCGGATGTGGCTCGGCACCTTCGCCACGCCGGAGCTCGCCGCGCGTGCCTACGACGCCGTGGCGTGGCAGTACGGCGGCCGGCGTCGGAGATGAATTTTTCCGACGTCGAGACCGCCGAGGATGCCACGGCCGTGGCTCCGGCTTTTCGCGTAGTTTGCCGTGCCATCGAGGAGGAAGACCGGCAGGCACGCCGCCAGCTCCGGGCTGCGCAGGCCGACGAGGAGGCGATGGAGAAGCTCCGGCGGGAGAATCCCGAGCTCGTGAAGGCCGAGGAAGAGTTCTTCGCGAGCCGGGGCGCGAAGAAGCCGAAGACGGAGGCCGGCCGTCTACATCCTCGACTCCGGTGATCGATATCGGGGATTCTTCCGACGAATCCGGTTTATCGGACTTTGACTTTGATTCCGATGACGATTCCGGTGTCGACTGGAAGGCATTAGCTAGGGGGCACTAGTTTAGGTCTAGTTTCGAAGTTTATTTGTAGGTTGGTCAGTTTGTTGAAGTTTATGTATGAAATGTCGTCAGACTATCTTAAATTTGGCTCAAATTTAGTTTCGAATTGGCTATGTATGCACTAAAATAAGGCAGCTGTTGGAGAGGAGGTGCCCTATTATGGGGCAGCTGATAAAGCAGAAAACTTTGTGGTGTCCTAAAACACTAAAACAGGTGCACTATAACCAAAAAAGTGGCTCCTAATTTAGGGCAGCTGTTAGAGTTGCTCTCATTTTCTCCCGTCCCATGTGGAGAGGTGCCCTCTTTGATCTATTTCTGGCGAGTCGCTAGACCATCTGCAACTGTAATGCCCTTTCGCCAGCGCCATTTGGTTTCACTTTCTGCAACATCAGGGATGTCATACTCATGCCTGCATATGACAGTGCCCTTACTGCTTGGTGGACCAAGGCCATTAGTGTTTCCCTCGGGCTGTACGTCATGATGTTAACTCCTTCATTCTACTGGTCCTGTGAGCACTTTGGCTGGAGCGAAATGCGCGTGTCTTTGATCGCGCTGTGACGCCTATCCATGTGTGGCTGGAGATGATCGACATTGACTGGATTGGTTGGGCAACCTATAGACGTGGGGTCATTAGAGACAACCACTAGTTTCTGTCCTTGTGCCAACCCAAAGCAGTTGATGATGTTTTGTTTCGTTTTTTCCTTTTCCCCTTTAAACTTTATTTGCCCCTTTTAAGCTTAAAATAAAGTATATCTCCTGTGAGTTCTCGAAATTTAACTATGAACTTGTTATATTTTTCGCCCATTACTTTTTATAACTCACGATGTTTGTATCTTCTCTTGTGAATGTATTTTGGATCTTCTTCTCGTTAACAATGTGATATATGTATGGTCTGGTTTGATGGCAAACAACAAATTATGCCATCCTACGGGAATAGCCGAGGGTTCTGAATATTGCCTACTCAACTTGGATAACAACCAAAGGATCCAACTGTGCCCTAGTCGGTCTTGATGATTGAGCGGACTAGAGAAATATAGTCGATTTACCAAAGAAATCAACTAGTGAATTTTGAAAATTCAAGTCCGTAAAATTCTAGAGGCCTGGCGGAGGGAGGCGACGACTCAGGCGGCGTGCAATGGATGCGGCCGGCGGAGGCAAGCCGGGAGCAAGATCTGGGTGGAGGCGGATCCTCTCCGCCACGCTCCGGAGAAGGACCCCCCGCGTTGTACAGTGGCGGATCGAGGGGGGGCGAGCGGTGGCCAGGCCCCCCCCCCCCCCCCCCCCCCCCTCCCCCCCATGCTTCGGCCCCCCTCATAGATATGTAGCAGGGTCCAGTACTGTATATGCTTGTATTACCTTAATTTAACACTCCGGCAATTAGCACAAGACGTAATTTATGCTGCCCAGCCCAGCGACTCGACCAGACAGCTGATTCACATGGAAGCCCAATGCAAGTAAAAGGCCTGGCGCATTTAGCCAAGGGCCTGAGGCCACGATGGCATACATACTAGTATAGGGCTAGAATCGATGGATTGCATGTGCACGATCGCCTAGCGGCCCTCCTGTATATTGCACGCACGATCCCATCTATACTCGATCTTCTCCGCCATTGCCGCCGCCAAGCCAATTGTGCATCGCCGCCGGCCCGCCAGGAAACGCCACATGGACTCGATCCAAGATGCGACATTCCCGCGCGACGATAGCTACGACCTGCCGCCGTCTCACGCGCCACGCCTCCACGCTCAGTTCCTAGCCTGATCGCGCAAGGTATTGTTGTATACGTGTGTGCAGTTGCTACGTGCTAGCTTGATCGAATCCAATAATTGCTTGATCAATAGACAATCTAGTTTGTTTATTTCTTTATATGCTCTTAACCATTTCATTAGTATTTGTTTTAGTTTCTCTGAATTTATATGCCATGTTAAGCTATAAATTAAAAAGAAAGTCGCGCTTTGATAAACAAAATAAATAAATATGATCTATATGGTTTGTCATCCTTCAAGAATGAAGAAAAGACATCAACGATACATAACCAATTTGTTCATGAGTTTGATACTAGTAGATCTACTATTTAGTAATAAGATGTCCATTTTAGTATTTATATATGCAATGTGTCCAGCAAAAAAAACATGATATTCATTATCTTGAGTTGCTATTGTCTTCTTCGCCCCCCTATGGTCGAATCCTGGATCCGCCCCTGGCGTTGTAGCGCCCGGCTTCCCCGTCGGGCTCCTCCCTGCACCCCCGTTGCCGAGCAGGATCCGTCTCCGCCTCCGGTCGCCACGCGCGGACGCCAGTCCTCATTCCCTCAGGTAGGTCAGTGCCCGCGTTTCGTGTCGCCGGTGGAAGGATCCCATCCCGCAAGTGCGCTTCGTCCCGACTAGGCTGCTTGTGGCCTGCTCGCCTTGACTACCGTGCACTTCCTGCGCGAGGAGCAGTTATACTGGTGGCTGGTGGGGTGCAAGGATGGGGAGCCTGGGAGGGGATACCAGCGGTTGGCTTGGGATAGAGAAGGGAGGAGCAACGGCGGCGTGCAGGAAGGTTGGCATCTGCTTTACTGCTGCCCCCGAGCAACCCAAGATCTTGCCATGGCCGATCTTTCACGTACAGTAAACTCTACATTTCTTTCAAAAAATGGAACCCCAATTATCTCCCGATCATCCCATACCACCGGTCGCCATTCGCGAACCCTGAGGACGAAGCAAATCTCGAATTCCTAGCAGGCAAAGTTCTGAACCTGAACTGATTTTCTATGTTCGTTCTGAACCTGAACACTGAACATGTTGTTCTGTTCAGTGTTAATTCTACTTCAATCAGATCCGTAGATGACATGTGCTCATCAGGGAACAACGGTGGTGGATGACCTGTTGAACAGTGAGTATGTCCACTACATGCTCGAGGCCCTGGACAATCTTGGGTTCTCCGTGGAAGCAGATAAAATTGCAAAAAAAAGTCAAATATATGTGCTAGAGGTGTTGCACCACGGGCTTTTTTCGGTTCGTACATTACAAAAACACTTTTCTATCTTATAATTATGCATCAGAATTTATACTGTTCATCAACGAGTTGATTTCTGAATGTAGCTGCGTTTTTCATGAGAATGTGTAAGCTGTCGTGGTGGTCGCAACTCGCAACTTGATTTGATGGGAGTTTGCTTTACACAGATATTTTGTAAGATATTGCTCCACCCGCCGAGCAAAGGGCATATGGTATTTGTGGTCTAGATAGGTTAGGGTCCCTGATTCAAACAAACATTTGTCGAAAACCAAAACTGTTCACATGCCAAATGAAGAGATTGGAAAACTTCAAGTATAATCTTCTTGAGCACACTTTGACATCAGGTACTGAATCGATATTCCATGAATCACCATTTCCTTTGTTCTCGTGTGTGATACTATTCCTAACCTTTCAAGGTAAACAAGGCCAACAGAAGCAATATGGTGTATTGACTATCTACCATTTTATTTATATGAATTATTCTGTTGTATAGAGATTATGTTGTATCAAATGTTTGTGTGTTTTCTCTAGGCCACCTTTTTAATTGAAAATCATACCGTAGGGGCTTCCCCAACAGTTTTACGGTCCAAAAAAAAATGTTTGTGTGTTTCAGATAAATCAAATGTCACACCTAATTTTAACATTTGGACCCGTTGCAACGCACGGGCAATTTGCTAGTCGTGACAAAGATCGATGAGCTCATCGTATTCAATCAGTATACATATGTTATCTGTAATGGGGGCAATGGGGCTAATACTCACTTCTGGGAAGACACCTGGTTTGGTTCTTCCCCCTTAGCAGTGCAATTCTTCCCCATCTATGTTATCTGTAACGAACAGGGGGTTATGGTTGACAAAATCTGGGATGGAGTCGACCTCAAGTTAACTTTCAGGAGGAACTTCTCAGGGGAGCTTATGCAGCTCTGACATGAGCTAAGAGAGATTGCCTCTAGTATCTCATTCTCTTCGAATGAAGATGCTATGCTCTGGCAGTATGAAAATAAAGGAGTTTACTCCTGCTCCTCTCATTATGCAGTAGTGAATTTTGGAAGTATTCAACTGGAATACATCCCTTCGGTATGGAAGCTTAACATACCACCTAGAGTCCACATCTTCCTTTGGCTTTTAGCACACAACAAGCTAATGAAACGGGACAATTTGAAGAAAAGGAAAATGAACAAACATGAGGATTGTGTTTTCTGCTCTGAAAATGAATCCATTCAACACCTTTTCTTTGACTGCATCGTTGCTAAACTAATCTGGCAGGAGGTCTCTCATTTTTTCGGTGAAAATTTGGGGCATAGTTATATCTCTGTTGCTAGATTCTGGGTAGCAAATAAAAAGCATGCTGTCCTTAATGCTGTTAGTGCTTGTGTTTTGTGGAGTATCTGGAAGACTAGAAATGGACTAATCTTTGATGGGCAAACTTGGCTTGGTCTCTCTTAGGTTTGGAGACTAATCCTGAGCTCACTGAAGAACTGGGACTGCTTTTCAAGGATCCCATGAAGGAGATGGTTGGCTCGTTCTGCCAGATGGTGCGGAACACTTTGAGGACATGGCCGATGTTCGAAGGTGGCTAAGCAAGACAGACCTGGCGCCCTCGCTGGGCAGGGAAGATGAACCTCGATCTCCTGACTCGAAGAAGCTCGCTGGAGCAGGAACGTGGAGTACTCCTACTTCGACTCTGGGATCTGCTCTCGACTCCCCAAAGGTCGCCTGTTTGGTGCTGTCGGGACCGGTTGCTCGCCAAGAGTAGTTATCAGGCCTTTCCCTTTTGTTTTTAGTTTTGGTGCTCGGTATGTGTTTGCAGAGTTCTGCTTGGAGAATCATTTAAGACTCCTAGTTTTTTGCCGCTTTACCTTTCGGTATCTAGTCTGTGTTCGTGATGTCTGTAACCAGCCTGAACCTGATGATTTCATTAATAAAATGGAACCGGGGGTCCTCTGTTTGTCTAAAAAAAACGTATGTTGACCTGTTGAAGGAGATCACCGACACAATGTCAGGAGCTCGCTGCTGTGGCCGCACCGGACTCCGCCTCCGGCCACCGAGACGGTCAAGTCAACATGTTGGAATTGGACAGGGCGGCGCCGGCAAAGAGGACACCGCACTTCTCAGACCGAGAGATTTTCTTCTTGCTGAGGCTCATACCCGAGCTCGCGCAGTAACGTCCTCAATCACAAGTCATTCTCAAAGCATAGAAATGGGTAGGCGACAAAATCATATGCATGTGCACTGAACCTGGACAAATTGGCGCTCGTGTGTCCAAGTTTAGTCCTCATGACACACGTGGAGCTTTTCATACTCAATCAGTATATGTATGTTAACGTTGGCAGTCCCGAGTCATATATGAGCAGGATAGTGTTTCCTGGGCTCTAGAAGCCTTGGGGTAGTATATCGCAAAATCTTATTACAGAATGAACAGACATCTATCCTACCTTCTTTTGGTCAGCTAAGATGCCGTTTAAGATAAAGATTTTCTTTTGACAGTTGGCCAGGAATCGTCTTCCTTTTAGAGAGCAGATTCTCATAAGACACGGCCCCTCGGATGGCAAGTGTGCACTATGTGTTCGAAACCTAAAGTTAATTCTGTCGGCGTTCAATCAACTATCAGGTCTAAAGATAAAGTTTTATAAAAGTGAATTGTTTTGCTTTGGTATTAGTACCGAACGACACATCGGAAACGGACCAAAAACCTCATCAAAAACGAAGAAACGGTCCGTGTCCCCGCCCAAGTCACTGATGTGAAGGCCCTTATCAGCAACGGAGAAAATATCCGTCACCGATGAAGCCGTTTTTTGGCAACGGTTGTGCACGTACCTCCGTTATCTCAGTGTCGAGCTCATCAGTAACGCAATTTTGAATTTACCCATTTGCATTGAGATTTGTTCACAAGCCTACACCACGTATTTAGATGCAACTGGACAGTTAAAATCTCACAACACAAGCGCAAAAATGACATCAAATTCATTCATAACGTGTGCCGAATGTCACCATTACATTGCTGTTACACTTGCGTCACTAAACCTATCATTGTCATGCCTTCCAATCTATTCCACTCTTCTCAAGCTCCACCGAGGTTCCTCCTCAGTTCGCTCATCCTAACTAACTTAAACTTATCCTTGTCATTTCTAACTAAACTTATCTTCATGACTTGATGTTAGATTTGTCTCACAACTTTGGCAAGTTCATGAATTCGATCTTCTTCTTGGACGGTGTCGCCGAAATATAATAACGTCACCGCTGTGATATTTTGGCCACATCATGCAAGACACTCTTAATTAAAAAAGTGTTTTGTACAGTGCAACGAAACATCAGAACAGCGACAGTTCACGGATATGATCCCACTTTTTATTTAGCTCATTTAAAGCTTGTTTGGATCTGCATAGCATTTCTGCATAAAAATACATGGATGGATAGTTAGAAAAGAGCCAAATCTAATACTACATGACATAACCACAGGGTTAAGATGAAAACAATTTACGGCTCAAGCGCCAATATCCGTGTGCTTGCAGTCTGATCTAAACGATTTGGAGGCAAAACTTTAAGGCCATGATTTCTTCAACAGCCTCATCATTTTTATGCATTGTCACTGAAATATACATTATTACTTCATACACTTGCAAGTTAGCTACACAAAACCATAACGAGGATAAGCACATTGACAAAAAGTTCTCAAACAAAATAGAAATAAAATAGAATGTAAGATCTAGTAGTACTACAAAGAGTTAAAATTAAATATGCTAAAACAGTATACGTATGTTAACGTTGAGCTTTTGGTACTCAATCAGTATACATATGTTAATGTTGACAGTCAGGAGTCATATATGAGCAGGATAATGTTTCCTGGGCTCTAGAAGCCTTGAGGCAGTTTTCGGATTCTTTGCTATATCGCAAAATCTTACAGACTGAACAGACATCTATCCTACCTTCTTTTGGTCAGCTAAGATGCCGTTTAAGATAAAGATTTTCCTTTGAATTGTCTTCCTTTTGGAGAGCAGATTCTCATAAGACACGGCCCCTCGGACGACAAGTGTGCACTACGTGGAAAGTGGAAATTTTTAACCATATCTTTTTCAAACATGTCTTGGAAAAATTTATGCGGAGCGGCCGGGATATACACCATGTTGTGTGTTCGGTGGAAACCAAACTCTTTCGCTCATTATTGGACCATTTACTTCAGTTGCCTCTTAAGAAACACAAGTTTATTTGGCTCTTATTTGCGTCTAAAAACTGGGCGATTTGAAACATCTGAAATAAATTTTTCACTGAAGGCGTTTCCTCCACCAACCTGCCGACTGTGTTATCAAAATTGGCCTTTTACTGTATCATTGGCGTCTTCTATCAAGCTCTAAGGTCCAAATGATCATTGATAATCTGCTGGTGGCTATGCAGCAACTCTTCAGAGACTCCGACATGCCGTCACCTGCGCGGGTTTAGTTTCTTTGTCTTAGAGCATCTCCATCGGAGGTCTCCAAATTCATGTCCGGCACCCCCCAATCGAGGCCCAATTGGGGGTGACGGACATGTGTCCGTCCATGTTTTCGATCGCGCCCACAGCGGCGCACCCCAAACGTCCGCCCCCAAACGCAAGCAAATCATCGAACACCTTGCGGGCGGCGATTTTATTAAACGAGATTTAACAAACTTACAATATGAAATCTAACACTAGTGGAAAATAGCCCATCCGTCCCGGGTCCAGAGGGCCTTTGGTCCCGGTTTTACAATCGGGACTAAAGGGTCGGGACTAAATGGGGGGGGGGGGGGGGGGGGGGCTTTCGTCTCGGGTGTTTACGACCGGGACGGATGGGCCTCCACGTGGCCACGGGCCAGGGCGCGCTGGCGGGAACCTTTGGTCCCGGTTGGTAATACCAACCGGGACCAAAGATTTCTGCTTTATGTTTTCTGCTAATTTATTTTTTAGGGGTTTCGATTTTTTGTTTTCCAATTAATTATTTTTTAAGAAGATCACGTTGCGCAGACAACAAGTCATACACATAAAGTATACAATACACCGAGGTCACGTTTGATTCATACATACATAAGCCCACAAGTTTATACTACACCGACATCACGTTTCTCACACGTCGAGATCACGTCAATTACATTGGAGGCAAAAAATAATTGCTAGGGTGATAAAATTCTCCAGTTTTCTTCAGGACCTCCGAGTTCAAAAATCCCGCCAATTCCTCTTGAATTGCTTTTAGGCGCTTCGTTGGTATGAGCTGGTCCCGCATTCGATCCATCTAGATCAATATGAATATGTGAGTTGTAATTTATGAATGGAACTCAACACAATATGGTAATAAAAAATTGCGAATAGTGTATACATACTTCAGCTGTTCTGACTTCTCTATTCCGCTCACTGACAAAAGAGCGCATGTACTCGAAAACGTAGTATGCACATAAATTAGTCCCTTGTGGCTGCCTCAGACACCACTTTACAAAAAATAGAATTTAATCAAATAATAATCAAGCATGATAATGGTATTGAAACTAGAATTAAAGAGTTGCGCGGACCTATATATATAGTACTACTTACCTTGGTGGTATAAAAATACAGCTCCGGTTTCCAATCCCCTGGAACCTTCACGATGAACCGTTTCCAAACCCTGCCCGCCAAAAGAAAATGATTAAAGGAGTTATTAATTACTTGATATCAGAAAATGAATGAAAGAGGTCGATATAGAGCGATAATGATTGAAATTACCTCTGGAGCATATCTATCAAGGTTTGGTACTCGTCCATATCTTTCCTTAACGAGTCCATGACTTGAACGACTCCTTGGTCAACTCTAATGATTAGCAGAATCCAGTGGAATCTGCGCACGTTTATATGTCCATGACTCATCGATTACACTAAACATCGAGTAAGCAAAATAGAATGTGTAGAAGGTACAGTAACACTCACTTGAAGGCGTAAGGAAAAAGTATTTCTGCGCAGGTATTTTGTTTCACTAACCACCGGAGCAGGCTTTTCTCTGTGTCCGCGGGATGGTTATTTACGGTCACTTGATGAATATAATATGGGTCAATGAACCCAGTGTCATAGATGCGGCGTTGTCTGCATTCGACAATCTTCATTCTGCATAATAGCGTACAAAAGAATATAGTGAGATAATTACAGGCAATGAACGAGCAGAGCTAGAGACTTAATTAAATTGCATAAATAAATCACTTACAAACAATAGCAACTGACGAGGGCTTTGTCGAGGGCGTCTTGATTGAATAACTGAAAATTTCAGAAAACGGAATATACATCGCGTCATCCGTGAAGTAATGCTCTTTCTTATATGACACCCAGAAGACATCATGCCCGGCCTTTGCGGCGTTCTCGTACCACTGATGCAATCGACGCAATTGTGTTGTTAGAGAATTGACCTGCTCAGGTCTGACCAGGGACCTCCCGTAGACATATGTCCATGCATACTGATACTCTATGGGGTCGCCTATGGTGCCAGTGTCGTGGTGTACTTCCTTATCGGGCATCACCTTGAGCGGGGGGATCGACTGATTTGCCTGTTCTCCGAGCTGGGCCACTTGTTTCCCGCATTTTGCCGTCTGCATCTGCTCCCTCTTTAGGCGATATGCCGCCTCCTTCTCCTGCTTCTCTTGACTAATTGTCTTCTCAATAACACGATCATAGTCATCTCGCAATTTAGGCGGCTGTGGCGGTCCACACGATAGATTTTTCAAACATCTATCAATTTTTTCTGCTGGTATTATCTCTTTAGGCGGGGGCCGTTTCGGTCCTAATTGTCTTTTCACATTGGCACGCACCGACTCGTCGAGTTCCTCTGGAGTCAAGTCGTAAGTTCTCTTTGGAAGAGGCTTTAGCAACTCGCGTTCCTCTCGAGTTAACTTATCTGCACTTCTGCTCGTCGACGGGAAGTTTAGTTTCCGCTTTAACGAGAAGGACTTAGCAGTGGGCGCAATCGACGGACGGGACGTCGCGGGCGATGGACTCGCGACGGACGGGGCGTCGAGGGATGGATCTTGAGGTGGGGGGATGGATCTTGAGGTGGGGGGATGGATCTTGAGGTGGGGGACTGCTACTCGGAGGAGTCGGTGGCCTTGGCGCCAAGTTTGGAAACACGATGTTTTTCTTGTTCCAGAGAGCGATACCCTTCTCGACTTCTCCCAGTGTCTTCTCGCCGTCACCTCCAGGAATGTCAAGGTCCAGATTAGCATATAACGGCACAACTTCATCCACCCCGACACGAGCATAGCCAGCTGGAATCCCGCCGAGATGGTAGCTTGCTCCAGATTGATTAGGTAAAGCATAGCCGACCGCCACTTTGAAGGACATGTTCTTCATTGACATATGTAGCTCACAGTCTGTCTTCTCCGTGATATCATCCACGGGGTAGTGAGCCGCCGGCGGTTCGAGTTCAGAATGTTCTAGCTGCGTGGAACCCACGCTGCTTTTCTGCTGATCAGATGGGGCGGCTTCGACTTCAGGACCTACTAGCTGCTGCTGAGATGCCCTTTGCTGGCTTATTGTGTCTAGTTGCTCCTGCTGCTGCTGCACCTTGCGTTCCAATGCCGATAACCGGTCTGACTCCTGCTTCTTCTTTCTCTGACGGCTTCTATAAGTATCAGCGTCTTCCGGAAAACCTTGCTTCCACGAAACTCCGGGTCCATAGCCTCGTACTCGTCCAACTTTTTCAGGATTCCCGAGTGCGAGTGACAGCTCGTCTTTCTCTCTGTCGACCACGTACACTCCCCTTCGAACTTTATCTATTGCGTCCACAAGTTCTTTGGTTATATACTCAATTTTTTCCTTCCATTTTCCCTGAGCAACAATCAGCCCTGTCACTGGGTCCAACCCTGCCCCATGCGCGAACAACCAAAACTTGGACCTCTTGGGCCAGTCCGCTGTCTGTGGAATGATCCCGTTATCAAGCAGTTTTGCTTCAAAGGCTTCCCACTTAGGCACGGCAGCCTTGTAGCCACCTGCCCCCAAAGTGTGGTGATATACCTTCTTCCCAGCATTTAACTTATTTGTTTTCGATCGGGCCACAGCGGCCTCCGATTTTCTTTGCTTCACAAATGTGGGCCACTGCTGTTGTATCTTCACTAGTGGTCCAGTGAATTCTGGATCTTGTTCCTCCGCCTCTACATAAGCTTTCCATAAGTTTTTCTTCCAGGTCCGGAATTGTTCGGCCATCTTAATAAGAGTCCAATGCTTGACTTTCTTCTTCAACTGCTCGGGTAGACCTGGCGGTAGGTTGACCTTTGTCAAGAGCGTGTCCCAACACAAATCTTTTAGGGTATTGCCAACATAAGTAGTTGGCTTGTTCTCGTCCTTCGGCTGATGCCATTCTTCAAGGGTGATCGGGACCAAGTCCCTAACAACAACTCCACATTGATTTATATATTTGCGGCGGCACTGTAAGGGTTCCATCGGTTCGCCACTATCACTAACTCTGTCGATCACTATCCTTTGACCCTCCTTCAACGGCTTCGTCGGGCCTCGTTTCGACACTGCTTTCGACCCTTTCGACCCTTTAGCTACGGATGATTTGCTCGATCCGGAGGGCTAAAAGAAAAAATGATCGATCAACAGAGGCTTAATTAATATACCTCGCCGGAGTTTTTTAAGGGCACTTCCTCTCTGCAAATTTCTTCTTCCTCAACTCCCTCACCGGAGTCGTTCAGAAATTGGGAGCCGTAATCATCTCCAGTTACCGCATCTTCTTCACCGACAGGCGCGGCTGCACGTCCTGCTATAATCTGAAGCATTTCCATTTCACGCTCCTCGTCTCTGGCGGCGACGTTCGGACAAGTTGGATCCATTTGCTCTTCACGCTCCTCGTCTCTGCCGAAGGCGTCCGGACAATTGGGATCCATAGCTCAATGTCCCTGCAATCAATTTTGTAAAAAGAATATGAATATCAAAATTTGCATCTTAGGAAATGTGAATGCAAAATTATAGCAAAATGTACTAAAATTGCGTCAATTAATTTGGAACGGAGGGAGTACTTAGCAAATTTAAATTCAGGAACTACAATTTAAAATTCATAGCAATTACAATTTGATTTTACTTCTATTTGCTCTAACAAATTTACCTAACACTACACATGCATTTAAATTTACCTAACACTACTTTAAACTATATAATAGATGGCATAATTTAAATTAATCAACTAATTTAAACTATACTTACCTAAATTTGCTAACACTAACACTAACCTAAACCCTAACCTAAATTTGCTAACACTAAACCCTAACCTAAATTTGCTACAATTTAAGATGACAAAGAACAAATAATTTTAATCTCCTACAATTCATTTAAAATGGCACTAATTTATTAGCATAATTTAAAATGGCACTAATTCAAAATGGCCATCTAACAATGTGAACATATTACTTCTAACAAATTTGCTTTAAAAATTGATTTTCCAGGTTATTAATTTTGACAATTTGTGAAACAGAGGAGTGAAACAACGGATGTGAACATCCGGCCATTTTGACAATTTTGACAAATTGATCACTGTGGTAAACAGAGGAGTGAAACAGAGGAGCCACAACGGCTCTGTCGACCACGATGTCGACGAACTAGCGTGCCAGGGAGCGCGCGGATGGGCGCGTTGGACGCGCAGGACTGCGCGCTACCATTTGGTGGCGGTGCCGCCTGGATTTGGTCGCCGGAGCAACCACTACGGCGCGACGGAGCTTCGGCCGGCGACGACCGACGCGGACATGGCGAACAAGGGCGTAATCGAGGAATTTGTAGGGTATTTGAGAACCGTAGGCTCACCAGGAGCACGATGGTGGCCTCTATTTGTCCGAGGATGGCCTGAAACGGCGCCGCGTCGACGGCGGCCGTGCTAGCTAGGGTTTCGGCCGGCGGCGGGGAAGAGAAATTACGGGGAGCTCGAGGGAGAGAACGCTGACCTCGTGCGGCGGCGGCGCTGCGACGTGGTGCGTCAGGGCGAGACGACGGCGTCGGGGCGCGGCGGAGCAGCACGACGGCGTGGGCGTCGGGTGGCGTCGGCGTCGGCGTCGTGGAGCCTAGAGGCGGAGAGGCTTGTGAAATTGGGGAAGTTATGAAAATTTTGGAGGAAACCACTCAAATCGCCACGGAAAGGACCTTTGGTCCTGGTTCCAGCCACGAACCGGGACCAAAGACTCTTTGGTCGCGGTTGGTAACACCAACCGGGACCAAAGGTCTGTCTGGGCCGCGAAAAATTTAGCGCGAAGCCCAGCGGCCCTTTGGTCCCGGTTGGTGTTACCAACCGCGACTAATGGGCTTTTTTTATTTTTTTTCTTGTTTCTTTTTCTAGTTTCTATTTCTGTTTTCTTTTTTTGTTTCTTTTATATACTTTGATTTACATGCTTTTTGAATTGTTTTTTTCTAGTTTCTTTTAAAATGTTTCAATATTTGAAAATCATATCTTTTTGTTATTTATTTTATATCTATTGATTTAATTATTTAAAAATTGTAATAATTATCTCTTTATTTTGAAAACATCCTTTCTTATTTCTGAAAAACATATCTTTTTCTTATTTCCTTTTTTTGCTCTAGTTTATTTTTTATATATATTTAATTTAAATGTTTTAATATTTCTGAAAAACATATCTTTTTCTTATTTCTTTTTTATCTATTGATTTAATTGTCTTAAAATTTGTAATAATTATCTATTTATTTTAAAAACATCCTTAACATGCCCACACAGTAACATAAAAGGTTTCATAACACAGCTACACATTTCTACATAAGCGGGCTTGCTAGCTCTGAGGACCATCGGAACGAACGGCGCATATTATTTTATAAAACAGAAAATGGCAAGGCGCCGACGGCCGGCCTCTACGCCGACGGCCAAATGCCTAATTATTATCTTATTTTATATTTATACTTATTTATTTATTAGTATCAATTATTTTACTACCGCACTCCGGCGAAGGAAACACACAAACTGCAACTGCTTGATCCAACGGCTCCCAAGCTCTCGAAGGAAACACACGATCCGCGTACTTGTTCCTGATTGGCTAGCCGAAGGGAGTCATTCGCTTGATCCAACGGCTCCCAAGCTCTCGAAGGAAACACATGATCCGCGTACTTGTTCCTGATTGGCTAGCTGGAGGGAGTCACTCGGAGAGGCGGGTCTATAAGAGAGGCAGGAGTACACTTCACATCCATCATTGACAGTACACGGGTAGCAGAGAGCAAGATTTCTGAGAGGTAGGAGTTCCTAGAGCGGAGGCTGAAGGTGAACCCTCCCCTCGATCGGATCCAAGCAGCGGCAAGGATCTCTGATGATTAGCAACATCCCAACACTTGTTCGGACGGTTGCAAATCATCAGAGATGTCTTGCCGTTGTTTGGATCGAAGGCCGATTTGCCGTCTCACGACCACGCGATGATTTGCCGGTCAGAGTGGCCACTGGAGAAGGTAGGCAACTTCGATCCGACGTGGTTCTGAAAGGGGCATGGTTAATTTAGGTAGTGCTTGCGCATGGTTACCATCACTGGATAATATAGTTAGGATAGTTAGAATAGGATGTGCTAGAATAGGATAACTTAGTTAGAATAGCAAATAGAAGGTTGGTAGATGCCATATCTAGGTCCCAACCTTTACTTTACAGATTTGGCCAGCGCTATAAGATTTTCTATTTTATGGCTCGAGGAGAGCCAGGATGAAGATGATATCTTCATGCTGAGTGAAGAGAGCAAGAAAGCTGCAGCAGCGGCGGCGGCGTCGTCGTCGAAGGGCAAGGGTGCTGCGTCGACGAAGGGCAAGGGTGTTGCGTCGTCGAAAGGTAGGAGTGATGCGGGAGGCTGCGTCGATGGTAGATGAATTTTCCTTTTCTAATCTGCAGAGTACCATGTATCTTCAATTTATATTGTGTTCTCGCTACTACCGATATTTTCTTCTCTGTGTAATTTATGTTGTCAATGTAATTTGCAGGGTTTGCTTAATATCAATGTGAAAAGTAGTCGAAAGGGGGTAGCAAAGTGAAATTTTTTGGTTGCTTGTGTAAGGTTGAGTGTGTATCGGGCTTACTGTACGCAGTGAGACCTTGATTTCTTGTAAATTACTTCTTGCCTTCTATAAAAATTTGGTATGCCAAATGAGTAAATTAATTCAGTTCATCGACCGAATACAAATCCTTCAGTTTTCAGAACACAGTTACATAAAAGGTTTCATACATTATTACACATCACCAACAACATTCCTATCTAGTGTTCACTTTTTCTTCGTGTGTGTCCCTTTCTTCTGATTGCGCTGTAGCCATGGACAATCTTCATCATTTAACACGATGCTTGGGTCAGTTTTCACTGCGAAGGGCCGAATTTCATCAAACTTATTGTAATCTTCTGACATGTCTGTCTTGTCCTCCACTCCCACGATGTTTCTTTTCCTGAAAGAACTATGTGGCGTTTTGGCTCATCGTATGATGTATTCGCTTGCTTATCTTTTCTTTTTTTCGGTCTGGAAGACATGTCCTTCACATAGAAAACCTGAGCCACGTCATTGGCTAGGACGAATGGTTCGGTGTCGTACCCAAGATTCTTGAGATCCACTGTAGTCATTCCGTACTTCGGGTCTACATTTACCCCGCCTTCCAGGTTGAACCATTTGCACCAGAACAAAGGTACCTTGAAAGAAGGTCCATAGTCAAGTTCCCATATCTGCTCTATGTAACCATAATATGTGTCCTTTTCCCATTGTTGTTTGTTGCATCAAAGCGGACACCACTGTTTTGGTTGGTGCTCTTTTTATCTTGGTCGGCCGTGTAAAATGTATTCCCAT
The DNA here is from genome assembly GCA_947311845.1 of Poa pratensis. Taxonomy (NCBI): domain Eukaryota; kingdom Viridiplantae; phylum Streptophyta; class Magnoliopsida; order Poales; family Poaceae; genus Poa; species Poa pratensis. Next base: position 9,629,326 of record CAMZMU010000081.1, on the reverse strand, counting down.
TTATCTCGTACCCTTGAAAAGTCAATATAGTCGAAGATGGTGCTTTGGCCAACAAGTATAGCTGTTCTTCAACAGTGCTGTCATTAATGAGACGTGTTTGCAACCACCCGCTGAAAGTCTTCATGTGTTCTCTTTCAATCTCTTCTTCAGGCTGCTCCGGGCATTTAGAGCGTAAACTATTCATGTGTTCCTTGATATACGGAGCCACCAAGCTGGAATTATGTAGAACTGTGTAGTGTGCTTGATTGAAAGAATCCCAGTCCTTACACATTATTGCTTTCTTTCCTAGCGTGCCTTTTCCACGCAGTCTCCCCTCATGGCGCGATTGAGGAACACCGATCGGCTTAAGGTCAGGAATAAAGTCAACACAAAACTCAATGACCTCCTCTGTTCCATAGCCCTTGGAGATGCTTCCTTCTGGCCTAGCACGGTTATGAACGTATTTCTTTAAGACTCCCATGAACCTCTCAAAGGGGAACATGTTGTGTAGAAATACAGGACCGAGAACGTTAATCTCTTCGACTAGGTGAACTATGAGGTGCGTCATAATATTGAAGAAGGATGGTGGGAACACCAACTCGAAGCTGACAAGACATTGGACCACATCCTTCTGTAAACTTGGTAGAGTTAATGGATTGATCACCTTCTGAGAAATTGCATTGAGAAATGCACATAGCTTCACAATGGGTACTCGAACATTTTCCGGTAGAAGCCCCCTCAATGCAATCGGAAGTAATTGTGTCATAATCACGTGGCAGTCATGAGACTTTAGGTTTTGGAACTTTTTCTCTGCCATGTTTATTATTCCCTTTATATTCGACGAGAAACCAGACGGGACCTTGATACTGCTCAGGACTTCAAAAAAGATCTCCTTCTCTTCTTTGGTAAGAGCGTAGCTGGCAAGACCTTGATACTTCTCTGGATTCAGGTGGTCGTCTCGTTCGTGCATACGTTGGTGGTCCTGCCGTGATTCCGGTGTATCTTTCGTTTTCCCATACACGCCCAAGAAGCTTAGCAGGTTCACGCACAGATTTTTCGTCACGTGCATCACGTCGATTGCAGAGCGAACCTCTAGGATTTTCCAATAGGGTAGCTCCCAAAATATAGAGCACTTCTTCCACATGGGTACGTGTCCATCAGCGTCATTCGGAACAGATAGACTGCCAGGACCCTTTCCAAAGATTACTTTTAAATCCTTGACCATGTCATATATAACATCACCATGAGGGAATTTAGGATTCGTCCGGTGATCTGCCTCACCTTTGAAATGCTTGCCTTTCTTTCTTACGGGATGCTGTTTTGTAAGAAATCGACGATGCCCCAGGTACACATTCTTGTTTCCCAAATGTATACTTTCAGTCTCACTTAAACAGTGCGTGCATGCATTGTATCCCTTGTTTGACTGTCCTGAAATGTTACTAAGAGCAGGCCAATCATTGATGGTTACAAACAGCAACGCTCGTAGGTCAAATTCCTTTTGTTCGTGCTCATCCCACACAGGTACACCTTCGTCACGCCACAACTGTAAAAGTTCTTCAACCAATGGCCTCAGGTACACATCAATGTCGTTGCCGGGTTGCTTCGGGCCTTGGATGAGCACTGGCATCATAATGAACTTCCGCTTCATGCACAACCAAGGAGGAAGGTTATAGATACACAGAGTCACAGGCCAGGTGCTATGACTGGAGCTCTGCTCCCCGAAAGGATTAAAGCCATCTGTACTTAGACCAAATCTTAAGTTCCTTGCGTCAGCTGCAAATTTCGGGAACTCCCTGTCGATTTTTCTCCACTGCGACCCATCAGCGGGGTGTCTCAGCATCAGGTCTTTCTTACGGTCTTCTTTGTGCCATCGTAACAACTTTGCATGCTCTTTGTTTTGGAACAAACGTTTCAACCGTGGTATTATAGGAGCATACCACATCACCTTGGCAGGAACCCTCTTCCTGGGGCACGGCTCGCCCTCAACATCACCATCACCAGGGTCATCTCGCCTTATCTTATACCGCAATGCACCGCATACCGGGCATGCATTCAAATTCTCGTACTTCTCACCGCGGTAGAGGATGCAGTCATTGATGCATGCATGTATCTTCTGCACCTCTAATCCTAGAGGGCAGACAACCTTCTTTGCTTCGTACGTACTGGGGGGTAATACGTTATCCCTTGGAAGCATCTTCTTTATTATTTTCAGCAAATTTTCAAATCCCCTGTCAGATGTACCATTCTCTGCCTTCCATTGCAGCAATTCCAGTGTGGTACCAAGCTTTTTCTGGCCATCTTCGCAAGTTGGGTACAACAACTTTTTGTGATCCTCTAACATGCTCTCCAACTTCAACCTCTCGTTTTCACTTCCGCTGTTTATCTGTGCATCAAGAATGGCCCGACCAAAATCATCATCGGGCTCATCAACAATGGGCTCTTCTTCAGCTTCGTCTTCCCCCATTGTAGTATCACCGTCTTCAGTGAACGTAGGATAGTTGTCATTATCCTCTTCTTCTTCATTTTCTTCCATTATAACCCCTCTTTCTCCGTGCTTGGTCCAACAATTATAACCGGACATGAAACCGTACTGCAACAGGTGGACGTGAATGGTTTTTGAGGTAGAGTAATCCTGCGTATTCTTGCAGACACTACATGGACAAGAAATAAAACCATTCGACGGCTTGTTTTTCTCAGCCACACGGAGAAAACTATGCATGCCATTAATATAGTCGGGACACGTCGGTCACTGTACATCCATTGCCGGCTCATCTGCATTATATAAATATATCAAAAACCATTACACTACATCATGAATATATAATAGTGACCAAATTAATTAATACAAGTTCATCACATTAAAACCAAAGTAAAGTAAATGTAATACATAGTTCTCATAAAACATACATTAATTGAAACTAACATACAACTATCTAAAGAATTTAAATCCAACAACAAATGCGATCAAAATCGCAACTAAGGTAATTACTGAACCAACAGCATAATGATACCAAGCCTCTTGACTAATGGCATATTTTCTAATCTTTTTAATCTTCAAGCGCATTGCATCCATCTTTATCTCGTGAGCATCGACGACGTCGGCAAGCTTGAACTCGTGTTCATCGATGATGTCGGCAAGCTTGAACTCCAATTTCATCTTCTCTTCTAGGCATTGGAGATGAAGATCTTCACTTCTTTTCAATTTTGCTTTCAAATCATTGTTTTCTTTTACAAAAAACTCGACAATAGGGTCGGTTGGAATTTCCGGTTCAACTACCTCCTAGATAAAAGCGTCTATGTCAAGTTGGTAGGTATAGTTGTTATAAACACGAAATGAAACAAATAGTTATAAAAATATACCACATCCGAATCATAGACCGGACGAGGGCGGATATCAAAACCATGACACTATACATATAAAAAAACATAAGAAAATTATACAAGAAATAACTATGCATTTAAATCATACAAGTAATTTTTCTTTCAAATAAAAGATAAAAAAAAGAGGTGGTGCCGGTCACGGGACGGCGCGGGCTATCGACGGCGGTGAGGACGGGGACGGAACGACACTAAAACCCACAAATAATAAATTAATTTGAGCTCAAAATGCATATAAAAATGAACTCTCTAACTTAGGCATTTCATCAAACACCTAGCTAGCACTACAAAATGAAATGAGCTAAACTAGCAATGAAATGAGCTAAAGTTGCAACGCCGGAGGAAAGGATGATGTTGCTAACCCTTGAATAGATGGGGTGCCTTCAATCTTCACAAATGGTGAAAAAAATGGGGATTAACTTGAGTGATGGAGAGGAAATGGAGGAGAAAATGGTGATGAACTCGAGCTCAAAATGGAGATGGAACTCGGTGGAAGATGATATATGCAGGGGAGACTCTTTGGTCCCAGTTCGTGTTATGAACCGGGACGAAAGGGTGCGCTGGGCCCGGCCCTGCTGTATACCATTCGTCTCGGTTCAATTTTTTGGGCGGGATAAAAGGCCCGAACGGATGGTTGTTTTTCTACTAGTGTAAACGAGATTTAATAAACTAAATCTAAACCGCCGGCGAAGAAGATGCGAACCAAGCGCCGCGGGATCATCAAGAAACTTGCATGCCTCGATGATCTGGTTTCGCGGCGCGTGGTGGACTCTGATCTACCCATGGAGGCCACCACGGCGGAGGGTGCGTCCGATGACAATGAAAGTCTTCGGTGACCATGACGCTGCCGTCGTCGTGGAAGATTCGCCTGCAATTGCCGGCGCAGGTGGTAGCGGCGCGTCGTCGTCGTCGTCAGAATTGACCCATTCCGGCGGTGGCTCCCACATGCCGGCCGGGAGGAAGAAGCTGCCGCGTCGCGCCTCGTACTCTGCCTCCACCGTCCTGTCCCAGTACGGCGCCGAGACGGCGTACTTAGGGTCGCGTCGCTCCTCCCACGATATAGTTGTCCGGCAGAGGTTGATGTAGCCCACGCGAGCCTGCCCGCTGAGACGCGGCGCCACCGGCACGTTGACGATGTTCGTCACCCACCCCTCCGGTAAGATGACGCCGGGGTCCAACGGGGTGTTGTTGCGGATGTAGAGCCGCGCTTCCTCCTCCGACAGCATGGTCCGAGGCGGCATGTTCGGAGGCGGCATGGTTGGAGGCACGTTGGCGTTGGCCATCAGCTGCTCTTGGTTGCGGCGGCGCCGCTCCTGGGCCTCCCGTTCTTCCTGGGCGCGTCGCTCGCAGCGTCGACGCGCACGGTCCGCCGAGAGGCGGTCGCGGTAAAGGCGACCCTCTCGTTCTTCCTGCGTCTCGCGGCTGCCCGCCATGCTGATGGCGCGACTTGGGAGAGGGAGAAGTGGTGGTGTGGGGAGAGGAGGGCTGCGACGCGCCCGGGTTTTAAAGGCGGCCGGAGGAGCGGTTCGCCTGGCCACGCATTGACGCCGACGACGCGTGTGCAGGGCGCCGCCGCGGGCAGCCGCTGCGACTGCAGCATGCGTCGCTTCCGTCTGCGCCATGGGAACGGGCGCGGCGTTATTGCGAGGCGTCGCTTCGCTCTGCGCCCGGCTGGGAAACGGGCGGAGCGTTATTGCGAGGCGAGCTGACAGGCGAGCCGCCGTCTCGTCGCCTCGCCATTAAACGCGGCGCAACGGCCTCCTGCCAAGCCCAAGTTAACACTGGGCGCGCCGCGCTGTCTCTATGACGGGCGGGCCAGCCCTGTCAGACGCATGTCCGCACCCATGTCCGGCACCCCCGAGAGGGCCTCCAAATTTGGAGGCCTCTTCGGCGGTGCCGGACACGATTTTGCTCGGGGCAACCCTTTGGAGGGTGCCGCTGGTGGCGTTTTTAGGCGTCCAGACCCCCAATGAGCCTTTGGGGGTCACTTGGAGGCCCCCAGTGGAGATGCTCTTATGTGTTATGTGTCCCTATCAGCCAGCTGAAGTGTTTAGCTGTTTACCACTGGGACAGAGGCCGTTATGTAAGCTTAACTTAAGTTTGATGTGCTGTTATGAACCTTTTTAGGGCTTGATTAATTTAAAGTCGGACATGTGATATGCTTTTTATCTAAAAAGTCATCTAAATCCATAGACTAGTGAAGTGGCTTGCGCTGGGTAGAGTTCTCACGAGGAAATCTTTGAGCGCTAACTCGCTCGTTGAGACCATGAATATTGCATGGTACCCGGCGCACGAGGTGAGCCAAGATCATCTTGGAGAGTAATTTGTTCTTGTTCCAAGCTACATGTCTGGGTGATTGGTGTGAAGCCATCGTATTTTGCTAAAATCAAGCCGTATTCTCTGAGAATCCAGGGGCCCCTCCTCCAGAGGACACCATCTCTTTTCCGCAAGGAGGATGCGGTGGCTGATCTAGCAAAGAGGATCCGCAAGGTGCTTCATGTGGAGATGAGGGCTGCGGAGCCACAAGATTACGTGAGGGTCAGGGTTCTATTAAACGTCAACCAAGCTACTGATCCGCTTTGTCCAACTGGAGAATGAACGAAAACGAGCCCTAGGTTCCAAGTGTTGTATGAGAATATGCCGAGTTCTATGAACTTTGCGACCTAGCAAGGTGATACGCTCTCCGGTGCTTTGTGTAGTTGATACACAGCTCCAAAACCTATGTGGAAGTCTATCAAGTTCTTTAGGTTTTGATAAAAGCTTTGCAGTAAGTAGTTCTCACCGCATATTTGTTAGTAAATGGATTAGAACATTTATCGAACCTGCAACTAATTACTAATTACTGCATAGATGTCCAAATCTCCTTGTTCAGTTATCTCCTCGTAGAAATTAACGTCTAAATAATGAAAAATAAGCACATATGGGAAGAATCGCATGATGGGAGCCTGGCCAAGTCAGCGGATCACCAAACACAACTTCCAGTAACCTTAACGAGAAGTGCTATGGTCGTGTGTGACCTACCGTACGTTGACGGCTCCGTCAGATCAAACCGAACAATTTTCATCAAATGGCCCATGGCAGATCCGCACCAGAAGGCTTCCAAAAATCTAATCCCGTCCACTACCTCTGTATAACGGAGAAGGAACAACCGTTGGAGAAAAGACACTCATCAACCATCCCTTCATGAAGTGCTGCCACTGTCACCACTACATCTCCAACTCCATTCCCCTAACATATCGATAGCCATAGCCATACTTGTAATCTAGATTTATTCTCGATTGGAGACATTGGAAGTCCATCTGTAATTCATATATAATTTCTATTTCTTACAATATTTTATATTGAACTAATCGTAATGTGTGTGTAGTCCACTCGGGTTAAGGGGCCAGGCCTCGTCTTGCAACGCATGGTGACTTTAGATATGTGATACTCCCTCCAATTGGAAATGATTGACACATATTTGTCTAAATACAGATGCATCTAGACATATTTTAGCGTGTAGATATATCCTATTTTGACAAATTTGTGTCAACCATTTCCGATCGAAGGGAGTATTAGTTCAATTTAATTAAGTATGTTGCATATGTATATTATCTTATCTATACCTCGCTCCTAGGAATTGTCAGGGACCCAAAACCCCGAAGTGTGATCAAGATAGAGACATGAGCAGAGAAGAAGATAAGGCTTTGTGTCAAACCTTGTGAGAGGAAGGTGAGTATAATTGGAAGCATTTTTCTGGGGAACAACAATGACATCACATAACCTAATGTTTTGGCATGTTTATCTTTATAATCGAGGTATGTACGCACGACGGAATAAGACTGAGGTTGGAAAATTCAATCCATAGCGCCGCGGAAGTAGGCTATGGTGCCCGAAGGACACACTGCCCTCATATATCCATTTTAACACAAGTATCTTTTATCGCTAACATTGCTTAATATTATCTTTGTTATCCCATGACCTGTGTGTCCAGCTGTAGGCAAAACCTTCGCCCTAGCCTATTTTTCTTCATTTCTAAAACCCATTAAAAAGAACATAATTGGTACGGTAAACAAAAACCTTATAGACTTTAGTAGACTTGCTAGAAGTCACCTTTCCAAGGCTTACTTCTTGGATAAAAAATCTAGGTCTTCAGGGCAAAATCTCTATACCACATTTGTAATGTTGTGATTGCAATTTCTAAAAATGGATAATAAAGTTTATCCTGTTTACTAACTCACTCTCGAAGTAGAAGTACCGGACCAGGTAACCAGAAGATAAGGCAACTCGGCAAGACTGGACTAGTTTAACACGGCTATCTAGTGGATCGAACGTATCAACCCTTTTTATGGCACCATTGTCACAGAATGAATTTTTCTACCCTGATAAGGTCATTAGAGTCCGCTTTAGTTTACTTTATTTTATTTTTTATTTTTTTCTAAGTTTATTTTCTTATTCTTAGTTAAAACTATTGTTTCTTATTTCAAAAACCCAAAAAATTAGCTCTCTTTTGTTCTTAGGTTATTATTTATTTTTATTGGAAACACAAATAAAATTAGTTATATGGCAAACAAGAAGCTTGGCGAGTTTGCTAAGCCCAATGATAATTACTTGCGTGCACCCATCACTCAACCCGTTATCACATCGAAGAACTATGAGATTAAACCTAAGTTATTGAATTTGATTTAATAGAATTAGTTTGGAGGTTCAGCCTTTGAGAATGCATGCATGTATGCACCTGAACATTTTTACCGATCTATGTGAAATGATGCTCATAAAGGATATTGAATCTAGTGCGATCATGCTGCATTAATTTCCCTTTTCAGTTAGAGGGAAGTCTCAAAAAAGGTTACTAGCTTTACCTAATGGCACCATTATTATTTTTGGGATAGTTGGGGAAATATATTTATGACTAAGTTTTTTCCACCTGCTAAAATAATGAAGTTACGTTCTAACATGACTGGTTTAGATAGGAAGATCGCGAGCCACTAGCGCTTCCGTAGCAAAGAATGAAGGAGTATGGACGGAACTGTCGTAACCATGGGCGAGAATAATTGCTCATACTTCGTTTATTTAATCATGCTCTTAACCCCATGTACGAATCAATACTTGATACTGCGGCAGGAGGCACATTCATGGGAAAAGAAATTGAAGTAGCAAAGAAAATCCTAAATCATATGCAATATAACCATGCCCAATATCACGAATCTATGCTCCGTTTGGATGTTCGCATTGAGAGGCTAGACATTATATTGGGTTGAATGTCCAATATCCAAGATATTGATATTGAGGTTGAATGTCAATAGTTTTGTTTGGATGTGTTAGATATTCAGACCCAGACAAGATATTGAGTTTGAATATCAAATGTTGTTTGGATGGTATAAAAGTGCTGAATTGCATTTTTCGAGATTTTGATCATTATACTGTTATTTAGTGCCAAAATTATACAAAACAGCCATAGGGTGACTTCTTTTGGACTTATGCTTATGCTAACATAACATCAATTAGCACAAAAATTTAGCAGTGAAATGCCCAATTGTGAGCACCAACATATCAAGTAGAAACAAGATGACCAACACATCACAACACCACCATTATCCAGTACACAATTTGGCCATTAAATAGTTCGAATTAGCACTAAAATTAGCAGTCAAATGAGCATTGAGCAACACAACACAGCACCACCACATACAGTACAAAATTTTGAAGAAAATCGAGATAATTACTGGTGGCTGCAGATCGACATCGATCTGCCTGAAGTGAAGGGGATTATAGGCAGAAAACTTTTTTTCCTAACAACGATAACCTTAAACTAGCCAGAATCTATTACTATGCAGATATACTGTAACGGAGGAGATCGGTGTACCTACCCTTGTAGACCGAAAGCGGGGATTACGCTCCCGCACAAGCATTGTTGATGAAGCCGATGACGCCGGCCTCAAGGTCGTGTAGAGGAAGAAGACGTACTTCCAGTGCCACACGTGTAGCACCTCGTAGCTCTACACACGTACGGTGTAGACGACGACCTCCGGGCTCCAGATCCAGCGAAGCAGCGGAAGCGCAGACTTGGACCCAGCAGCACGGCTGTCGTGGGATTGTCACGCAGATGTCATGGAGATGACTTCGTAGAGTTGGGGATTAAGCGATCGAGCGTCTCCGAGCTAAGTATCACAGGCACGAGGAAGACGATGTTTTTAACCCAGGTTCGGCCCCTCAATGTGAGGTAAAGACCTACGTCCTGCCTATCCTAGATTGGTATTGATATGAATATGTTGTTACAAGGGTTGGCGATCGAGGTATCGAGTCGCCTCTCTCTGGATGTATGAGAGCTTTTTTGGCTTGGCTTTCTAGGTCCTTGGAGTCCACCTTATAAAGACGATGGCTCACAAGGTTACAAGGAAACTTCTCTCCCAAGGAAAGTATGAGCCGGAGTCCTATTTGGAGACTAATCATATGTCTTGTCTTCCAAGTCAAGTTATCTTCGAACTTCTGGATCCTTCCTCATGATCTTGAGTCGGCCCACTTTCATGTAAGCCCAATAGTGGTAAGATTGCGAATAAGTCGCGCTTTGCTTGAATAAGTCACGGGATAATTATTCCCCCGACATTAGCCCCCAAGCTTCCGGGTGATTCATAGAAACAGGCGGAAGCTTCTGTCTTGATGATGATATTGCGGGCTTGCGTATGTAGTTCTTGCCGACTTGTCGATTTTGCACTTGGCGACTCGCTGATGATGAGTCGCGAGCGTTGCGGCTTATTGAGTCGCTGATGTAGAATCGATGAGTCGCTATCTTTGCGGCTTATTTAACCACTATGTTGCCAATTGAGCACTTCTGTCTTGGTCGCATTGAAGCTGCAGAATCGCGGTGAGTTTTCCGCGAAGCACTTGATGAAAACCACCTTTTCCTGTTGGGTGTAAGACTGAGCTGAAATCATAAGAATAATAACTTATGAGTAACAAGATATATCAACCAAATGTATATAATGTGCTGAGTCATAGACATCGAAACATAAAAGACCATAAGCATAAATAAGCTGGTCAATCATTAGAATAATAATCTGTCATGTTATCATGATGAGCCATCTGAACGCATGTTGAAACATGGCGGCTCAAGGGCATATAGCCACAACCTGTATTTAAAGATTTCCGAGTCGCTTATTTGACTCGCAAATGGATATACATATATTCTCATGTGCTGCAAAAAATGAAATCTGCATATAAACATGGTATATGAGTATAATAAAGATCGCCAGATATGGTGGATGTGTAGCCCCGAGGGTCGAGTTGTATGCATGGTCATGCTGCTCGGGACTCAAAAATATCACAAGTTGGACAAAAATTTAATTGTCCTAGCCCCCAGACATTAAGTAGTCATGCTTTCATTATCCTGCTTGATGGCATATCGTTGTAATTTGATCCTGCAACAGATTGACAAATATTGTTGCCGCGAGATAATAATGATATAAATTCCACTTGATGTGGCTGTACTTAAATAAATAATGGTGGCTTCATCAGCCGATATCAGGAGATAATTATCTCAATCATAAAAAATCTGGTCATGCCAGTTCAAACTCATATGGCCGAGTTATAGGTTTCTGAAATTCAAAGGGCAAAGCCCCCAAGGAAGCAATGATAATAAGTTGATAATAATATGTTAGCCTTGGCGGCTGGTAATAATTATGATAAAAAGTTAGTACTCTGCATAATAGCATATGGTACCCTGCATGATAGCATAGTATAATCTGCATGATAGCATATGATATGTCTCATGATGCAAAAGATATGTTGCATGATGCAAATGATATGTTGCATGATATTTGGCATGATAGCAAATGGTTGCATAATAGCAACTAGTTGCATGATAGCAACTGGTAAGATGCATGATGGCATATTGTACGATGCGTGATAGCATATGGTACTTGACTCAGTATTTCCCAAATCTAATGTGTGTTCAGGGTCGAGAACGACCATGATAGGCAGTCATGATAGGCATCAGACTCGATTGACGCCACACGCGGGTAATTTAGTCCTTCTGAATTATCTCTATTACCGTTAAGTAGGTCTTCGCGCGGCTCAGTATTTCCCAGGTAAAAAATGCGTGTTCAGGGTCGCTGGCGGCCATGATAGGCGATCACACTCGATTGACGCCGCACCCCAGTACTTTGGCTGCATAGTGCAAAGATACTTCTGACTTAAGGCGAGAATAACCAGGATTATTGCTTTTATCGGCAGCAATATCCGTGACGAGCTCTAATTAGCTTTGATGATAACCAGCTCTAATTAGCTGTAGATGTGGTACGGCGAGTCACCTGTTTTAACTCAAATATTGATAAGATAATGATTCATTAATGACTCATAAACTGATGTAATGATAAGCTGTTTGCGACTCATAAAATGATATGGGAGTAAATCGCTATGCGACTCATAAATTGATATGACAATAAGTCGATGATGATTAATAAAATGATATGATGATAAATCATGAAATTATATAACGATTAGTCATAAATTGATATAATGATAAGTCATAGAATGACAAATGGATCGCCAAATATCAATGCTTGAACATGTAGTGGTGATCTTGATATTCAATGCAGGCTGTAAATAGCTAGACTTTGATAAATGTAATGCGAGTTATAAAGAACTCTAATTTGACGAATGTATTGAGAAGTAGATGTAATTAAATCTACAAAAACTTATATGAATTTAAAGTCTACGACGTGATATAATATGAGTCGCAAAGACATTTACTAAAAGGCATAATAACCTAGAAATGCAGCCCCCGAGACGAACTCGAAGATGAAATTTAATTTTACTGATAAAAGTAAAAGGCTGCAAAAGTTTGAGCATGATAGCAACTTATCTTATTTTTATTCTCCTGGCGTTGATGTCGCGATATGGTCCATGGACAACGGATGTTAATGAAGTAGCCGCGATGGTTTCGGCAGCAAGGTGGGGGTGTCCACGGTGAAAATAAATTTTGAGCGCAGCAAATCTGCGATGATCATGCTAAAATTCTTTTGCGTAAGCCGCCGTGTGCGATCCACTCATCGTATATCTATTTGAGTCGCATAGCTGAAGCCGTGCTGCCTTTGAACTAATCAAGCACTTGTTCTTTTACTGTTTTTTCTTTGTCGCCTTCAGACATTTTGTCTTCTATCAACATTGTTGGAGGCTGTGCTGCACATGGACTGATCCCCATCGTGAGTGCTAGCTAGTAGCTTCTGATTTGTTGTTGAGCTGGACACGATGGCTACTCGCCTTTTTCTTTTTTAAGTCGCACACCATGCCTCCTTTGAGCTGATCGCTTTTTTTTCTCTTGCTTGAACTTCCACTCATGTTGAGTCGCCTGGTTTTTTCCTTCTCTTGTGCGACTCATGGCCTCTCACGTGCCTTCTTTTTTCTTTCTTGCCTTGGAAACCGTGCAGCATATGGATGCGTTAGTTCCTCGTGAGTACTAGTTGCATCCGATCTATTTTCTTTTCCTTTTTATATATTGGTCTTCACGTGATTTGCCCTGTCGCAAGAAGCTGCCAGGCCGTGCTGCGCGGCCGACGTTGTAGACGATGGTGCGAGTCAAACGATAATTATGTTGCCTTTCATGAGTCATGATTGAGCTGCTCTCTTCTTTTCTTTTTTCTTACGTGAAGACCAGTAGGCCGATCTCAATCCACATACGAGCCCAAGTAATACTTCAAGTCGGACACTGACTTCTGGAGTTGATCCGGCTTTTGAGCAGTTTCCTTCTTTTCTTTTCCTTTCTCGGAACGTGAACCAACATGGGTTTGTATGTAGCCTTGGCTGCCCTTCCATGACGAGCTAGCAAACCAATTTGCTTCTCCCCTTCCTTTGATAACTTTCCACGATCCATGTGCGACCCAAGGTACTACTAGCTGCTGCCTTTAATCGGATTGCTGTTTCTGGTCAGCCGCGCATGAGGACGATGTTGATGTCGAGCCCTTGGACACAGAACGTAGTGCAGCGAGTCGCCGATGTTGGAGATGTCGCCAGCGGAGGATTCGCGAACTCGCCTACATACAAAACTCGTTGCAGTGCATGAGTCGCCGGCGGGGATTGTATTCCGCAATGTTCCACCGGAGGGATCTTCGAATTGATGTCCGAGTCGACCTTGATAATTATTTTCCTAAAGTCGCGCGGAGTTCCGTCGGCTTTCGACAGGGCTTCAGTGTTTGAGTCGCACACGGAGATCTAACCGTTGGAATCCGATGCGCTTTGAACAGCTGCTAGGAAACTCGATTGCGCATCTTTCCACCGAAGGGATCGTCGAGATGAGTTTGGAGTCGCCGTCGGTGATGTCCGCAACACGGACGTTGCTGCAGTCCTGCAGTCTAGATGTAGATCTTGATACCACCGAGTCGCTTGAATCGGCGCGACGATAAAGTCGCCGAGATTGTTGAAGTTGCCGTGCTTGAATCGACGATGAGATCCTCCGTCCCTGGCACAGATCCAGCGCGGAACGTGACGCTCTTAACCACAGGCCCCACGGTGGGCGCCAACTGTCGTGGGATTGTCACGCAGATGTCATGGAGATGACTTCGTAGAGTTGGGGATTAAGCGATCGAGCGTCTCCGAGCTAAGTATCACAGGCACGAGGAAGACGATGTTTTTTACCCAGGTTCGGCCCCTCAATGTGAGGTAAAGACCTACGTCCTGCCTATCCTAGATTGGTATTGATATGAATATGGTGTTACAAGGGTTGGCGATCGAGGTATCGAGTCACCTCTCTCTGGATGTATGAGAGCTTTTTTGGCTTGGCTTTCTAGGTCCTTAGAGTCCACCTTATAAATACGATGGCTCACAAGGTTACAAGGAAACTTCTCTCCCAAGGAAAGTATGAGCCGGAGTCCTATTTGGAGACTAATCATATGTCTTGTCTTCCAAGTCAAGTTATCTTCGAACTTCTGGATCCTTCCTCATGATATTGAGTCGGCCCACTTTCATGTAAGCCCAATAGTAGTGCGATTGCGAATAAGTCGCGCTTTGCTTGAATAAGTCGCGGGATAATTATTCCCCCGACAACGGCGGTGTGCGTATGGTGGAGAAACTTCTCTCCTCGTACGCAGCTCCGGAAATGGAACCACGCTCAAGGTAGGAGAGAACAAGAAGGAGATGGATGAATTCTAGGCAAGGAGGAGGAGGGCTGCCCACCCCGCTGGCTAAGCCATGTGGGACTATTCCCGCAGTCCCACATGGCTGCGCCAGCCATGGGGGTGCGCCGGCCCTTGTGGACCCATTCGATGGGCCTCTAAGGCCTATCTAGGTGGAAATTCCTTTAAAATTCTAAATTAATAAATAAAAAATATATTTAATCATTAATTACACTAATTAATATTAAATACATATTATTTAATTTATTCGAGCTCCGAAACTTATTCCGTTGCCCTCCGATCATCATCGGACATGACCTGGAACACTTCCGGTGTTCTCCTGAAGTATCTTCTAATATCCAATCTTTATAAAACCGTCGCCTACCCTTAATTGTGCCACCCTACGGTTCGGGATCACTCTAGACATTATCGAGACACGTTCTCCGATCAATGACTATCAGCGGTGGCTAGACTGCCGTGATAGCCCCTGTGCATCCACGAATGTCTTTTTATCGTTTGAACCTTGGACGTCCAGTTTCAACCTTTTGCCTAGCGATACTTAGTTTGTCCGTGACTCGTTCTCCGGTATCACGATTACCGAGCTTGATCTCGTCACCTGACAATTCTATCTTTACTCGTCTGTGATATTACATCCGCGTGACCTAGTCACATGCTTGCAAGTTTATTGATGTAATCTCACCGAGTGAGCTCAGAGTATCTATCTTGCTATGTGAATTGACAAATCCCGCTCTTGATCACTCGCCTCGACCACTTCCTTCGGATACCCGAAAGGGACACCTTTATTGTCACGCTAGATAAGACATGACGTTTGATGCAATCAAAGCACCTTCCAGAAGCAACGATTAAATACGATCTCACGGTCAAAGGTATGAACACTACATTTATATATATTTTGGGTGTGTGTCCATCACTTCATTCACCTAATGACATGAATCCATTGTCAATTGACATAAATGTCCATGATCATGAAACCTTGATCATCGGTTGCCCAATGGACTAGTTAAGAGGCTACTAGGGACCTGATTGTTTACATGCCACACGTGTATTAATGTTTCCGCTTAATACAGTTATAGCATGGTACAAAACGTATTATGAACAATCGAGATATGACAAATAAAATATCTTTATTAATTGCCTCTAGGGCATATCTCCAACAGTCTCCCACTTGCACTAGAGTATAATTTAATCTAGTTTACAACTTGGTAAAAGCCTAACACCCATAGCAATATGGTGCATGCTTGTCTCGTGGAAGAGGAATTCAGTCAACAAATCTCCCACATTGAGAACTGTATGTGCTTTGCAACACTTCTATGTCACCTAGTTTGATATCATCCCGTATCTTATGATAACGGTGGTATACATGTTTGTCGATGAAGTGAGACTCAAAACTTCGCGTAGCATGGGACTTAAAAGTCTAAGAGATCTATTAAGGGAAACCACACATGCTCAGAAAAACCGCTCAGTCCAATCACACTTGCTACTTCTGAAGTAGCCATATATTCCTATAACTATGTAGATTATGCGACAGTGCATTCATATGCGACTTCGCAAGCTAACCCCGTCTTTCTTCAAAACAAACGACTTCTCCTGTATGAGATTTCTAACCGTATGGGTCAGTGTCATAACTTGCATCATCGTAACCTTTTACGGCAAGTTGTCTTTTCACTCTTACCCCGTACCAGAAAACTTATCCTCAGTTCTCTTTAGACACTGAAGGATATACTTAACGTTAGTTTATTGATCCATCCAGGGATCACTCTAGAACTCTTTCTTCAACCAAGAACTTGGGTCACACCAAGTCCAGCTTTCAGTCTGATAGAATCTATGGCTGAGACATACAGGATGTCAGAAATGGCAAGATAATCTTAATATTTTACCTAGTCATACAAGTAAGAACTTTTTCTTTGCTTGTTCTATTCTGAAACATTTCAGAATCTTAACCTAGGAAAATATTCCGACCTAATATTATTAATCCCCTTTTGATCTATACAAATTATAGACCCAAAGCCTAATACTCTTAACTTCACTCATAGAAAATTTAATCACTTAAATAATCATTTATACTTTACTAGAGGATCTGTATCATTCTCAATATGTCATTACATATAAAATCAGGAATGACACCTAGCTCCCACTTAAATACGCCACCCGTATATAAGACCAGGGAATTTCTTTTAGCTCCCACTCAAATATGCCATTCATATATAAGATCAAGAAAAACTACTTAGCTCCCACTCACTTCTTTGTAAATGCAGGTTTCTTCAACCATTTTAGACGACTCCAAAATCCTTTGATCACATTATCAAAGTGAAGATTCCAGCTCCGATATGCTTGCTTTAGCCCATGAATGGACAACTAAAGTTTGCATACATGTCTAGCATCCTTAGGATTAACAAACCATCTCATTGTACTAGTTACAACTCTTTCTTAATGCTACCATTAAGAAACATGGCTTCTTTATCCATCTATCAATTTCTCAATTCGAAAATAATTGCTAGAACAATCCTAAACAGACTTGGGCATCGCCATCTGAGACAAAATCTCGCTGTGGTGAACTTTTGAATTTGTCAAAACTGTTTTGTATCCTTATAGACGGTTGCCTTTCCGTCAACGTCTATTTTGTCATAAAATTCCATTTACTTTCAATGGCTGGAGGCCATCAAGAAGATTTACCCAAGTCATTACTTGGCAATCGTATATGGATTTTATCTCTTATTATATATGGCTCATAGCCATTTCTCGGACTTCAGGTTCACCATTGCTTCTTTGTAGTTCTTAGGTTTGTCATGTTCCATTAACATGACGTTTATAACAAGATTGTTCTACCACATAGTGCGGAACACATTCTCGTACGCCTACGATCTTAGTATGAGCTCAGAGCATCATGATCATTATCATCAGCTCCCTCCCAGTTGTGGAGGATGGTACCGGAACATTTTTTCGTTGCGCCACTCTGATGTCTGGAGAGGAAGTTCATTAATTTCGTCTTGCTCTACTTTCTTTCCCACTTATACCCTTGGATAAGAAACTATTTCTTGAGTAAGGTATATTTTGGCAACAATTTTGCCTTTGTTGTGAGACATGTACCCAACTAATTCTTTAGGTACACTTCAAAGATTTATCTGTTTTAGGTTTGATCATATCAAAACACTAAAATATCAAAACGACAATCTAGGCTAAAAGCCATGCCATCACTCATATGGTATTGCCTCCACGGATTTAGATGGTTTCCCTATTATCTAACATGAATGTTTTGTTTCTACCATATGACTTGAATGATCACAATAATTTGATAGGAGATTTTATTTACCACACACTATCCAATAGAGTGTGAATACGACGGCCTAACACATCATAACATTGTGGTGTTCCGTGCGGCGTAATTTGTGGAACTCTTCTCACAAGTCTTCTAATGACATGCCAAACTTATAACTCAAAACTTTGTTTCCTTGATCAGTTATCGTAGGAAATTGTTTTTCTTGTTAAGTTTATTTTACTACTTCACTCCGAACTTGTTTGATCTTTATCGAACTTTTCAGACCAGCATTTGTTTAAGTGGATATACCCATATCTACTCAAATCATTGGTGAAGTTTACAACATAATGATTTCCACTACACGTTAACATACTTCATTGATCCACACACATCATTATGTATGATTATCAATAAGTTAAATGCCCATCTCCAGAAAATGGTGTCTTAGTTATTTTGCAAGTGTCAAAAGATCAAAATCTAAGGACTTGGAGGTCCATCTGAATGGAGCTTCTTAATCCCTATAACATTGACATGACTTAAAACGTCAATGCCACAATAATGTGGTGTCATTATTAAGTTTGTATCCTTTGGCATTAATGTTATAAATGTGAGAGCTACTACCATCTGGATTCATATAAGAACACTTCATTCATAATCGGTGTATGATCATTAAAGATATCACTCATAAATGTAGGACAATTTTTTTGTCACTGACATATATGAATAATTGTCTCACTAGAGGGGCAAGACACACTTATAATGATCATGCTAACAAGCGATTAAACGGAATTTGTTCAAATCCAAATTTATCCAAAACGGTAGATGCAGAGAGAGTGTCTATGGCCATCACAACATATTGCCTGCCATCAACAACAAACATTGTCTCCTCATCCTTCCAAGCTACTCAACCAGAAAAACTTGTTTTCATTAAACATAACTAGTATCAAAACTTAGTCACTGCTGACCATATCACATTGCCCCTGTAAAATAAAGTCAGACGCTTTCTACTTTATCTTTTGCATGTTTTATGTGGCTGCTAGGGCTTTCGTAAAAGAACCGTTCTTACCTACGAATATACAACCACAACAGCGATTAAATAATTGTCTCTATTACACCATTTTCAGGGCCCTCCATTGTAAATGCAATATCAACTATTGTAAGAGAGACAGACACCTGCCTGCCGCATGTATGGTACAAGCCATATGTCAGTTGCGGAACCAGTCTCGCGTAAGAGTATGCGTAAGGTCGGTCCGGGCCGTTTCATCAAACAATGTCGCGATATAAACATGTACACGCTAGAGGGTAACAAATATAGAATCGATGCCCACATTCAACATGTGTTCTAAAACCGTACAACTATATCTACGCATAGATCGACTCTGATACCACTGAAGGGGGTCGTAGGCAGAAAACAAATTTTTTCCTAACAACGTTAACCTTAAACTAGTCAGAATCTATTACTATGCAGATATAATGTAACGGAGGAGATCGGTGTACATACCCTTGTAGACCGAAAGCGGGGATTATGCTCCCGCACAAGCATTGTTGATGAAGCCGACGACGCCGACCTCAAGGTCGTGTAGAGGAAGAAGACGTACTTCCAGTGACACACGTGTAGCACCTAATAGCTCTACACACGTATGGTGTAGACGACGACCTCCGGATCCAGATCCAGCGAAGCAGCGGAAGCAAAGACTTGGACCCAGCAGCACGGCGGTGTGCGTATTGTGGAGAAACTTCTCTCCTCGTACGCAGCTCCGGAAATGGAACCACGCTCAAGGTAGGAGAGAAGAAGAAGGAGATGGATGAATTCAAGGCAAAGGGTGCACCTCTATATAAAGGAGGAGGAGGGCTACCCACCCCGCTGGCTAAGCCATGTGGGACTATTCCCACATGGCTGCGTCGGCCATGGGGGGTGCATCGGGCCTGGTGGGCCCCATTCGGGCCAGCCAGGCCGGCCGGCCCCTACCCATTTTTTTCCTTTGGGGTTTTCCCCTAATGGGCCTCTAAGGCCCAGCTAGGTGGAAATTCCTTTAAAATTCAAAATTAAATAAATAAATTCAATCATTAATTACACTAATTAATATTAAATACATATTATTTAATTTATTCGAGCTCCGAAACTTATTCTGTTGCCCTCCGATCATCATCGGACATGTCCCGGAACACTTCCGGTGTTCTCCTGAAGTTTCTTCTAATATCCCATCTTTATAAAACCGTCGCCTACCCTTAAGTGTGCCACCCTACGGTTCGGGATCACTCTAGACATGATCGAGACACGTTCTCCGATCAATGACTAGCAGCGGTGGCTGGACTGCCGTGATAGCCCCTGTGCGTCCACGAATGTCTTTTTATCGTTTGAACCTTAGACGTCCAGTTTCAACCTTTTGCCTAGCGATACTTAGATTGTCCGAGACTCGTTCTCCGGTATAACGATTGCCGAGCTTGATCTCGTCACTTGACAATTCTATCTTTACTCGTCTGTGATATTACATCCCCGTGACCTAGTCACATGCTTGCAAACTTATTGATGTAATCTCACCGTGTGGGTCCAGATTATCTATCCTGCTATGTGGATCGGCAAATCCCGCTCTTGATCACTCGCCTCGACCACTTCTTTCGGATACCCGAAAGGGACACCTTTATTGTCACGCTAGATAAGAGATGACGTTTGATGCAATCAAAGCACCTTCCAGAAGCAACGATTAAATACGATCTCACGGTCAAAGGTATGAACACTACATTTATATATATTTTGGGTGTGTGTCCATCACATCATTCACCTAATGACATGACTCCATTGTCAATTGACATAAATGTCCATGATCAGGAAACCTTGATCATCGGTTGCCCAATGGACTTGTTAAGAGGCTACTAGGGACCTGATTGTTTATATACCACACGTGTATTAATGTTTCCGCTTAATACAATTATAGCATGGTACAAAACGTATTATGAACAATCGAGATATGACAAATAAAATAGCTTTATTAATTTCCTCTAGGGCATATCTCCAACATGAAGGTCACCGCGGCGACCTTCCGGGGTTCGGGTCGGAGGAGTAGGATCCGGCGGCGCAACGGATCGATCTGCCTCGCAGTACGTGGAGAGACGGTCGGGTGTGGGCGGAGAGGCCGGAGCACGCGGGGATGGAGGTGGAGGCGGGCGCTGGGCGCTGGGATCCTCGGAGAGTTCGGAGCAGGCGAAGACGGAAGTGGAGCAGGCGGGGACGGAGGTGGAGGCGGGCGCGAGGTGGCGGCGCTAGGATCCACGGGGGGGTCAAGTTCGGCCGCCGGCGGGAGGAGAAAGCGCACGGGAGGAGCGAGGAGACGAGGGTGGAAGGAGTTGATCACGCACGGGAGGCAAATATCGCACAATGTCGAGCTGTTGGGCTCGACATTCGCTGGACAGATTTTGGCACTAGCGACCCCTCTCTCGATATCGAACGTGAATATCTCAGTTCAATATCGAGTACATCTAAACAGGTCAATTTCAGATATTCAGGATGGGAGGGTTCCGAATATCCAATATCTGGCTTCAATATGAACATCCGAACGGAGCAGTAGAAATATCCAGGCAAAGCTGAACTCCATCACTAGGAAAAAATAAAGAGCTTACAAAAAAAGTATATGCGTTGATTGGTATAATCATAGATAAAGGAGAAACTCAAATTGACGCCATCACCGATGCTAATATAGAAGGGATAAATTCAATAGCTCGTAATACTTTAAACCCTGCATGAAGGACCAAAACCATGGCTCAAGTTTTCACAAACCATATAACCATAGACATTAGTACAGAACGACACATCGGAAACGGGCCAAAACCCTCATCGGAAACGGAGAAAGGGTCCGTGTCCCCGCCCCTATCACTGATGTGAAGCCTTTCAATGGCAACGGAGGTGATTAACCGTTGCCCCTCACATGGGCAACGGTTGTTATATTAGATCGTTACTGATATGTTCCACATTGGACACGGAGTTTTGCTAATCACCGTTTCTAATAAGGGTTACAGGAAAACAAAAAAACACGGTGACGTGTTGTGCCGTCGATGGAGCCCCGCTCCGTGCGACTAGACGGCCGCCCGGTCGTCACCGTATTCCTGTCCGCCCTGCTTTACAAAAGTTCATCGGTGCACGTGGCTGGAGCTCTGCTCCAAAGTCTTCACGGCCGCCAGATGATCATCGACTGTCTTAATCCTATTGCACAAAATGTACTGCTCTTGGTGACGGCACCGTGTACGGAGCCCTGCTCCTAGGTCTTCACTGCAGCATCATCATCACCAAGCATCCACCAAGCCCTTGACACAACGAATAATCTTTGTTAAAAGTAGCTAAACAGAGCAAATACATAGCAGCTAACAGAGCAAAACCAAGTTAAATAAGTAGCTAACAGAGCAAACCAAGCTAAATAACTCGCCGACAGAGCAAAACTAAGCTAAATAGTAGCTAACAGAGCAAAACCTAGCTAAATAAGTAGCTAACAGAGCAAAACCTAGCTAAATAAGTAGCTAACAGAGAAAACCAAGCAAATACATAGTAAAAAGAGCGGTCGCTTACCTTAAACGAGGCGGGGTCGCTTTCCGTCGCGGATTGCGTCCCAGGTGCCGGAGTCAGTGTCAGAGGAGACGTCAGAGGAGACCTCATCCTCCTTGAACACCGGAGCGTCCTCCTCCTCCTCTTCCTCCACCTCCTCCTCCTCCGCCGCCGCCGCCTCCGCCGCCGTCTCTAGACCAGGGCCCTAGCCAGGGAGAAGAGACCGGTTTACGGCCTCCCGGAGCTGCGTCTGGACAATGCCTCCTCGGCGACTTGTATCGCATGCTCGGCGGTGGAGATGCGGACTGCTCTCTGCATCGCAGAGTCCTCAATGTCGCCGTGGGCGCGCTCGCGCTCGTAGGCGGCGCGAGAGAGGAGGAGATCCGGGCATCGGGGGCCGCCACCGCCCTGGATCCGGAGGGGATTTGACGGCTCCGCATGAACTCGCGAGACCTGTTGCCGTGGATCTCGTCGCAGTTGTAGGGGAGATCCAGGCTGCGGCTCGGAGGGTGGGAGGAGGAAGATGCTCCATCCTGACTTCCGTCGACGCCGGAGGGGTTCGCCATCGATGGTGTGAAGTTCGTGGAGAGAGTGTGCGGCTAGGGTTAGGACCTGGGGAGAGTGAGTGAGAGTGAGATGTACTGGAGTGGGTGATATTTATATGGGCACCGCTTAATGGGCCTTCACATGGGAAACGGAGATTTACATATCTCCGTATCTGTTTTGGGCTTATCGGCAATAGAGTTTCTGTGCACCTCCGTTTGCAATATGTTGGCAACGGAGTTATTTTGCTCTCCGTTACCATTGTGTCGGGCCCATCGACGGATTCTCACGCGCGGACTCCCGCGGAACCGCGCGGAACTCATTTCTTCCGTCGCCTAACTCGTACCGTTGCCATAGAGGGGTATCCGATGTGCTGTTCTGTACTAGTGAGAGGAGCTCAAAACAATAATAATTATGCTAATAATAATAACAAGTGTGAGGAAAAAACAAACCAAAACAAAACAAAACAGGATGTAAAACACAAACAGAACTAACCCGTCGAAGAAACAAAAACAAAATCAACCAGAAAAGCAGAACTCAGCCTCGGAAAAGCAAGCAACGAAGTAACCCACCTGCACAAATCACAAAACGAACAACCAGAACAAAGGACCACCAACAAGAGCGTCGTAACAAACAGCCGCCGAGCACAAGATCAACCTTGTCCACCGTGGTCCCAAACATAAACCAACGAAGAACGGACACACAAAACATACACAATTCGAACAACACCACGGGCAAGAACACACACCGTGACCAAAAAAGAGGAAGCACACACAGAAATCCACAACGCAACAAAGAACGAATGGCAACAACAAAACCTAGCAAAAAGAACACGAAGAAGAAGAAAAACAGCTGCGGAAAGAAGAAGCAAACACAAATAACCAAAGCTAAACATGTCATACAAGTAAGCAAAACGGACAAACAGAAAGCGCACAAAAAACCCACAAACAAACGAATAACGAATGGCAACAACAAAACCTAGCACAAAGAACACGAGGAAGAACAAAATCAACTACGGAAAGAAGAAGCAAACACAAATAACCAAAGCCAAACACAACATATAAGTAGGCCAAAATGGAGCCAAGATAAAAACGTGTAAGCATCCACCTGCCAACGGAGCAATCAGTACAGATGGGCGGCACCACGACGGCGGCTGCTGGTAATTGGCCCTAACCATATTGGGCTTAAGCGTGGGTTGGACTAGAAACCATAGCATACCAAAAACGGAAATTCCGTATTAGCGGAAACGAAATTTCTGTTTCCATGGCCGTTCCGCTGGAATACGCCCTACCATATTTTTTTGTGTTTCCGCCAAAAAAATTCCCTTTCCGTTCCGCAGAATTCCGTTTCTGTTTCCGTATTTTCAGCCCGTTTCTGTTTTCCGCGGAAAAGTCTGAAATATTCCGTTCCGTTTTCATCCCTAGCTGACTGGCCGCCAAGTGGTGTTTGTGCACCCTGTGTGAATAGTAAAATCTAAAAAAAAATCTAACTTAAAGAAAAAACAGTTTTTTTACAATGTACATGTTCCTGTATTTGACATGTCTACAAAGTTTCATGAAGAAAATACATAGTTCTCTAAGAAAATAAACAAAAATGTTTGTTGTGAAAAGTAATTTTCGGAGCACTGAATTTTTTTTTATCCAAGTCAAAAAATGTCCTTTTATTCTTTATATTTTGCTGGGCTAGCTCGTACAACAAGTAAATCTACGAGCATGATTTCTTTTGGAACCTTTTGACATTTGAAATGCCTCTTTTTAGCCGTGTGCAGATGCACCTGAACTCACCAATTTATTTATAATTCAATTAAACCTTCCTATTTACCGTGACGCAAGCAACTATTGTAAGTAAGAAATATTGTCACGTAAAAAAAGACGATAGCCAATCTCACAATTAATGTTGCTCCATCCAATGAGTCGTCACGTGGTGTACCATGTTTAATTTGTAATTCTTGCATTGTTGATTGGCACTTTCCAAATGCATCGTTTCCTCTTATGCACAGTCTTCAAATATAAAAGCTCACCTTCTAGGAGGTGATAGCCTGATAGGTGATAGGTAACCTTATCAGACCTAGACCATTGAGTCAAAAGGAATGGACAATCCAAATTAGTTCAGATCATCTTAAAAATTTCCAGACACGGTTCAGTATTAGGAGTCATCTTGTTTTAAAGATGAGCGACAACTCGATAAGCTAAAACTTGACAGAATAAGGAAAATCATAATCATATAAGGAGCAATATTATTATTATTAATATCTCTCGATCCAGGTCCATGCGAATGAACACACAAAGCTAATCAACCGTAAATTGACATTGCTCCACAATCATTTTTAGTTCTCTCTCGATGGGTGATGGATCGACGGATGGGTGGAAGTCCAGCAAGCTAGCAAGTAGCCGGCCATGGTGGATGCGTCATACGTGACAGCAGCAGTAGTCATAGTACACTCCTGGCTTGCAGTACGTCTCGAAGTTCTTGAAGTTCATCTTGGAGCAGTAATTGGAGCACGTCGTCTCGATGCACGGCACGATCTGCCGGCAGTAATCGCCTGAAATTCATATAATAATGTTCTCAATTACCATACGCAAAAACCAAAGGAGTAAGAAACTGAACATTACGCAAAAAATTGTATGTCAAGTATTCAAGAACATGGCGACATGCTCACGAGAGTATAGAAAGTAATAGGTATATAAACATGCATGACCTAGGAGATACAACTATGTTTTTACCTTGTGCATTGCATGATGACAATACCATCATTGCCACGGCCATGACTGCAAGAACCGCTAGGAACAGAGCCCTGACATCCTTGTTGAGAAGAAGGGCCATGATCGAGGATCTAGATGGAGGGAGAAACTTAATACTCCTTTATTATGTTTCCGTGTTGCTAAGAACCCTTCTTCTCATGTTCCTTGATAGTCCTTGGTCCATTTTATATAGGGGCGAGGGGAAATACAAACCTGCTAAACAATGATTGTCCACATTAATTTTCAGCTTCGTATTGAACTTAATTTGTTTCCTTTTTAGCCTGATTAGTTGCCCCGGTTGCAATGAGCCAAATCTTTGCTAATCTGATTTAGCAAATCTTGTTTAAATGGTTGGGAATTCTTCAAATCCGGTATCAGATCTTTGGTTGTAAGTTATTTGCTGCTATATATAATTAAAATCCGAGCTATATACACTTCTAGTCCCACAACTTGTTCACGATGTGTAAAATAGTCCCACAACTTGTAAAATGATGTCAGGTAGTACCACAACTTGTCCACAAGGTGCAAAACAGTCCCACATGACTCTGGCGGTGACACTGGCATCAATGTTTTGTGAAAACACCCCTATACAATTTTGATATAGCACATACAGCTTCCTAATGATTACAGACGTGGGTCCCACCTGTCAGAGGGGTGAAGAAAATATCTAAAAATGTAGCGGCAGCTGAATGCCAAGCTTGAGCCAGACAAGGTCAACCCGAATATTTTTAACAAGTAATTTTTATATGAATTTAATTACTTTGTGTATTAAATACTTTGTTAACCATATCTTATAAAAAATTGTAGATTGTTTTGTCTTTTTATCTACTAGCCAATACATATGGTGATACGGGGTGGATCAAGCTGAATAGTTTAGCTATACACCAGCCTTTTCATTTTCTATCTTGTACGTAATTATGGATCAGCACAGTTCCCTACAAGGTAGGTATGCCGCGCTTTTTTTTTCTACTACAGCACAGCTTGCTGCAGGTATGCCACGGCATACTGGACATACTTGCACTAGGTCTGCCGCTGCCCGCGCCTACCTAACCTTCGCAATTTTGTTAAAAAAACTGTCCGGTCTGTCAGTTAACACGAGTGTAGGCACGGTGTAGTGGTAACACATGTCAGCTTGATGTGCTGCCCAAACGTTAAGATCTTGGGTTCAATTTTTGACAGCCGCAACATTTTTTAGATATTTTCTTTACCACTCTGATAGGTGGGACCCATGTCGGTAATCATTAGGAAGCCGTATGTGCTATATCAAAATTGTATAGGGGTGTTTTTGCAGAACATTGATGCCACGTGTCACCGCTAGAGTCATCTGGGACTGTTTTGCACCTTGTGGACAAGTTGTGGGACTACCTAACCACATTTTACAAGTTGTGGGACTACTTTGCACATCGTGAACAAGTTGTGGGACTAAAAATGTATTTAGCTCTTAAAATCCTGATATGTTGGCCTTTTAGCCGGGGATCCCACAAGGAGATAGTAGGCGCGAAGGTGGAATTACACATCCCACATGCATAGGTTTGCCTCACTTCCCGCATTGAGCTGCCACCCTGAGCAGCAAATCAGCCGATTTTAGGAAAAGAAAATCTCCTTGATTGATGCAATCATCCAAATTTCTTCCTTCGTTTAAACTAAGCCAAATCTGAGTTTTTACTGTTCTTCCGTCGGAAATCTTTTTCAAGATATCCTTTTTTTAGGGAAACTTTTTCCAGATAGCTGCTGCTATGTTTGTTTCCAAAGAAAAAAAAAAAAATCTTGGGCGAGCCCTTATTTCGTTGGGCTTCCGTGACAGCTCTGCAGCTAGGACAACAATGCCGTAATTAAGCCCGTCTAGGCATGAGCATAATAAATTGGGCCGGGCTAGCTCCAGGCTTGATCCAGCCCCGGTTCCGGGCTTTGCGGGGTCAAGTTTCTAGTTCTTGTTTGGTTTTGAACTGGAAATTTCTGCTTGCATTCTCCTCTGGTGTATCGCCATTGAAGGTTTGCATTGATAGTGTTTGTCCTTTTTCTTTGTTGCAATGGCCTCATTTGCACTTCTTGGAAAAGGACGTTCCACTTCCACCATGTCCACATCCACATGTAGGTCGAGATGATCTACGGCCACTGAAGGAGGGAGGGGGGAACCCACACAGGACCGGTGAGGGCATGTTGGAGCCTTGGAGGTGACCTAGAACCAGAAAGCTTTTGACTTGTTTCAAAAAAAATAACTAGAAGGGTTCACTGCCTCATTATCCGCAAGTAAAAATTAATTGTGAAGGTGCAGAGAAAAATGTGCGTAAAATGAAAGAACAAAACTTGTACCACCACAGATATGTAGTATCACATTCGGGTGCACTCAAACTGCTCGAATGCATATCCATATCCCACACCTCTCATATAATACCATGATACCACTTCTAAAACTTTAAATTTGAAGTTCCAAGAAATTCCAAAAAAAATTGTGGGTGTTCATAAGTTGCGCGTTTAAGGTTCCTAGAATTTGCATAACCAAATTCGAAAGATACGCATAGAAAAAAATGACAGATCCAACATGAATAGTGTCACAAAAGGACAAAACACAAAATGACATTATTCACGCCATAATTTGTTTCTTTATTTCTCTGTGTGTATGTCGAATTTGGTTCTGAAAATTTTAGGGAATATAAAAACACTTCTTGTGAACACTCACCATTTGCTGCAGATTGTTTTGACACTAGTTTGTTTGAATTTTCAAGAATGGCATCATGGTATCATTTAAGCTCTAGTATCACTAGATATTATCCCCACACAGACTGTACGTGTTGCACTCAGACTGCTGGATATTTTCGCTGTTTTTCTAAGGACTAACGTTTCCTTTGTTGAGTGTTACGGGCAGGGAATAGGAGCGTACAGGTGAAAACAGGGGAAGTTCAGAAAAAATAAAGATTGCTCCTTTCTGGCCATCGGATCATGTACTATGGGCCTGTTTGGTTCGTGCCAGAGCCAGCCCCGCCAAACCTGGACGAGCCAAAAAATTGGCGACCAATTCTGCTGCCCACGGCTTGCCAAAAGATTGGCGCATAATTGAACTACGTGAACCGTGGTGGCCTGGGCGCGCCAAATAATTGGTGCCCATCCAAACATGCAACAGAGCCTGGTCAATGACCAATATTTTGGAAGGGCAGACTACGGCTCCAATCCAAACAGCCTCTATATGCATTTGGTTTCATGAATGCTCATATATTTTCTTATATTCTTGGTCAAATTTGATAAAGTTTGACTTTGACTAAACCTAGAACGCAAACTAAATAAAAACGGAGCGAGTACCAACTTCCAGACTGTGATCTCCGTCACACCACCAATCACCAAAGCACATTTAGCCCACGAATCACCATACAAATTGCTAACTCGTGACCGTGCAGGACTGCAGTGCTGATTAACCCGAGTTTTGTAACATATATACTGCAAAATGCTAGGAACTAAAATCAGATATCTTATTTAGATTTTGAGATTTCACATGCGAAAAGGGACAAAGAGTCACAAATGAGATCACTCGGAACGACCAATCTTCATTCAGTTCAAATTTGTAGCAGCCGGTGGAAAAACCATAAATAGCATGTATGTTCACCATAAGGGTAACTATAACATTGCAACAAATGATCGAGCTACTTATTCCTACCTGAACTCTGAAATGAAATGTCTGATGATGCAAAAGGAGCACATAGTAGTTTTTTGGTTTGACATCAAGGAGCATGTAGTAGTATGCCAGTGAAGAAACCTATTTGTTTTTAATACAAAATAAGTATTGGGGGTACTGAAGTCGTGACATTCTCCTTCTGCCAATCCAGAGTACGTCCAGGTTCACGGGGAGCAATTTCATTCAAATTGTTTGTTTTTTGAGGCAGTGAACCGTAGAACAGTTGTTCTACGGTATATTTTCTATTATAAAAAATATGTAGAAACCAACAATACCGAACCAAAATTAACCAAGCGTTTTCTTTAACATGATAAAGACTCAGAAAAAAACTGGAGTACTATGGAAAAACAGCGTCTATCCAATCCTTCAAACAAGCAACATGCCAAGGGAAGAATCTCAATCGTTCAGTACCAGTTGGGATAAAAAAAAATAGCGAAACTGAATTTCATTTATAATATAATCGATGTTATCATGGGATCTGTAGCAAAACACAGTAAGACTTGCGCTCTCATGCTGCTTTTGTCCAACAAGAAAAAAGAAAGAGTGAATTAAATCTTTAAATGCTGCATGGAGTCACTCGAACTTATCATCTCAAGAATTATCCTTAATTATCTGCAGATGCATCAGGTTCCGAGGAGGGAGAGACGACAGCAGGGGCGGGTTTGCAGCAGCACTGGCTGCCTCTGGGGCCAAACGGTTTGCAGTATGCTACTAAACCGTCGCAGTTTTGCTTGCACAAGTCCATGTCGCACTTGAGGACTGGGAAGAAGCAAAATCCATCTGCCGAGTAGTTCAACAAAAAACAAGCACACTATCAGCCCAAAATGCATTCGCCAAGTAATGTTACAGCAACGCAAAATTGCATTAAATCTGTGGAATGAAGAAGATAGTGTACGCACCGTCAGTGTTACCGCCTCCTGCTCCACTTGACGAGAGAACCATAGCCATGATCATGAGGGCCATCAAGCACAGGGCGCTTGTGTCCTTGAAGATGGCCATGAGGAAGATCGAGGGTTGTTTGACTAGTTTTTTTCTTTCTCTCAGCTGTCTTGTTCTCTCGATTTGGCCTCTGTCTGTGCTGCAATGTTCGATCTTGAAGGTGTGTTTAAATAGAGGCGTACAGATGTCCCAGAGTGCTGCAAAATATGTAATGCATTTATTGTTGTCTAAAGATAGACTAGTTATCTTGTGCATGGAATTGTGGATAACTATTGTTGATTAAGATAGTAATTACTCTTTGGGTCTCATACAGAGGCACCTTTTAATAACCTATTAATTTGAGAAGTAACTACTTCAAAAATGATAAGGATGAAACTTTGTTACCCTAAGACCAATGTTAGGAATATCGCTTATCGGGAACTTATCGGTCGACCCAAAATAAGGGACAAATCGGCCGATTTATCGGCATATCGGCTAATTTATCTTATCGGTCAGATACTGGTAAGCGATAAATCGGCCGGTTTATCAGAATATCGGAAGATATCTTGAACAGTGCCTAAGAGCAGCTCCACCGGCACCCTCCAAATGGCCCCCAAAGGCCCATTGGTGGTCCGGGCACCAAAAAACGCCCCCAGCGGCACCCCCCAAGTGCTCGCCCCGAGCGAAATCGTGTCCGGCACCCCTGAAAGGGCCCCCAAGTTTAGAGGCCCTCTCAGGGGTGCCGGACATGGAGCGGACATGCCCTCCGACAGGTCGCCCCGACCCGTCATACACACAACGCCGGCGTGACCTGATTCATTTGCTCCCCACCCCTCCTTCTTTTTCTCTCGCCGGCGATTCGCACCATCGTCGCCACTCTCGTCGTCGCCTGCTTGATTCGCACCTCAGGGCCCAAGCCGCAGCGGTCACGCAGGCCTGCTTGCCGCCGCTCCCCGCTGGTCACCGACCTCGTCTTGCGCCGTCGCAGCTAATTCAGCCCGGTACGCCTCTTCCTCCCTCCCGCCCGCACGCAAGATGGTCGACCATTCGTTGATAGGCTGATTTTATTGATTGGTCATTCGTGGCCTTGTTTCATTGCGTTGTTTCGTCCAATAGGCTATGGACAGCGATGACGAGTTCGTGTTTTTTTCCAAATGATGGCGGAAGATGCCGCCCTCACGACCGACGATGACGAGAATGAGATGGTCATGACCGCTATCCTAGATGCGGCAGTCGAGGCAGAGGCCCTGTCGAAGCGTGGAGGATCGGCGAAGGGGCGGATGGCCAGCAAGAATCGCCATAGAGCAACGAGGCACATGCTCTTGTACACTGACTACTTTGCCGAGCAGCCGGCAAACTTTCCTCATGAATTTCGACGCCGCTTTAGGATGAGCACGGACGTGTTCAGGAGGATCGTGCATGGCGTTCGGGGATACGACGACTACTTTGAGCTGAAAAGAGATTGCACCGGCCTCCTTGGGTTTTCATCTCTTCAGAAATGCACGGCTGCCATACGGTGCCTTGATTATGGAGTTCCCGCCGATTCATTGGATGACTATCTCCGTATGTCTGAGTCCATCGCCGTCGAAGCCACCTACAGGTTTGGAGTGGAATATGTGAGATCACCAAACGAGGCCGACACAGACGAGCTCTTGGCACAAGGCCAAGCAAGAGGATTATCGGGAATGCTTGGAAGCATCCATTGCATGCATTGGAATTGGAAGAACTATCCATTCGCTTGTCATGGGGTATACAAGTCAGGACATCATGGATCGTGCAGTGTCATACTTGAGCCCGTGGGATTACGATCTTTGGATTTGGCATGCATTTTTTGGCACGGTCGGTGGCATCTATCCTACTTGGTCAACATTTGTGAAGACTATCCGTAACCCTGTCGGCAAGGCAGATTGCCATTTTGCAAAGACGCAAGAGGCTGTCCGCAAAGATGTGGAGCGGGCATTGGGTGTGCTCCAGGCTAGGTTTGCCGTCGTTCGCTACCCTTGTCTTTCATGGTCGCTAGATCAAATGTGTGAGATCATGAGTGCTTGCGTTATCATGCACAACATGATCATTGAGAGCAGTAGCGTAGCCAGGAATGAGTAACGCCCCGGGCCATACGCATGGTACAGTGCAGAACAGTACTTGACAATAGCTACAGTCGCTACAGTGCTCAAAGAAACTAGCCGCCACGCCCCAGGCCAAGGCCAGTGTAGCCTGGGGCCTGGCTACGCCCCTGATTGAGAGCGAGCGTGATTTGAGGAAGCCATTGATGAAGCCATTGATCAACGAGGTGTTTGATTTCCAGGGGCCTATGGCCCATCCACTGCCGGGCGTGCCGACGCAGTATTCAGAATTTCTTGCCATACAACAGAAAATTCGTGATGGAACGAGGCATCAGCACCTGCACGAGGATCTCGTGACACACTTGAGGGCGATGAAAGCAAACACCGTCCCAATCAGGCGGTTTGATATTTCCATGTCATGTTATAAACTTAAATTCGTCTTCGAACTTTGCATTCAAGTTTAAACTTAGCAAGTACCACCGCACTTGTGTTGTAATAATTTGAATTACATGTCATTTTCTATGTTTAAAATTGTATTGAAATGCAAAAACCGCCGCCGATGTGGTCTTTACAAGTTAGTAGATGAAAAAATAAAATTGGAGTTTGTCTTTGGGGGGCGCCGACACATGTCCGGCACCCCCAATTGGGTCCCAATTGGGAGTGCCGGACACGAATTTGGAGGGTACCGGTGGAGATGCTCTGAGACCAGCAGGACTAGCATTTTGCAAGTAAACACATCACAGTTCACATGCCCAGGGAAAGGGAGAAAGAGAGATGACAAAAGGTATCTACGCTTCAGCAACTCACAAGAACATTCATTGATATATTACAGCCTACAGGACTGGATTGATGATGATTCTATCGAGCACAGCTAACGAACAGCGACCCTCAAATGTAGTACGTGCGCTCCATGTGCGCTCCTGCTCTTGTCGAGGCCGGATACCGATGATTTTCAGCACCACCAGGGTTCCACAGTATGTCAGGTGCACCATCACGAGATCTTACCGGCTCCACATAGTGGTACTCAGAGTGTCTTCCTCTTCCTCTTCCTCTTTGACTGTCCTCATGCGCGTCACGGCTCCTCCCCAGGTGCCAGCCACGGCCCCTCCCGTGTTGTTGGCCAAAGCGATGTGGTGCTGGAAAGAACTGCTGATATTCCCACTCTGTTTCGTTCCATATCATGAGGTTTTCATCTGCGAAACTCATTCTTACATTGCCTTCCCCACCCTGCAGATCCACTCCCCCATCTACGTCAGCTATCTGAGTCGGTTTCCTGTCCAATCCCTGTGAGTTGTCCATGTCCAATAAGATTTGGTTAGAATCATGCAACCATTCAGAAACACCAGAGTCTTGTGCATCGCTTGAAGGATTGAAGATATATTTAGGCATCCAGCGAAACCTAGACTGAGCTGGTGATTCGTGGAAGAAGTGTCCCCTGCCTGCCCTCTCCTTGTAGCCGTAGCGACTCCCCACATTTCTTTGGTCCTCAACATGGTAGCGCTTTGGACTGTTAGTTGCACGATGCTTTTCCCAAGTATTGCCAGGCGAGGGGGCCATTTGAGTTAGTTCTGAATGGTCCACAGTACCATCATGGGCCTTGGACTCAAATTGCTCCGCTCCTTGCTGCCACTGATAGGAAGACTCCTGTACAACATTTTCCACATTGAAGTAGTCAGCCGGTTCAGCAAGATTTTGCACCACTGGAGAGAGTCCATCACTCTTTTGTTTCCAAGAACCACGAGGCCTCACTTGATAATCCAAGGTAGTTTTCCTATCCAGCCAGTCGTTGAGCTCAGATGTAACTTCGGCTTTAGTACAACTAGCAGGCGCTTCTTTATCATGACACTTGGTCTCCAAATTGGAGTATGCCCTGTTATCATAAGATGTCATTTGGTTCTCTCCTGGCGATACTGCCCAAAGATTCTGCTGTTGCTGATGAGCATACCGTCCTATTTGACTCTTTTTTGTTGTCGCCACATTCTCCAAAGCCATGCTGTGACTTCCAGATGGTTCTATGGCAGCAGCTACAGCCATACCATTTGGACCTCCTTCTGCGTGCTCTTCTTTCTGGCCTGCCTGTTTAATCGGCTTGCACATGACACTATCTTGAGCATGCTGGTTATTTTCTGATTTCTTGACCTGCTGAGGCCTTGAGAGGCTAGTCGTTGTATGATGTACTTCCTTGGCAGCTGCTGCCTGCTCCTGGTTTGCTGATGCGAGTAAAATATCATCAAGCCTTATACTACCCACAATAAGACCTGTAACAGAAGTAACCTTGGCAGGAATCACTGAACCATTGATCGCAACACATGGGAAATGGGTTTTATGCACACTAGAACTCTTCTCATTACCAAACACAGGTGTCGCTGCAGGCCTAACTGCACCAGAATCCCTCCTGCTGCTCATGTTTCTGGTCGAGAGGTCCCCATGAGATTTAGCTTCAGAACCCTTTGTGTCTGCATGAGTCTTGCTATCGGTTATATTTCTCTCACGTGAATCAAAATGCATTCGCCTATTCTCCATCTGCAAATGTTCTAGAGCACTGTTGTCATGTGACGGCGAGGTATTTTTTGGGCATTGTGTCCTATCATGTTAATCTCTGTGTTCTTGGCTGAAGACATGACATTATGAATCCACGGACCTTTACTTACACCCAAAGTATTTGATGCTAGACTAGAACCGACAGAAACTTTCATAACCTTGACTCCATTTCCTGGTTGAGGCACATTAAGACCATTGGCCGTTAAACTAGCACGTTTAGTAGTCCCATCACCTTGTGTTTTCTGTTTGTAGTGCAGATTATCTGCATCTGGGGGTGCATCATCGGACTTCTGACTCTGTATTGATTGATACCTCCTCAACTCTTCCATTTTTGCAATAACATTTGCTTTTTGTTGACTAATCCAGTTCTCTGCATCATGTAGTTTTTTGGCAGCTTGAGAAGACAAATATTTCATTCTGGATTGCTGAATGCATCAAAAGAAACACTAGTTAAGAAACAACCATGGCACAAGATACTCTTAGTCACATTTATGCAGTATTTCCTTGCCCATTTTAAATATTCCTTGGTCACTCTATTAATGGATTGCAGGTAACAGAAGCAGAATAACATTATAATAAAAACAATAATATGCCTAAATAAAATTTGCAGAAGTCTGAAACTATACATGGAACAAACAAACTGTGCACGGACAGAGTAACATTTGGACGGCAGGTGCCTACATTAGCAAGGTGTAACAGATATAAATGGATTTGCCGGGTAAAAAGCATTACTGGAAGGAGTAACAGAAACATCTCTTATATCAAGGTTTTCAGAAGGATTGGGTTCTCGAGTCTAAGCGAACAGCCATGAATTTCACAAAACAAACGCCACATGACAAAATGTGATAAAGAAACACGTCAACCGTTGTCAGGTCAATGCAGTGGAAAATTTTGTGCAGCAGAAGTGACATATACACTGAATAATCCATCCCGTGCAAATCCCCAGGATGCTCACTTGCCTACCCCTAGTATGAACATTTCAATCAAACATTGAAAAGGTACAGAAGAAAAGCCATGTTTAACCACGTTTTATCTTTGTATAAATCTCATTACTCACGAGGAGATAACAACCACATACCTGGACTTCACAATCAAGCCAATTTGACAACTTTTCAGCAGCTGTCACATGTGCCTGCTGCAAGGTGTTCATAGAAAAAAGTTGGACTTGTTGAGCATCTGTCATAACAACTCCCCATAAAGAGTCAACCATAGAGTGTTCTTCCCATCCATGTCCAGTAATACTAGATGGCATGTCCTGAGCAGAACAGTCGGGCCCATTTCTTGAGATATCGCCTCTTCCATATGGATAGCAATTAGCAGATTTACCAACTTTTCCAGGTTCACTAAATTCAGTAACTTGTTCTTCTGAGAGACCAACTACAATTACACCCTTAGCGGGCACATTTGATGGAGTAGTCAGCACAGAATTGCTGCTTTCAGAAACAGAATTAAGCTTGTCAAATGCAGGACCAATCTCACTAGTGGCAGCACTTAAGGGAATGCATTCTGTCGCGTGATCTGCTTCGACAGGAATGTTTTTTGGGTGCTTAAGCTTGGATTCCTTGGGTAGAGATGAAGGTGCATTGGACAAGTTAAGGGCACGGAGATTTCTAGCTTTGATGTTCAGACACTTTATTTTCTCTAACAGGGCCACATCCTTCTTGATGATAGGTTGCTTCTCAATCTCAAGTACATCTGCATGATCATTCTTGACCTTCCCAATAACGTGACAAGGTTGATTTATGACACAACAATTAGCAGGCATGTGAGGATGAGATGGGTCCCTGTTGTTTGGATAGTGCGCACCATGTCCAGTATCTCGCCTTGCTGCTGCCTCCTCGTTGAGTGCAAACTGACCACAGTGAGCAAGCGAATCAACAGAGAACCCAATGGGGTCTGCATGCTCGTATGGACCATACAGTGCCTGTCCTCTGTGCAATATTCCATTTTCATCAGGGGGTTGATCAGGAGGAGGATGCCAGCAATCCAACCATGGAGGAGGCATACATATATTTGGAGCTTGGGGACCATGCAGTTGGGCCTGCTCAGCCCCCTTTGTCAACTTTGCAGCAGGAAGCTGATCACCACCTTTGCACATGTAGTCCATTCTCGAGATACTTTCATGCTCATAACTGTCAGACGAAATTACCTCACGAGTTCCTGTCAAACAAGAATATCTTCATTATTATGCCGTAAGCAAGAAACATATAACATCATATGGAAAGGAAATTACATTCATTGAATACAGATTGCTATGAGACTACGACGAGTTGTGAGGTATGAAGTGTGAAAGAGTGGGATAGCCGATAGCATTCATGAAGCATGTGTATGGAAAGGAAAATTACATTCATTTAACACAGATTGCTATGAGCCTAATACGATTTGTGAGGTATGAAGTGTGAACAAGTGGGATAGCTGATAGCATTCATGAAGCATGTGTATACCAGTTATCAGGTTCTTTCCTTGCTCATGTTGTGTCACAACCATACCAGAACCAATTGTTGGACGCCTTCCTGAATTTTGTCCTGTAATTGAAGACCTATCCAAATAAGTAAAATACCAGCAGGTATCTATTTTGTGCCACATAACTTGGTGTCAAACAACACGTGTTTAGATACGACATGGTGTGAATAACTGGACTACAAACAGACTTTGTGCAAACCAAATGAAATGTTGCAGCTGGTCACCTTGTTGACTGTCTAACGCGGAGTTTTTGGATCCAAGTACTGGGAAATCATCCATACTTAGGCTGAAACCTTTCCCCCGTGATGCAGGTGCCTACATTAGCAAAATAAAGTATTAGATATAGCTCGGTTAGTTTCCCACTTGAGTTACAGATGAGGTGCATACCTGTCTGCCAACAGTTGTCAATGGTGCTTTCAGAACATTAGTGAAAGAATCTGGAAAAAGTGGCAAGCTCCCTGATCTTGTCTCTGTGCTTTGGGGACGACTTGCGGCAGTTGGCAAATGATATGATGGTACGTCGAGGAAGTCACTTCCAACTGTTGACGATGACGTCGAGCTTCCTCGGGAAGAAGGACGATCATCCATGTGGCTAGGTGAAACAGAAGCTCCATCATTCTTGTGATACATAGGCCAAGGTGAAGCCCATGCATTCGATGCTGGGAGCATTGATTTGTTACCCCATGTGGCAGTGCCCCTAACATCCATACCGGAATTCCATCAGACGGCAATAAGAATGAAACATCATCTCAGCTTTGCATAAACAAGGTGCCTGGAATCCAACATGTCCCATGCCCCACGTTCAATTCAGGCTAGTGTTTCACCACCGAAGCTAGCTACTGATTTAATGTAAGCAAAAACCTTTACAGACTTACAGTTCTATCATCCAATTCCAAGGTACGCACACCTAATACGTGATGTTTCTGGCATAATTTCCTTTCTCAATCTAACTAACCAGATACCTGAACAAGTGAACATGCATGCATGCAGAAACCAGTCTATCTGCCCCGTTCTAGCAAGTAGCAACACCTAAAAAATTGTCAAAGGGAGAATATCTTACTTTCGAACATTCTCCTCGTTAAGGCTGAGGCCATCGCTGTCCAACCTAGGAAAACAAAGTCTCACCACATCAATTTCACAAGATACAAAAGAAGGTAGTACCAATAAATAAATACTACAGAGTAGTATATGACAGATGCAGATGCAGGAGGTTCGTCAGCAGATGCCACGTGCTAGGGTTAGAAATGCTACCTCTGGCTCGGCAAGTTGACGGGTTTAGGAGCCCTCGCGTCGGGCTTCCTCGTCGGAGGAACCCCCGGCCATCTGCACGCAGTAACACGATCATTAAACCCGTCAGGAATCAAATCACCAACTAAATCGCCTAAGAGATTCTTCACCCGGAAGAAGGAGATGAAGAGGAAGTAGAAGAAGATGGGACGGAGCGACGGACCCCTTGCCGCCGTCCGCGGCGGCGGCGATGACCACCATCGTTTCCCTCTCCTCGCTTCGAAGGCGAGCCGGGTAGTGGCAGGCGGCGGCGGGCTAGCACGCGCAGTCGGGGTGGAGGCGGCGCGGTGTGGGAACAGCGGGTTGGCGGCGGTGGCGGACGACTGGAGCGAGTGCTGGAAAGGAGGAGTCGGAGTGGGAGGTGGAGGAGGCGCAGGTGGGACCCACTGGTCGGAGAGAGCTGCCGGCTGCGAAGAGCGAAAGAAAGGGAATGTTCTCCACGCCCGATCGCTCCTGGGCCAAAGGAGAAAAGGCCCAGCTATTAAAGGAGTCACTTCTCTTTCTATCTCTACTATCTAAAACAAAAGTTTTGTTCGTTAGTCTGCCACCAAAAAAAACTTTTCATCCAATTCTCCCGTACGCATCCATCGCATTTTTTTTCCCACACACACCACATGCTGGAATTTAATCAGGAACTTAATTACCGGATCTAATTTGTCGGGAAACGAATCCAATCTTTCCCATGTTCAATACAGCCACGAAATCAATCCTCAATCAGCATTAAATCTCGCTAATCTCGCTCCCTCCCTTCGTCGCGCTACCTTCGTAACGCGCCCAGAAAAAACGCTCCTTAAAACTCACGTCAAAATTGCCTGTCTGTCATACGCGATCATGCCGGAAGAGGCGGCCAGGATTAAGAATTGTTCCCGACCGAGGATGCCCAGCTTCCACCCCACCGCCGCCGTCGCGTGCCGCTCATTTCAGTCGTCGCCTCCGCCGGCGGAGGAGTCGCTGACCATGCTGCTGCTCGAGCCAGCCACCAGCCCGTGTGAGCCATCCGTGGAGGTGCACCTGTAGCAGCAGGGCGCCGGCCCAGCCGCCGTATTCCGGTATATTCTGAAGGGGCCTCGCCTCGACCTGTGCGGCATGCAGACCGACCACGGCCTCCAGACGTTCTTCGTCTTCAAGCCCAGGACTCCCGACGCGACCTCCATGATCTCGGTTGTTCAGGTAAAACTCGGGTCTGCACATTGCCAGTTTGACGAAATGTCTCTGTGCAAATCGTCCATTTCTTTACTTCCATGTGCAGCTCTTCAGCATTTTTTGATTGATTAGCAAGTGATGTGTACTCTACTCTTCAGTGACGCAGAACTGAGACAATACTCTATGCCTACTTCAATCTGGAAGTAGTGCTGTCCAATGAGAGACTATGGAAATCAATTCCACTTTCATGCCATCTAAAGGGATCCAGGTTTGTTGAGGCCGCATTTAATTCCTTCTCTTTTGCTTATTCTGGCAGCCCATGTATCGGTGTCTTATGTGCAGTATTCCAGACTCTATTTACATATTACAGAAACTGTACATGTACACATATGAAAGATGCATAAACTATTTTATTAACTAATGATCTGCATACGCATTATTCTTGAATTAATGATTTCGGATCCAAAATATAGACTGATGCAGTCCTAAACAGGATAATACAAGAATTCACTTAGTTCCTCCTAGCACTTGATTCACTGGTTTTGCCTTCCAAGACAAAACCGATGGTCATGGTGAGTTAACTATCATTCATACTGATCACACCATTCCTTATAAGCACTACCAATATTTCATATGGCAAAGGATCGTGCAACTGGGCCGCGACGGAGGCGGATCGGAGGAGGCTGCCGAGTGGGGCAAGATGTGGTCACTGCGGATAGGTGCAGTGGGAGAACACGGTGATGGAGTTGAGCAAACTGAAAATTGTAATTATTAATATATAGATAACAGAAGCAGCTATGATTTTTAAGGACTCTGACTGGTCAGGTAAATCTTTCTATGTGGAACCCGAGTTTCATGTTCCATCACATCACGCTTTCTGGAATCCAAAGCTGCAGGGGTCAGTATGATATTCTTGATTTATTTTGCGAGTAAATGTGAATGTTTGTAATAAAACACTTTATCTGTTTTGTTGTTTTACTTGTACCAAAAACAGTGAGACAAATGCTCTTCCATACCTGGTTTACTCTTCCACTTTTATTTCATCTTTGCAGGCAAAGAAGGAAATTAAGGCATGCCCAGATATTATCATTGCAGATGTTATTTGATTCTGAGACCTTTGGTCCGCTGGCTGCTGAATACACAAATCAGCAATATTTATATCTTTGACAAATGAGTAATGACAACACAATGTGTTCTGTTTAATAGCTTTGATTCATTTACTGCTTATGTGCAACATGTTATTCAGTTACTACATGTTTAATAAGTTA
This sequence comes from Poa pratensis, assembly GCA_947311845.1. Lineage (NCBI taxonomy): Eukaryota > Viridiplantae > Streptophyta > Magnoliopsida > Poales > Poaceae > Poa > Poa pratensis. The sequence continues at coordinate 9,588,437 of CAMZMU010000081.1, read as the reverse complement.
TTGTCATAGTTTCAGTTTGTTTTTGACATATGTGTTTAATCTTTGCTTTCTTAAAGAGGTCTGAGCAAACGAGTTTAAGGTTGCAAGTTGCAGTTCTTTGAGTCTTGCGCATGAATTATACTATAATGTCTGTTGTTTAGAAACTGAAGTTTTTATTTAATTAGAAACCTAAGTAGATGATCAACCAACTTTGGATGATAACTAGAAGCAACTAGAACTAGAAGCATTTGTCGTAGTATTCTGCAGTTTGAGCTTGCCACATTTGAACCGCTGCAGGTTTCTTTTACTCTGCTATCACCAACACACACAAAGGTCAATGGCGAGGAAGGACGGCGGAAGCTTGCCAAAAGGTGCCATGATTCCTACACCAACACCTAGAACAATAAGAAACACCTCACGGACATTGACGACCTCAATTCAGTTACAAATAAATTAAGTCTCTCAGATGGATCGTTTTATTAGCAAGGCTACAAGTCTGTAAAATATCAGAGATGATTGTTGGCTGTCCCACCTGATTATAGGGAAAGAGACTATAGGGACTCAACCTTTTCCGATGTTTGTACTAACAAAGATAACTAAATTAGAAACACTAATATACAGCTTTTAGCTAATGTTCATGTCTTGATTTTATTCTACTCTAGAATGATGCATCGTGTCATATATTTAAAATTAAATTTTGTGTGCTTCAGGATATGCTTATACCAATGTTGATGAGATAGTGTCTCCAGCAGCTAACACATCTACGAGTAATTCTTGAGTGCCAACAACCAGAACTACTCCAGTTGGCGGCCGATGAGGTTGAGGTGTTGTGCAAGCTGGCGGATGAGCTTTTTCATCCACGACATGGACACCACCTTGACGGAATGGAGGGAGTACATTTTTATGGCCACAATTTCACATAAGTTGATCGTCCAATATGACCTCCATTGTCAGTTTTTCACTTATTCATGTAGGATCGAGGTTATTTTCAGTGCTAAAACAATGTTCTATTTTGATTTTAAAGTGGGGATGAGAACCAACTCAAGAGGTTTTGCAAGTACCGGGCCAAAGAATTGATGAGAGAAGTAGTGCAAGCAATAGGGGGTGTAAGCCTATATGGTTTTGCATAACCATGATGCAAACAAAAGAATATTAGAAAGTTAGCTCATTTGAGATGATTGTTTTATACTGGAACATGTGAATCAGAAGTGAAACCTATCACATACAAAATTTAAATGATATAAAGTAAACATCAGTGACATTCCCGTTCTAATCTCCTCCCTCATCTCTCTAATTCCCAAGCTTGTATCATTGAGTGATACAGATTACGATATTTCTAGGATTGTAAAAACATATGTATTTATCTTACACCCGTTGCAACGCACGGGCATTTTCCTAGTCTATCTAAAAGAAGAATTTCGTTCCTTAGTCTGCCACCAAAAAAACCTTTCGTCCACTTCGTCCAACCTTGGTAACTTCCCGCAGATAGTTAAAAAAAAAACTCCCTCCCGCAGCGATCAATCAGCACTAATTAATGCTCAATCAGCGCCAGCATCAGTTTCGCTCGTCCATTTACTCCGTCGCCTCTCTATCGAAATCTACATGATCTATTCTGTCGCCTTGAGTCTTGATTCGATTTATTTTCCTCTATCGTGTGGAGCCACAAGTTGCTAGGGTTCCGCCCCGGTGCATGGCCGCCGGCTGAAGGCCGCCATTGGCACGGCCTGCGCCGCTACGTACACGGGCGCACCTGTGATGAGCTATGTTGGCGGCTCGACATGGGATTTAGAAGCCGCTGGGGCGCGGCGGTCGCAGAGGTATCCGAGGAGCAGGCGCACTGGATGGAGCGCGACGGTGTGAAACTTCGTCAACAACGCTACACATACTCCGTGCACCGCCGCCGCGGGCGAGCACTGAAATCGAGCGGCCACCGCGCGTCCCCTCATTGGCGTACTTGTAGTGGTGCCAACGACGGCCCCATCGCTGGCGCCACCACCCGCCGAGCCCTCGCCTCCTCCTACAAGATTCAAAAAGATGACATGCATGAAAGGGCGAGGCAATCTGATCTGCTCTCCATGCCAGGTACATGTTCGGAGGCGCTCCATGCCAGGTACATGTTCGGAGTTGGTATGGTATTCTCGACCTTCAAGCAGCAATGCCAGCATGCACACAGGCGTAGCAGCCGATTGCGCTGACCGCTGATCCGAAATTCTCTTTGTTGTGTAGCTTTCCATTTTATTTCATGCAATATTGCTAATATCACGTCACTATTCGGTAGGTTTGGAAGTATCGAGGCAAAACCTTAGTGGCTGATACGAATGGTTCAATCAGGTAAGTTTTAGAAATTTAAATTCTATTGCGCAAATTGCTATTGCATTTTCCGATACCATACCGTTATTGCATTTTTTGCTCAGTTATACTCAAATCACTAATAAGCTATGCAATAGAATTTAAGATAAATTAGAAAATGCCAAAAGACCACAATTTATGTATCGTTGTTCTTGGAGGTAGAAGAAAACATGCTGCTTCATAAGTTTAAAATTCATTGTATGCTTCATAATGAGATGTTTTATTACAAAACAAACTACTTGCTACAACCTGATTCATCCATAAAAAAAATGGTGGATCCAGAAGTTTTAGGTGATAGAGCCTAAATATTGAACGGTGTAATATTCATAAAATACGCTGGTGTCGAGCAAACACCCAAATGTGTGTCTTTTTTAGAAGAAGAAGACCGCCACGAGGACACAAATGCTACTATGCAGTATGCACACAAAACACCTTTTTTTTTTGAAAATGCATGTTTAGTTCGACTTCCGATGCACAACTCCTATTCTAGCGGGTAAAAGAACATCTCCATTTCATTGCAGAGTGCAAAAAGGAACGTTTTAGCTGTGCTGAATACCCTTTGGCCTATCAAACTTGGTTTCTCAGGCATACTGAAAGGCGAGTCGACAAAAAGATTGTGTATGGTGGCATGATTAAACATTTGCATGTACATACATTCATGTTGGACATGCTCCTGCTATGCTTATTTTGTTGCACTGGGCAGTGTGAAACTTTTACTTTGTGGTCTTCGGTGACTTGGATTTTTTTCCCCTCCCGTTGCAACGCCGGGTATGACCGCGGAGTTCGTTTCTGCGACACGACACAGCCGTAACAATGAGAACTTAGTTTGTGTGTTTCCATGACTCAGAATTTTTTTCTCTCCCGTTGCAACGCACGGACATGTTTGCTATAAACTTAAATACTTGATTTGATTTAGTGCATTGATATTATCCAGGTTTGTGTATCTTGTTGTCCGACCGATTTTTGTCATGTCTCTAACGATGAGAATTTGTGCATCTACATCCTGACCCCTGCCCAATGATTAATCCGTATTTCCTCTTCTCCCCGACCCAAGAGGGAGGCGAAAACCTTGACAGAGTGGGGTCAGGTGACGACTCTCTTGGCACACCGCACATCGTGCCGTTGACGCCTGAAACTACCTTGGTTTCTGTGTCATGTGCTTACTTTGCAAGCATCTACACTCATATTTTTCTCACCCGTTGCAACGCACGGGCATATTAGCTAGTTCTTCTAAAAAAAGAACTATTAAAGGAGTTTATTTATGTCTTTTAAAAAGAGTGAATGGCGTAAAACCTGAGTAAGCCGTTTTGGAACCCGAACTACACGTGGCTCGTTTATTAAAAATAATCAAAATTTGCATTTTCAAGTTTTCAAAATTCAAGAAAGAAAAATCACAGAGCGTGCAAAATTTTAATGCTAAATCCGGTATACAAAGATCGTGGGTGGCGAATAGTCAACAATTTTAAAAACTTGAAATTTTGTCCAATTTATCTTTTATGTGTAGCCTCAAATAATATGAATTCTGAATCGAAAATTGCACACTCGTAGATCTCGAAATTATCTACATGTAAGTCCTTGCTTCACCTTAATTGCTATTTGAACAAAAAGATCACACTAAATACCTTTTGGGAGGCCTACGCCCCATAGAAATTATCTACCTGAGACTGTCCCTTGGCCCGCAGGTCAGACACAAGGTTAGAATCTAAGCTGTTTTTCTTCCATAAATAAAATGTTTGATCTGTAGAAATGTTTCAAAATTTCGAAACTTAAGATGCCGATTTGATTTTTAAGAAAAAAAAAGCTACATGGAGCTCGGGCTCCATTTACACTTTCCGGTAAAACCTCACCTTCATGTAAACTTGTACTCCCTTTGTTTCGTATTACAAACCGTTTTGGCAAACTAAATTTACGGAACAATGGTAGTAACATTTTGTCCTAGCTTTTGAAATAAAATAATTGAATCCCAAATATAGAGTTAGTTATCAACACAGCGCACAAATCACTCAAATACCCTCCCTCACAGGCGGCGGCGACCAACTCCCTCCGTCTAGATCTCAGCCGGCGAGGGCGCTGCTTCCCTCTCCCTCCGATTGCTGCTTCGGCGGCAGGAGGGAGGGGGACCTCGTTTCTCCGCCTGGTAGTTAGGGCTAGGGTCTGTCTGTTGTGGTGCGTCATTGGGGTGCTGGGAGCGGCTCCCGGGCAAATAAATCTGCCTCAACTCTACTCCCACACCAGCGGCGACCTTCACGGTGGCGCCTCCGAGTTGATGGCGACGTTTGCTTGTCGGTCCTTCAGATCGGCAGCTTGGTGTTCTCGCCATTCTTCAGATTTGGCGAGAACATTTTCTCGGCGTGTCGCTGGCGTGTGTCGTTTTCTATGGCGGCTCTGGCGGCAGAGCTGAGGTGGTTCTTCTGGAGCGCGGATGTTGGTCCAGAGGTGGTGGATCTTCCGTTCTTCTCCGACTTCGTCAATGCACTAGTAGGGAAAAGCTTATAGATGCAAGCCGGTCACTGACGGGCAAAACATGCGTGCATCAGTGCTATATAGCACTGACGTGCAAAATAACAATGCGTCAGCAGTGTCCAGATAGCACTGACGCACAGCTTAAATGCCTCGTCAGTGGTACGTGGGGCCCGCTGTGGTAGCCAGGGGAGGCGTACCGCTGACGCGCGGAATTACCGTGCGTCAGTGGTGTGAAGGGTACCACTAACGCATGTTATATTCACCACGTCAGCGGTACGCCTCCCCTGGCTACCCGCAGCGGGCCCCACGTACCACTGACGTGCGCTGACTGTGTGCGTCAGTGCTGTGATTCGTACCACTGACCCGCATGGGTCCCGCACGTCAGTGGTAAGTGGGTCCCGACGACTAGCCATGTATGTTTATATATGGTTTAATTAGGGTTTAGGGTTTTTAGTGATTTAATTAGGGTTTAGGGTTTTTAGGGGTTTAATTAATTAGGGTAATTAAGTGCGGGTCCCGATCGTGACGACCACCGTACGTACCTCGCGATTATATATGGGGCTGGGAGCTTTAATTAGGGTAATCAAAACTCAGGGGTACACCGGTGACGTGAAGTTAAGATACTACGGAAGGATCGAGGAGATTATATCGGGCCGGCCAACTTTAATTATACGTTAGAGGGTGTGTACGTACTGCCGATGTTCCGTGTCAGATGGGTTAAGATCGAGCATCATCGAAGAAGACCGATACTTCACCACCATGGTTAATTATACCCCGAAGCTGGCACTTCAACAAGCGTGAAACAACGTCACCGCACAAAATGAGCATGGGTATTGGCTAATTAAGCACGTGTTCCAATATATATGCTTTCTCTCCATAATTAACCGACTCGTCACGGCCTAGCAGGACCACACTACCGAGGTCAGGTCGTCCGTTCAAAAGGACAAGTCATGATGTGGGGCTAAATTATTCAATGGCGACAAAAAAAAGGCAAGAAGATTGTTAAACGCTGAGAAACTATATGCATGTATCTCTCTTTTGTATAATTATGGACTTGTATCGATCAACACATATTTTTGTATAATTATGTGCTTGTTTGTATCGATCAACTAATATTCGATGTGTGCGGCAAAACTATGCATGTATCGTCTCTCTTTTGTATAATTACGTGCAACTTGTATAATATTCAATGTGCATGCGGCGTTAACTATGCATGTATAGGCCCTCTTTTGTACAAATACGGATTTGAATCGATCAAATAATACTCGCGATAACACACTTATTATATGTATGTTTCAATTTAATAATAGATGACACACTTATTATTGGAAAAAACAAAAGAATTGGCAAAAGAAAATTAAAACAAGAAAAAGAAAAAAGTTCCACTGACACGCGACCCTGGCTGCCGTCAGTGGTACACGTTGTACTGACGCGCACCTCTAAGAGCCGTCAGTGATACTCTGTACCATACCACTGACGCGCCCGGCCAGAGGGCCGTCAGTGGTGCAAAACGTACCACTGACACGCGTCCTGGGTCGTACGTCAGTGGGAAGTGGGGTAGCTAGTTACCCCTTGGCCTCGCGCGCGCGTGTCGAGTCTAAATTTCCACAAATCCGTTTCAACCGCGCTCTCTCTCCCGAGCACACCGCCGCCGCACTCTCTTCCCCCTCGCCACCGGCCCCGCGTCTGGCTCCCTCCCAGAAGCCTCCGCCGTCCACGGCCCCTCTCTCCCCACTCTCCCTCCTCTCGCGCGCGCCCCCTCTCTGCTCCAAGCCTCCGCATTCCACGTCCCCTCCGCCGTCCACGGCCCCGGCACCTCCACCGTCCAGGACGCGAGCGCCATCGCCACCGTGCCCTCCTCTTCCTCGGCGCCTCTCCCTTCTGCAGGTTCGCTCGGTTCTCCACCTCCTCTCCCATGTGCAGCCAAGGTGTTTGTGAAAATGCCACTAAGGATTTTGTGTAGTAAAATTTGTCAAATTCATGTTCGGCCACTAAGTAAAATTTGTGAAAATTGTCTATATTAGTTCTGCAATTTTAGTTATTTTAGGTACTGTTTAGGTTTAGTTTTCAATTTATGTTAATTTAGGTTAGGTTCAATTCTAGCAAAAAAAACAACTAAGGAAAATTTGTGAAAATTGCAACAAAAATTGGATATTTGTTCTGCCCTTTTAGATTCTAGTTTTGTGATCATTTTGATATTTTATTTGTAAATTTCCGAGCAATAATCAAATGTTTATGATCCAGTTTCAGGTGAGATTTGTCGATGATGTTGTGGTGGTGGTGATGATGCTCTTGTGATTTGTGTATGCTGCCGGTCGGAGATGCCGGCTGATGACGCGGATCACACATTCGTTGGGAGACCCCAAGAGGAAGGTATGAAACAGTGTAGCAGCGGTTTCCCTCAGTATGAAACCAAGGTTTAATCGAACCAGTAGGAGTAAGAAATCACTTCTGAAGGTTGTCAGTGGCGCGCTGACGTGGAACCTGCACACAACACAATCAAACTACTTTGCCCCAACGAAACAGTGAGGTTGTCAATCTCACCGGCTTGCTGAAAACAAAGGATTAAACGTATGGTGTGGAAAATAGTAGTAAATTGCAGAGAATGAAAAGGAACAATGTTTGCAGTTGGTTGTATTATCAGTGTAAAAGAATGGACCGGGGTCCACAGTTCACTAGTGGTGTCTCTCCATAAAAGATAACTAACATGCTGGGTGAACAAATTACAGCTGGGCAATTGACAAAATATTGAGCGCATGACAATGCATATATATGACATGATGATTACTATGATATTCATGTGGGCATTACGACAAAATACATAGACCGTTATCCAACAGCGTCTATGACTAATAATCCACCTCCAGGTTGTCATACCGAGTTCCCCGTTGGTATTAAGTTGCAAGCAACGGATAATCGCATTAAGTAATGTGCGTAATGTAAACAAATGCATTAGACCTAACGGCGCACCCTTAAGCTAAGCATCGGTTATTTTATCCCTAGTGGCAACAGCACATCCACAATCTTAGAAGTTATTGTCACTCTCCCAGATTACCGGAGGCATGAACCCACTATCTAGCATAAATACTCACTCTTGGAGTTACAAGCATCTACTTGGCCAAAGCATCTACTAGTAACGGAAAGCATGCAAGATCATAAATAACATATAAGATAGATTGATAATCAACTTGACATAGTATTCAATATTCATCGGATCCCAGCAAACACAACATGTAGCATTACAATAAGATGATCTTGATCATGATAGGCAGCTCACAAGATCTAAACATGATAGCATAAAGTGGAGAGACAACCATCTAGCTACTGCATGGACCCGTAGTCCAAGGATGAACTACTCACGCATCACTCCGGAGGCAGGCATGGTGATGTAGAGCCCTCCGGTGATGATTCCCCTCTCCGGCAGGGTGCCGGGAAGAGCTTCTGAACCCTCCCGAGCTAGGGTTGACGGCGGCGGCGTCTCTGGAACTTTTCGTGGATAATGGCTCGGGTTTAGGGTTTTCCCGAAGATGAATAAATAGGCGAAAGGGCGGCGGCTGGAGACGCCCGTGGGCCCACACCACCCCACGGCGCGGCAGGGGGGCCGCGCGCCCCATGGTGTGGCTGCTCGTGCCCCTCTCCGTCTCTCCTTTGGACTCCGTGTACGTGTTGGAAAAATAGGAGGTTCTGTCCAAGTTTCGTCCAATTCCGAGAATATTTCCAGACTAGCTTTTCTGGAATACAAAAACAGCAGAAAACAGGAACTGGCACTGTGGCATCTTGTTAATAGGTTAGTCCCAGAAAATGCATAAAAATGCTATGAAGTGTATATAAAACATGTAACAATTGGTATAATATCAACATGGAACATCAGAAATTATAGATACGTTTGAGACGTATCAAGCATCCCCAAGCTTAGTTCTACTCGTCCTCGAGTAGGTAAAACGATAAAAACAAAATAATTTCTGAGGTGACATGCTACAATCATAATCTTGATCAAATAGTATTGTAAAGCACATGTTATGAATGAAGTGATCCAGGTCAATGGTCTATAGTTTGCTAGCAAGTAGATAATGAGCAAACAACTGAATCATATAAGCAAAAACTTTTCATGAATAGTACTTTCGAGACAAGCATCAAAGAGTTTTGCATAAGAGTTAACTCATAAAGCAATAGATTCTAAGTAAAAGGTATTTAACCAACACAAAGGAAGATTTAAGCTTCAGCAATTGCTTTCAACTTTCAACATATATATCTCATGGATATTTGTCAACACAAAGCAATATAATAAGTGCAATATACAAGCATATAAAAATTGTTGCACCAAAGTTGACACTAGTGTTTGCTTCTAAGATAGAAAGAAGTAGGAAAACTGACTCAACATAAAAGTAAAAGAAAGGCCCTTCGCAGAGGGAAGCAGGGATTAAATCATGTGCTAGAGCTTTTTAAGTTTTTGAAATCATATAGAGAGTAAAAATAAGTTTTGGAGGTGTTTGTTAATTGTCAACGAATCAGAAAATGGAAAGTACAATATGACCCCTGCCAACCAGACTTTTAAGAGCGGCTCCCATGAAGGACGTTATTTCTACCAGCAAGGCAGATCATCCCTCTTCTCTTTTGTTTACACATGCAGATATTTCACTGTTTGTCATTGCTTGACTGATAAATCAGGGCAAAAATGTGAAGAGAATTAAGCGGTTAAAGTTGTAATTAATTGGGACTGGGCACCCCATTTGCCAGCTCTTTTTGCAAAATTAATGGATAAGCGGATGTATATGCCGCTAGTCCGGTGGTAAAGTCTGTTTGACAGTTGACATAAAGACATCCACCCCGTCCTCATGAGCTTGGTAAACATTGACACAAAATAGGAGTAATAATTTTGAATAGTTTAAAGGTAGCACATGAAAAATTTACTTGGAATGGCAAGGAAATACCACATATAGGTAGTTATGGTGGACACAGATGGCATGGATTTTGGCTCAAGGTTTTGGATGCACGAGAAGCATTCCCTCTCAGTACAGAGTTTAGGCTAGCAAGGTTATTTGAAGCAAACACAGGATATCAACCGACACAGCAAGACTTATATGAAAACATATTGCAAGCATTATAAGACTCTACACTGTCTTCCTTGTTAACCAAACCCTTTTACTAGAAAATATCTAGACCTTAGAGATACCAATCATGCAAACCAAATTTCAACGAGCTTTACGGTAGTTCTTCATTAATAGGTTTTAACTACATGATACAAAAGCTTAAACATGAACTACTTGATAACTCAAAACAATTGACAAGTATCAAATTATCCAATACAGTGATCTACAAGAATATGTAAGCTTTTTCCATTATACCATCTACCACATGCAACATTTTCTGTTCCAACCAAACACCAATCAATTTATTTCAACATAAACTCTCCAAACAATTATAAGTGAAGCAAGAGAGTACTTTCTTTAAAAGAACTAACAGCTCTGAATAAGAGATGCATGCAAAACAGGAGCTAAAAGCATAGCAATAGCTAGATAAGAATACTCAACAAGTATAAGTGAAGAATAGGAGTATTCATATGAAAAAGCGGAGCGTGTCTCTCTCCCAATCAAGAATGCTAGGGTCCAATCAAGTTGACCATAAGAAAAATAAAATACTGAAAATAAAAGCACACAGACGCTCCAAGTAAAGCACATATGATGTGAAAGAATTAAAATATAGTTTCACTAGAGATGACCTGATAAGTTGCTGATGAAGAAGGGGATGCCTTGGGCATCCCCAAGCTTAGACGCTTGAGTCTTCTTGAAATATGCTGGGGTGATCCATGGGAGCATCCCCAAGCTTAAGCTCTTCACTCTTCTTGATCACATTATATCATCCTTCTCTCTTGACCCTTGAAAACTTCCGCCACACCAAACTCAAGTAATTCTCATTAGAGGGTTAGTGCACAATCAAAAACTCACATGTTCTATAAGGACACAAACATGACCGTTACTTTTAACATTAACTACTGCCACTGATGTTATGTGAAGCTCTTCACCCTAAAAAAGAATTCCACTCAACACTAGTAAAAGAGAGAATGCGAAAAATAAAAGACAGAATCTGTCTAAACAGAACAGTCCGTAAAGACGAATTTTTTCGAGGCACTTACGTTGCTCAGATCGAAAAACAAAACTAACGAAAGATGCGTACATATCTGAGGATCACGCACAAAAATTTCAGATTTAAATAATTTTTCTGTGATTTTACAGAAGTAAAACGGTGAACAGCAGAAATCTGTTCCTGCGCAGAAATCCAAATCTAGCATCATCTTCCTATTAGAGGCAATACTTGGCACAACAATGCGATAAAATAAAGATACAAAGGAATTGTTACAGAAGTAAACAACTCCTTGACTCAAAAAAAAAGAAAAATTGCAGAAATAAAATAATGGGTTGTCTCCCATAAGCGCTTTTCAGCTAGGCGCAGAAAGTAAGAATCAAGTGTTTCCAAGTGAAGAAGCATCAACAGAATAATTTGCTCTAACAATAGAATCAAAAGGTAACTTCATCTTCTTTCTAGGGAAGTGTTCCATACCTTTCTTGAGTGGGAATTGATATTTAATATTCCCCTCTCTCATATCAATAATAGCACCAACAGTTCTAAGAAAAGGTCTTCCCAAAACAATAGGACAAGAAGCATTGCATTCAATATCCAAAACAACAAAATCAACGGGGACAAGGTTATTGTTAACCATTATAAAAACATCATCAACTCTCCCCAAAGGTTTCTTTATAGTATTATCAGCAAGGTGAACATCCAAATAACAGTGTTCCAAAGGTGCTAAATCAAGCATATCATAAAGTTTCTTAGGCATAACAGAAATACTAGCACCAAGATCACATAAAGCATTGCAATCAAAATCATTCACCTTCATTTTAATGATGGGCTCCCAACCATCTTCTAACTTCCTAGGGATAGAAGCTTCATGTTTTAATTTCTCTTCCCTAACTTGCATGAGAGCATTAGTAATGTGTTTAGTAAAAGCCATGTTTATAGCACTAGCATTAGGACTTCTAGCTAGCTTTTGCAAGAACTTAATTACTTCAGAAATATTGCAACCATCAAAATCAAAATCATTATTATCAAAGGTAATGACCATTGTCTCCCATGTTTTGAAAAATTTCAGTACTTTTATCAAGAACAGTTTCAGTGTTGTCAGACAATTTTAAACGTTTTGCAATAGAAGTAGAGACATTGCCAAATTTTTCCTCAATAGTTTTATTAAAAGCAGTTTGTGTACTAATAAAATCCTTAAGCATGACTTCAAGATCAGAGGGTACACTCTTATTGTTGTTGTAGGAATTACCATAAGAATTAACATAACCATTGCCACTACTAGAAGGATAGGGCTTATAATTGTTATTACCAAAATTATTCCTATAAGCATTGTTGTTGAAGTTATTGTTTTTAATGAAGTTCACATCAACATGCTCTTCTTGAGCAACCAAAGAAGCTAAAGGAACATTATTTGGATCAACATGCATTCTTCCATTTGTAAACATAGACATAATAGTATCAATCTTATCACTCAAGGAAGAGATTTCTTCAACAGAATTTACCTTCTTACCTTGTGGAGCTCTTTCGGTGTGCCATTCAGAATAATTTATCATCATATCATCAAGAAGCTTTGTTGCAGCACCCAAAGTGATGGACATAAAGGTACCTCCAGAGGCCGAATCCAATAGGTTTCTTGAAGAAAAATTTAATCCTGCATAAAACGTTTGGATGATCATCCAAGCAGTCAGTCCATGGGTGGGACAATTCCTTACCAATGATTTCATTCTCTCCCAAGCTTGAGCAACATGCTCATTATCAAATTGTTTGAAATTCATAATGCTACTTCTCAAAGATATGATCTTAGCAGGAGGATAATATTTTCCTATGAAAGAATCTTTGCATTTAGTCCATCAATCAATACTATTTCTAGGCAAAGATAGCAACCATTCTTTAGCACGTCCTCTGAAAGAGAAAGGAAAAAGTTTCAGTTTAATAATATCACCATCTACTTCCTTATACTTTTGCATCTCACAAAGTTCAACAAAATTATTAAGTTGAGCAGCAGCATCATCAGTACTAACACCAGAGAATTGCTCTTTCATAACAAGATTTAAAAGTGCAAGTTTATTTTCATAGAATTCTGCTTTAGAAGTAGGTGGAGCAATAGGTGTACTAATGAAATCATTGTTGTTTGTGCTAGTGAAATCACACAACTTAGTGTTCTCAGGGGTACTCATTTTAGCAAAATTAAAACAAAACAGAAAAATAACAATTCGAATTAAGCAACTATTTTTTTTGTGTTTTGATAAATAAAGCAAACAAGACAAGATAAAAATAAACTAAGCAAGACAATAACAAAGTAAAGAGATTGGAAGCGTGAAACTCCCCTTGCAGAAATCCTCTTGCTCCCCGGCAACGGCGCCAGAAAAATTTGCTTGATGACGTGGATCACACGTTCGTTGGGAGACCCAAAGAGGAAGGTATGAAGCAGTGTAGCAGCAGTTTCCCTCAGTATGAAACCAAGGTTTAATCGAACCAGTAGGAGTAAGAAATCACTTCTAAAGGTTGTCAGTGGCGCGCTGACGTGGAAGCTGCACACAACACAATCAAACTACTTTGCCCCAACGAAAAAGTGAGGTTGTCAATCTCACCGGCTTGCTGAAAACAAAGTATTAAACGTATGGTGTGGAAAATAGTGTTTAATTGCAGAGAATGAAAAGGAACAATGATTGCAGTTGGTTGTATTATCAGTGTAAAAGAATGGACCGGGGTCCACAGTTCACTAGTGGTGTCTCTCCATAAAAGATAACTAACATGCTGGGTGAACAAATTACAGCTGGGCAATTGACAAAATATTGAGCGCATGACAATGCATATATATGACATGATGATTACTATGATATTCATGTGGGCATTACGACAAAATACATAGACCGTTATCCAACAGCGTCTATGACTAATAATCCACCTCCAGGTTGTCATACCGAGTTCCCCGTTGGTATTAAGTTGCAAGCAACGGATAATTGCATTAAGTAATGTGCGTAATGTAAACAAATGCATTAGACCAAACGGCGCACCCTTAAGCTAAGCATCGGTTATTTTATCCCTAGTGGCAACAGCACATCCACAATGTTAGAAGTTGCTGTAACTCTCCCAGATTACAGGAGGCATGAACCCACTATCTAGCATAAATACTAACTCTTGGAGTTACAAGCATCTACTTGGCCAAAGCATCTACTAGTAACGGAAAGCATGCAAGATCATAAATAACATATAAGATAGATCGATAATTGATGTCTACGCACGCTTCTATTTTTGTAGACAGTGTTGGGCCTCCAAGTGCAGAGGTTTGTAGAACAGCAACAAGTTTCCTTTGAGTGAATAACCCAAGGTTTATCGAACTCAGGGAGGTATAGGTCAAAGATATCCCTCTCAAGCAACCCTGCAATTAAGATACAAGAAGTCTCTTGTGTCCCCAACACACCTAATACACTTGTCAGATGTATAGGTGCACTAGTTCGGCGAAGAGATAGTGAAATACAAGTAATATGGATGATTATAAGTGGTAATTGCAATCTGAAATAAAAATGGCAGTAAGCAAACATGAGCCAAAATGAGAGCAAACGGTGTTTCAATGCTTGGAAATAAGGCCTAGGGATCATACTTTCACTAGTGGACATAGATATTTCCTCTTCACTATGCTACTCTGAACTATTCTCCCGTTGGATAGAAATACCAATCTACTGCGCAGGGCTACAAGAGCACACCTTAAAGTCTGAGTGAACAAACACCACAATATCATAGAACACCAAGACCATCGTGTAGGGCTGCAAAAGCACACCTTAAAGTCTGTCTTGCACATCTAGGGAACCCCAATGTCACTATGAGCGCCCCAAAATAGTACTAAACAAACACCACAATTTTATAGTAACAACCAACAAAAGAACAACTCATGGCAAGTATTCCCATAATCTTTAATCCAAAGAGTCACACACGGCACGCGCACTGTCAACTTCGCACCATGGGACAAAGGTGACTCCGGAGATTACATTAATAAAACCACTTGAGTAGCATATTCATAAGATAACGAAGAGTAACATCCATGGATCCAACTAGATTACAAAGCTCATGATCACATAAAGATCACACCATGGGAGAGAGAGATGAACCACATAGCTACCGGTACGAGCCCTCAGTCCCGAGGGAAACTACTCACACATGGTCATGGTAATGAGGAGCTTGATGGAGAGGTTGATGAAGAGGTGCAGCCCGGAGTGGAGGCGGCGGCCCGCAGCAGCCACGGCGAAGCGGCGGCGGTGGCAGCCCGCGGCGGCGAGGAGCGGCGGCGGCGGCAGCCCGCGGCGGCTAGGAGTGCCCATGAAAACTAGCAGTTTCAGCGAAAGACTTAATGCAATCATACTTATAGTTTATACCTGATTCTTTACCTTTGTCGTTCTCCCAATCTTCAGTATTGCCATTTAGGATCCCATTTAGCTTCAACCTTCTTACTTGTGAAAGACCCTCCTGAAGAAGCATCTAGATAATCCTTGTAATGACATGAAAGCCTTGCATAAAAATTAGTAACAATTATTTCCTCAGGAAGCTCATGGTTAGGACATTTGAGTATTAATGTTTTCAGTCTTCCCCAAGCTTGAGCAATGCTTTCTCTATCATGAGGATAAAAATTGAAAATGTAACTCCTAGCTAGATGCACTTCATGAAGAGGATAAAATTTAGAGTAAAAGAGATATTCAAGTTGTTTCCAATTCGAAGGACGATCATCCAGCATCCTATACCACTTCTTTGCTTTGTCCTTAAGTGAAAATGGAAATAATTTCCTCATGACATCTTCTCTTGATAAACCTGCAACCTTAAACAACTCACAAAGTTCTGTAAGTTTCAACAAGTGATCATGTGGATGGACTGTTCCATCCCCCGCATAACGTTCATCCATAACCATTTCAACAATTTCCATAGGTATTTCAAAAGGAATACTTTCAGTTGGTGGATTTAGAACATCACAAGCATGATTAGAATTATCACATATGGGAGACAAAGCATTATCAAAGCAAATTTTCTCCTTCAAAGCTGGGGAACTAAAAATATCATTTTTATATAAACTAACTTCCCCAAGCTTAGACTTTTCCATAGCATTAGGAATAATGGTGTTCAAAGAATTCATGCTAATAGCATTGCTATCACTATTATGCAAACAAACTCCCATTGCTTTTTTAATTTTCTCTTCAAAAGCATCATGTCCTAATTCAATATAAAGTTCATAAAGATCTCTAATTTTTTTGTTGTTTTTCATTAAGCCTAACTAGTAAAATAAAAACAAGAAACAAAAAGATATAACTGCAGGATCTAAAGAAGATACCTTCCAGCACTTACCTCCCCGGCAACGGCGCCAGAAAATAGCTTAATGTCTACGCACGCTTCTATTCTTGTAGACAGTGTTGGGCCTCCAAGTGCAGAGGTTTGTAGAACAGCAGCAAGTTTCCCTTGAGTGAATAACCCAAGGTTTATCGAACTCAGGGAGGTATAGGTCAAAGATATCGCTGTCAAGCAACCCTGCAATTAAGATACAAGAAGTCTCTTGTGTCCCCAACACACCTAATACACTTGTCAGATGTATAGGTGCACTAGTTCGGCGAAGAGATAGTGAAATACAAGTAATATGGATGATTATAAGTGGTAATTGCAATCTGAAATAAAAATGGCAGCAAGCAAACATTAGCCGAAATGAGAGCAAACGGTGTTTCAATGCTTGGAAATAAGGCCTAGGGATCATACTTTCACTAGTGGACACTCTCAACAATTATAATATAATTGAATACATAGATATTTACTCTTCAGTATGCTACTCTGAACTATTCTCCCGTTGGATAGAAATACCAATCTACTGCGTGTAGGGCTGCGAAAGCACACCTTAAAGTCTGTCTTCCACATCTAGGGAACCCCACTGTCACTATGAGCGCCCCAAAATAGTACTAAACAAACACCACAATTTTATAGTGACAACCAACAAAAGAACAACTCATGGCAAGTATTCCCATAATCTTTAATCCAAAGAGTCACACACGGCACGCGCACTGTCAACTTCACACCATGGGACAAAGCTGACTCCGGAGATTACATTAATAAAACCACTTGAGTAGCATATTCATAAGATTACGAAGAGTAACATCCATGGACCCAACTAGATTACAAAGCTCATGATCACATAAAGATCACACCATGGGAGAGAGATGAACCACATAGCTACCGGTACGAGCCCTCAGCCCCGAGGGAAACTACTCACACATGGTCATGGTAATGAGGAGCTTGATGGAGAGGTTGATGAAGAGGTGCAGCCCGGAGTGGAGGCGGCGGCCCGCAGCAGCCACGGCGAAGCGGCGCCGGTGGCAGCCCGCGGCGGCTAGGAGTGGCGGCGGCCCTTGGGGGCAGCGGCCCTTGGCCCCTCTTCTTCCTTGGAGATGGTGGTGGTATGGAGGAGGTTCTCCACCCCCAGACGGCTGCCTGGGAGGAGGAAAATTCGTGGTATGGGGCTTCTCCCACGACCTAGGGTTTCCTCCCTTATATAGACTCTCGGATTTCCGTCATCCCATCTAGGGCTGCAGTAAATCGGAAATATCTCGGCTGTCCGGACTCGGAATTGGGCGAATTTTAAGTCTAGATCGATTCTCGCGAAATTTCCTGCAACTTTCCTTTCGGGAAGACTTCCGTTTGATGCCGTCTTGGGCCCGTAATGTGACCATCTTTGAAAAACGTTTCCAGACAGATTTCTGGAAAGTCCCAATTTGACTCCAATATGGTTTCCTATTGTATTTTTTGATAATTTCTACACAACAAATAGGAAAACAAGAAGATTGTGCACTTTGGCAACTATTAGTAGGTTAATCCAATAAATGCCATAATATGATATAAAGTGTATATAAAACATGTGCCAAGTGACATAAAACATGCATGGAACATCAAAAATTATAGATACGTTTTAGACGTATCAATAATCAACTTGACATAGTATTCAATATTCATCGGATCCCAGCAAACACAACATGTAGCATTACAATAAGATGATCTTGATCATGATAGGCAGCTCACAAGATCTAAACATGATAGCATAAAGTGGAGAGACAACCATCTAGCTACTGTTATGGACCCGTAGTCCAAAGATGAACTACTCACACATCACTCCGGAGGCAAGGATGGTGATGTAGAGCCCTCCGGTGATGATTCCCCTCTCCGGCAGGGTGCCGGGAAGAGCTTCTGAACCCTCCTGAGCTAGGGTTGACGGCGGCGGCGTCTCTGGAACTTTCCGTGGATAATGGCTCGGGTATCTAGGGTTTTCCCGTGAAGATGAATAAATAGGCGAAAGGGCGGCGGCTGGAGACGCCCGTGGGGCCCACATCACCCCATGGCGCGGCAGTGGGTGGGGCCGCGCCGCCCCATGGTGTGGCTAGCTCGCGGCTGGAGACGTCCTGTCCAAGTTTCGTCCAATTCCGAGAATATTTCCAGACTAGCTTTTCTGGAATACAAAAACAGCAGAAAACAGGAACTGTCACTGTGGCATCTTGTTAATAGGTTAGTCCCAGAAAATGCATAAAAATGCTATGAAGTGTATGTAAAACATGTAGCAATTGGCATAATATAAGCATGGAACATCAGAAATTATAGATACGTTTGAGACGTATCACCGGCCGGGGTTTGATTTTTTAAAATGATTAGTGGTTGGTGTCGATGATGTGGTGGTGGTGGAATGAGTCCCATGATTTGTGGTGGTGAGATGATGATGTTGTGGTGATTTGTGTATGTTTGCAGGTACCCATGAGGCCCTTGAGATTGCCGGAATGTCGATTAACTTCTGTTCCGGCGAATTTCGGGTACTCCATATATCATATTTTTAGCAAAGGTCATGCCAAAATTTTTCGTGAATTTCGGCATGACTTTTGCAAAGAAAAAAATATATGGAGTACCCGAGATTTGCCGTAATGAAAGTTAAATAACATTCCGGCAATCTCAAGGACCTCAGATGCTCAACACAGGATATTGTGGTGGTGGTGATGGTGCATGCTGTTGCATGTGATTTGTGTGAATGCTGCCGGCCGGAGATGCCGGCCGGGGTTTGAATTTTTGTGGTGTCCATGATGTTGTGGTGGTGGAATGATTTGTGTATATTTGCAGGTACCCATGAGGCCCTTGAGATTGCCGGAATGTCGATTAACTTCCGTTCCGGCAAATTTCAGGTACTCCACATATCATATTTTTAGCAAAGGTCATGCCGAAATTTTTCGTGAATTTCGGCATGACCTTTGCAAAAAATATGATATATGGAGTACCCGAGATTTGCCGGAACGGAAGTTAAATAACATTCCGGCAATCTCAAGGGCCTCATGGATTTTAAATGCTTTAGTGAATTTTAAATGCTTTTGTGGTTTTTAAAATGCTTAAGTGGGTTTTAAAATGTTTAAGTGGTTTTAAATGGTTAACTGGGTTTAAAATGATTTAGTGAATATTTAATACTTTGGTGAAATTTACTTACATTTGTTTTACTAACTACGAGGTTTTATTGTTAGCGCGGACATGGCTCACAATGATGAAGCCGGGGGTTCATGGGTAGAACGAGAAGCTGGGGGTTCTGATCAAGGAGGCGACGCCGAGTGTGATCCTTTAACAGAGCACTACATGTCGATGCAAGGAAACTGCAGTGAGGACGACATGGCGATGCCAAGGAAGCGTACCGCAGACGAGCGGGAGGATTTCGAGGGCAATAAGGGGACCGTCGATGATGCCACTTACTATAGCACTGACGACCCCAGGGATGGCAACGAGACCACTACGAGTGGCGCCGCGGATGGTCACGAGACCACTGATGCAGGTAGCAGTGCCAAGCGTCGCCGGAAGGAGAGAAAACCAAATAGGCTCCCCGCCACCAGATCCACCTTTGCGGAAGTGGACCCAACTAGTGTGCCTCTGCTACCGCGTAAACTTGCGGGTGGGTTCGGCAACAATTGTGGATGCATCCTTCGAGACACCGCCAAGATCTATGATGAGAACATAAGGGACAAAGACCATGAAGAACTGGCGGGGCTCCTTATTCAGAAGCTGCAGGCACGATACAAGTTCCCCCCGGACTACCACAGCTTGGATCTCTACACAAATCCGGTAAACTCATACGCCCTCGGCAAGATGAGCAGAGCTCTGAGCACTTGGAAAAATAGGGTGAGGGCCAAGATTGATGAAGGTGGCAGTTTCGAAGACATCCACCGCGTCTTTCCCTCCATTAAGCATGAGGATTTAAATCTCTTTATTGAGTTGGAAAAACATCCTTCGAAGGTGCTGCGGAGGCAGTGGGGGAAGAATTTGCGGGAGAAGAACTTAGGTGACCACAATCTCGGAAGCGGTGGTTACCTCGGCAAGCAACCAATTTGGGACGAGCAGGACAAAGTTTACATATAACAGAAGAAAGAAAACCCGTACGAGAAGTTCAAAGACCCGCGTGCAAGACGATATATCAGGTCCTGATACAACGAAGATCCCAAGAACGGGAAACTTCTTTTGAACAAGAAGGTCAAGGATCTCCAGGACCGTTATCTGGTAAGGAAGTTTACCAACTAAATTATTAGCTTCTATTCAAGTCGATGAAATGCTAGTAACAACATTTCTAAATGGTTCACACGTTCCTTTTGCAGGAGGAACAAGAACTTGCGTGGACCCAGGCTTCATCCCAGGAGTCGTCGGCGGTGAAGGCCCCTTGGGACGACCCTTTTAACAGGGCGGTGAACAGGGTAAAGGAGTTGCCGGTGACAAGAAAGCCTCATCGTGGGCATGTGCTCGGCGTCGGCTCCGGTAGAAAGTTTTCTGACTATTTCTCTGAGGACAAGGAGGTGCGAAAGGAGAGGAGGAGGCTCGAGAGGGATAACACACAAAGGGAATTGGTCCAAGAAGAAGTGACCAAGCAGATCCAAACCCTCCTTCCTTCTATCATGCAGTCGGTCATAAATTGGATTGACGGTGGCCGAGAAGGGAGTGGCCCGACTCTTGTCAGCTTAGGCGCCAGCAGCTCGAACAACCAGGCGCCGTTGCATGTCCCGCAGAACCCTAATCCTGATGCGTCGGCGGCTGCCGCAAACAGTGCGCAACATACGCCGGCCACCGCAAACAGTGCGCAACATACGCCGGCCGCCGCAAACAGTGCACAACATACGCCGGCCGACAACATTGCACATGTTAGGGACGATTCGCCGGCATTCACCGCGCCTCGTAGCAACCCTTCCGTCGTCTCTTGCATGCCGACGGCTGCCCACGGTCCGTCGACGTTAGACGAGATCAACGCCCTCATGATAAATAAGCGTCGCAAAAGGCTCAACTAGTTATTACTTTATCCTTCGCGGCCCTCTCTAACGCCTTGCGTATGTGATTTGGCAGGCCGACCAGGTGGAATGCACAATGCTGCTTCATTTGAACAACGAGTTCAAAGACGTGGCTAAAGGAGTCATCGTGGCACCACTCAACCGCATGATGGCCACCGACCCACTGTAATGACAAGGTAAAAGTCCGTAACTGGCATAAAACACATCAATTGGGTGAACCGATGCTGCCGCCGGAAGCCCGGGATCTCCTAGTTGGGGATATGAGGAGCGTACATGAGGGTGTTATGTATTTAGAGAAAAGTTACCTCCGAATGCCAAATCCACCATACCCACTTTACCTGGCAAGGGTGCCAAACAGCATGGGCTTTGTCGACACTTACCCCGGGGACGTGTTCTTCATCAGATTTGATGAGATCTTCGACCTCTACCACCTGAAACGGCTCCCGACAGTTATGGTCCGCCTAGTTGCTCTCACATTTGCGCACCAAGTCAAGACGGAGGAATCCCGGAACTTTGCGATAATGGACCCCTACTACATGCGTGAGAGCAACCTTAAGACCCCTGCGGCTCAGCTAACCGTGACGCAGTTCGTTGAACGTTTCTTCCTAGAGAATATGGGCAAGGGGACACTCCTCGTGCCTTACTTTCCCGAGTAAGTAGTCATTCAATTTGATCGCTAGCCACCATAAAATAATTTCGTACATTTTGTAGAATACCGATAGTATCTTTTTGACAGGGACGAGCACTGCATCCACATCATGTTGAACCTGGAAGATTCATCAGCCACATATTTGGACTGGGGGAGGCATAAGAAGAAAGACTACACACATATCAAGAGTGTTCTGAATGATGCTCTAACCGGCTACGCCTTCAATGGGGGATAGTTAAAAAGAAAAATCTCAAGCAAGGCAACCTGGTATTCGGCCACAAGACAGACTTCCTATGCGCCCCAAAGGCGGAGAACAGTATGAGGGAGGCCTACTACGCCATAATGCACATGAGGGAGTGGTTCGTAAGGGACGAGGACACTCTTGGTCGCATCCAGCGCATATCGGAGTACATTGATCAGGAACTCATGCATGAGTTTGGTCGCATCCAGCGCATGATCACGCGAATCATCCACAGGGATATCTCTGGTAGCGATGGGCTATTCTACCACGGCTTACCAATACCACCTAACCGCGAGATAGAAAGCCGCTTGGAAGCGTAAGGTGAAGACAGGCCTTTCAACTCGTTAGAGGGCTTCCGCCCCTTCCCACCGAAGCCGAAGCCGAAACCGAGCAAGAAGCAGTGATCGACGGTTGATCCCTTAGCAAATTTCGTAAACTTGGTGCTGTTGTTTTTACTTTCTGCGAACATGCTATCTAGGCACAAATCCAACCATTTCTTGTTTTGTTTTGTCTTTTTCGTTAATTAGAACTCTTGCTTTCTTTTTGCCTAATATTTCTATCCGCGTGTCTTGTGTGCAGAGAGATCAAAAAGTTAGGGCTATAGGACTAGACCGGAGGCGAACCACCGGCTAGAGAGGAAGAAAGGAAGAAACGGATGAAGTCCAACTTCATCGTCATCCCCTCCTTGCTCATCGTCATTGCCACTCTTTTGTACTGTAGTTTAGATGACAGTAGAATTGCTTTCGAAACCTTTGCGACGAGCTTAAACTATCGACTCTCGAAATGTATTTGTGTATGATACAATATTTGATCACTCTTTGTGGTATATAAATTTGTCGGTTTGTAATGCATGCGTGATTTATACTTGTCTATTTGTACTACTTCATTATTCATACTGTGAATTTATACTGTATTTTCCAACTGTATACGCGTATATATACGTTGGGCACAAAAATAATAAATTCACAAATTATAGCACTGACGCACGGCTCAGAGTACTGCTGACGGGCGGCGTATTTTCGGACGGAACACGGCTGCCATGCGACTCTCGGCTACCTCTGACGGGCGAAGCGCGCGTCAGTGGTAGCTCAGATACCACTGTCGTGCGGCTCATATGCACGTCAGTGGTAACAGAGCTCGTCAGCGGTACGAGATACCACTGACGAAATAGCACTGACGGGCGCCCCCCGTCACCATTAGGCAAAAGTCGTGCGTCAGGGGTAGGCTTTTCCCTACTAGTGATGGGAGGCGACGGATCTTGGTCCAAGACAACACGCGGACGTCCCCCGGTCGACGCGCCACAACGACATGTGCCTCTCGTTGCGTGCAGCAGTCCTGTTCATCGACTCACAAAACCTCGTTAGCGATGGTGCTTTTTTGGATCTTATACTTGTGGAGGCTAGGCGTCCGTCTCGGCGGCGCTGGTTTTGTGCGGTGGTTGCAGGAAACCCTAGGGATCATTTTATATTTCTCGATCTCTTAGGATTTTATCTGCAAATTCAGGATAATCAGTTTATCCCAGTCTGTCTTTTAGTTTCCATGTGTGTTGCTTCATTTAACTTGATTTTCGATTAATGAAATACATGGTTGCTGAAAGGACAAGGATGTCGCCTAGAGGGGGGTGAATAGGCGATTAAAACTTATCCGGTTTTGGCTTGAATAAATGCAGGATAAAACTAGGTGTTTAATTCATCAAGCCAACAACCTAAATGTTCTAGGTTCAACTATGTGCACCAACAACTTATGCTAAGCAAGACAAGCAACAAGGTGATAGCAAGACATAAGACTTCAAACACGAAGGCTATCACAATATAAAGTGCATAAGCAAAGAGCTCGGGTATAGAAATAACCAAGGCACGCAGAGACAATGATGTTTTTCCGAATTACTCCTTTTGAGGGGAGTACGTCTCGTTGGAGGGGTGTGAGCTCACCACAAAAGGTCTACTCAACGCCACAAAGGCCTCACCCTATTCTCCGATGAACCGCACCACAAAGGATTGATTCACCTTCCACTATCGGAATCCTTCAAGGTGGAATCCGGAGCCTTTACAACAACCTTGGGGCACACACCCACAACTCAATTGGGGGCTCCCAAATATCCCGCGAGCTACCAAAACTCCGAGATCAACAAGGACCGTCTAGGGCACTCCAAGTACCCAAGAGGACAAGCTCTAGGGCACTCCAAATACCCAAGAGTAACAAGCTTCTCAACTTCAACTTCCACGTATCACCGTGGAGAACGCAAACCGATGCAACTAATGCAATGGGCATGAACACAAGAAGTGCTCAAATCCTTCACTCTCAAATCCCACCAAAAGCAACTAATGCTTATGGGGAGAGAAGAGAGGAAGAACAAGGAAGAACATCAAATCCCTCCAAGATCTAGATCCAAAAGCTTCCCCTCACTTAGAGGAGAGATTGATTGGTAGAATAGTAGATCTAGATCTCCTCTCTCTTTTCCCTCTAATTCGAGGCAAGAATCATGGAGGAATTGAGAGATAACAAGCTTGTGGAGGTCAACAATGAAGGTCAAAACTTGCTAGAAAGGTTGGGGAACCATTGGGGAAGAAGGCCCCTTAAATAGGTCACCCAGATATCCAACCGTTGAGTGCAAAATCGCGCCGTAGCGGTACTACTGGGCTTGATCCGATACTACTGGGTGGACAGTAGTACCGGGTCAACTACCGGGTTAAAACCACTCGAATCCAATACCAAAAAATGTTTCCCGGTAGTAGGGTCGGTACTATCGCCCCCCTATAAAACTGCAGAAGCACCGATACAAAAACGGGCATAACTTTCGCATACGAACTCTGTTTTTTATGTTCTTGGCTCGTTGAAATCACCACAACGAGCTTTACAAGATCATGCAGAGAAACATCATAGTCCACCATGGGAGGATAAAACCAAATGTAGAAAGATAAAACCTCTCTATAAAAGACGAACCTCCAAAACTGAAAACGCAACAAGTTTTCCATACGAAATCCGTTTTCGGTGAACTTGGGCTTGTCATGAAGATCACGACAAGCACCAAAACTCCACATAGAGAAATCCCAAATAAGAACCAAGAAAGATGATGATGCCAAATATGCGAAGGTTTGAGCTCTCTCCAACTGATACGCTAAAGATCGATCGAGAGCCCCTCTTGATAGTACGCTATCTATCATATAACCCGGTCTCCCAACTAACAACATGAGACCGGTAAAATAGAAACCCTATCAAGATTATACTTTTGCCTTGCGCATTCCACTTGAGCTAGATGATGTCGATCTTGATCTCTTCATGTGGACCACCTTTCTTGATTGCTCTTCGCTTTGTGATGCCTCACATATTGATCCCCCATACTCCACTATGGGAGAGCCTGTCTTAGGCACATCTTCACACTTGATGACGATCACCACTTATCGTCATGCGCTTGCCCGGTAGTACCGGGCAAGAAGTCAACCGACAATCAACACGAGCTTCGAATCCCTCTTCTGCTCAGAAACGCCACCCGGTAGTACCGACCTGGAGGGTCTGGTACTACTCTGCACCCGGTAGTACCGGGCTACTACCGGATCAACTTCCGAGCAAAAATGCACCGAGTCCAGTAGCTCCTGGGATCATGCGGTACTAGCCCCGATACTTGGCAGGGTAGTACCGAGCTGCGTAGCTCGGTACTACCGGGCCAAATCCCGGTACTACCGGCAACACAAGATCAGTCCTAAGCGTGCCCAGCTCCTGGGGCATGAGCCGGGCGGTACTACCGGCACTGACTCGGTACTACCGGCTTTAGTAGAAAAACCCAGCATAGAACCCTTTTCTTCACGCTTATAATTCCATCGGACCAATGATGTATAAGGATATCTCAATGCAAACATTAGTCCATAAGGATTGTCATTGATTACCAAAACCACACATGGGGGCACCATGCACTTTCAGTTGCCCTAAAAAATGACTCAAATAATGACTAACCTAACATGTCGCACCCATCCGCCAGGAAAACGTGACACTTAGACCTGCCACCCACCCGTCCAGTTTGTTTCAACTTGCCACCTCCTCTTAGGATGAAAATGGATAGGTATGATACGGTGGAGCAATATCATACTTATACACATATAACATATGGGTTTGAAGTTTTACCCATGCTCCTCCTACCCATGAGACGACGGGAATGAAAATCACATCCTGACATCCATGCCCGAGGGGTATTGTGTCCATTGAATTATCAAATAGTACACAATTTCACATTCATCGTTAGCACATTTGATAAAAAAGTACAATTATCTCATCTCAAATAACAGGTACATGACATTTTTTAAAATCACAATCTCACAGTCATAATACAACATGAATACATGAGTCACATGACAAATTGACATGAAAGTTCGGTAGGTCACAACGAGCCCCGTGCAAGTGTGCTGTTGTGATGGGATTGTTAGCCTTCTGATCCTATGACTAGGGCTGGTGGAGGTTAGGTCATTGGAGTTCCGAAGCTGTAACACCCCGAAAATTCAGACCGAGTTTTAAATTATTTTTGGACGCCGGAAAACTTTTTCTAGTTTTAATAAGGGTTTCCTAAAATCTTTCGAGGAGATTTGACGTAGAATTTGCTCTCTCTTGGAATTCCGGAGGACTCCCCTACTCATTTCTAGAAGACCCGCCCAAAAATATTTCATACTCCAATTCAATATTTCCGATTTCGGAGTTAACTGTTAAATGTCGGCTCCGATCCCAAATTTATTCAGTCAACTTAGGAGTCTCGGAAAATTCTCATAATTTAGGGAGATGCATATTTTTGTATTTCCTACACTTCTTCTGTTGGACCCAAACCCATTTGAGCAAAGTTTGACCTACTTCCTTTGTAAGCCGAAAATCGATGTCGGTACGCGGCTTAGCAGATTTTTGCAAAACCCCTTTTCCACAACACCAAATGAGCTCAAACTCCTTAGACACCCTCCATATACCCAACATACCCAGTGGTAATTGTTTGGGATTTTTCCGAGATGTGCAAGGCCCCTGTCATTTCATCGAGCACCTTCGGTGCTTTTGGTTTTCTAAACATCTTATTTTACAAAGTTTGAAATCCTGGAGGGATTCTTGTTTGATTGTGTTGTTCTCGTCGTTACGAACTCAGCGGTGGAAACCTTTTCCCGTTTGGAGCTCCGAGTCACCGGGAACGCGACGATGTCGCCCGTGTCGCGCTCTGGACGTCCGGGACGCACGCTTTGGCGTGACCTAAATCCGCTTAGCCCTAAACCTGCCTAACCCTTCTGCTGCAGTGCAGCCTCGTGCACAACTATGCAACCAGCTCAGCTCGCCCTTTCCAGCCCCGTTCCTATCCCTTACCATTCATTGCCTGGAGACAAACCGTTGCACCGGTGGCATTGAAGCGCCGCACACTCAGTCGTCGGCTTCCGCTTTTCCCCCCAGAGGAGCCCCAAGCCCTGCACGAGCACCTCATACCCCCCTCTCCTGCCCTTGCTAGCCATCCATCCAGAGCATCAGTTGGTGGCAGAAGCCACTCAGTTCATCATCAGCCGACCATGGCCGTACGGGCGAAGGTCGCGGGCGACGCGACCCCGCCCCCCCCCCTTCCGCCCGAAGCCATCACCGAGCCCCTTCTCCTGGCGACCACCTCTCTGCCGTCCCCGAGCGGCGGAGGAGCCGCCCGTGCCTGACTCCGCCATGGCCGAGCTCGGCGGGCAGCGCGCCGGCTCGGGCAAGAAGCGCACCTAGGCCAGCCACGGCGCCGTCTCGGGCTAGCGGCGCACCCAGGCCAGCCACGCCGCGGCCGCCAGCGAGCGGCGGATGCAGCGGAGCAGCGGCGGCGGCCAAGTCGTCGGCGGCACGGCCGAGCTCGGTGAGCTCGGGGCCTCACCTCCCGAGGTCGTCCCCGTCCTCCCAGGCACTCCTGCTCGCGCGACCGAAGAAGAGAAGCAGTGGAGGAAAAAAAATGAAAAAGAAAAAAAGGGAGTGGATAAGGTTAGATCCCTGACACGTGGGCCTGGCCCCACCTGTCAGCTTAGTGGAGATGCATTCCCAGCTTTCCGCTTTCCCGAGCTGAAGACGGTTTTTTCGTGAAATACGCCTTCAGCCCAGCCTAGCTCAGTTTCGGCCCGTTCTGTTTTTTCTTTTCTTTTCCACGTGAGCAGCAGATAGCTAACCGTCGCTCGTCAATATCTCTTAATCCGTAACTCCGTTTGGAGCGATTCAAATTTGTAAATTCCTAGTTTGAAAGGATCTGTCCAGTGGTGCAGGTTTTACATTTCTGTAAAATACTTGTATACTCAGCACCCTTGTATGCGTGTATAGGTGTATCCCGCGGTACCGGCGAACCGAGACCCCAAACCGTGACGTGCCCGTGACCCTCCAAGCCAAACGGTGTCGATCTTCGCAGGCAAGCTAACCACTTGCTATGACCAGTCTTGCAATGTTGTTTGCCTGTTTGATTACATATTGTCATGCCTTGTTGTATTAAATTGTCGCATTGCTTTGTAATTACTTATCTGTGCATCTGGTTGCCTGTCATCTGTAAACTGTGCGTCATGAGATATCATGACTTTGACATCTACTTTCCGTAGTGTTGTGGTGTTGTGTCTGGGGGTACCACTTCCCATTCCCGAGGCGATGGACTGGGGAACCGCCACAGTCAACGGAGTGGGGAAACTATACAACTGTGCGCCTCGCACCTGCGTGGCTTTGTTTGCTTCTTCTTCTTCGCCGAGGTGAGGAGCGGACGAATGTCTTCTTATGATCCTCGGAGTTGGGGGCATTTGCCAAAAGATTTATTGGCTTCTTCTCCCTCCGTCAAACGTGGTTGGCGTAAGCCCGCCTGGACTGCGACGCTTGGGACATTTGCTTTCCATTTGGTTCTTTTTGCCAAGATTGCTGACACCACGTCGGGTTAATCCTTGAGTGGAATGGATGCTTTCTTTCTTATGAGTGCTTTTCGGTTCATTTCGGAGACTACATGCCCTACCAACTTCGGTAGTTGATCTGTGATGGCGCTGGTCGGAGGTATCTCTGCCACAGTCACCCGATCGACGCCAACAACCTGTGCTAACCTTGTAATTGACCTACGATGGCGCTGGCTGGAGGAACCGCCACAGTCATCTGTTTGAACCACTGTGCTATTTATTCTGTAAACATTGATTCGTGGTGGCGCCGGCTGGAGGAACCGCCATAGTCACCCGGTCAAATACAAACAAACTATTGCTTGAAATATTATGTTGCTAATGTCTTGATGTTTGATGATACATATTATTATGATATTGTGATTGTTGTGTTGGACTAATCCTCTGTTGTTTGGACTTGTTATGATGAAACTTGATTAAATGAAACACCCCTCCAAACATCGATAGGGTCAGTCCATAGTGCCACTAATCTGAACATCGAAAGCACTACCACTGTCGCTCATATGGGCGGGCCTTGACCTACGTATCCTATTGAGCCTCCTTTGATGCTACCATTTTGGCAAGTCTAGTCGGTTACCTTTGTGGTCGGGGCTAGTCTTGCGAAGGTTCCGGAGCTAGGCGTTGCTCATGGGTTGGGGACGTGCCGGATTCACTTCGTCATAAGACATAGAGTTATGTCGGTAGCTATACAGGGAGTGTCTTGGTAGCGTGAACGGTCATGTACGTGTATCAGGTCGTCTTAAGGAAGAGTTCCTAAAGTACCGGCTATATGATGCACCTAGATGGGTGGAAACTGCAACCTCTCGAGAGTGTCAAATCTGGATGTCTAGCCTCGTTCCAAGGTTATGGAACAACAGTTCAGTGTCGGTCACACTATTGTCTTTGTCGAGTCAGGAGGTTAAACATAAGTTCTGTTTGAAAGAAAGATGAACAACCTGATTTCACTAAATGAACAATAAGATGATGCAGGGAATGTTACTTGAGCTGTGGATGGTTACCGTGTTAGGGATGACGGTGTGATCGTTGGGAGCCTAGAGTTAGGCCTGAGCCAACATCAACCGTGCGTGCCCAGAGTGGAAAGATGAGGCCAGTGGGCCTAGCAGTGATCACAGGTGCTGTTGTGTATTATTTGGTACCACCTGGTACACCCGTTTACTCGTCACAGGTAAGCCCTTTGTATGATTGCTGGTACACGATCCAACCCCACCTGGCTTGGACTCTGTACTGGTGATACCCCCGTTGTCTGCTTACGACATGTTTGGTTGTCAATGCCATGCTACTTTTGTGTCATGTATCTAGAGTACACTTGACATGTTGTAGGAGTTTATTTCCAATGTATATCTTGTTGCATTGCTTGTGATGAGTGGCGATTCTTGCTGAGTGCATACAAATGTACTCACGGGCCTTGTGTTTGTGGCCAGATATTGGCGAGGATTCATCTTCTACCTTAGCCAGAAGTGGAGCAAGAGCGTGCTAGGATCAGTAGCCCAGCCAGATACCTGTGGAGTGGAGCCGCTCCAAGCCGTTGCCTTAGCCGTCTTCCGCTGCCAGTTAAACTCTGAGTTGGGCCATGCTTGGCTTGATATTTTGTAATGCCTCGATGGCCTTGTAAACCTTTTGTAGCACTTTGTGCCTGATTGTGTAATGATTTCCGCTATGTTGCATTGTCGTAACGTGCGGCCAGATATCTTGGGCTGGCGCACGGGGCGACCGCCTCTCTGGAAATATGTGCCAGAGCGGGGTGCCACAGAGCATGGTATCAGAGCACCAGGCTGGCTGTAGACTACCCTAGCATGGAAAGCCCAGCCTTACTTTTGCCCGACAAGGAGCCCGATGGATTTGACCCATCTCCGCCTAACCGGCATGGCTATTGTTGGTCAACAGTATGGTGCAGTAGGACTTGTCCCAATCCCCGAGTGAGGCTCGCCGGTTTCTTCCATGAGAAGGAATCGACACTACCCATTAGTATGAGACCCAAGTCCTGGCTACCTATAAAATCCCACCCTCGCTTGCTATCCTTTGCAACCCAACTCTCTTGAAGCAGATCCCGCTCAGGAATCTTGCGCTCTCCTCTCTCCCAAGTACCTTAGCTTGAGGTTGTAGATGGAACCTACCCTTGTTTTCGAGACCACCGCTGAGTTTCGCCCCGGTTTTCCACCTCTGCTGTGGGAAGCTGCTCGCGACATTCTTGGTTGTGTTTCTCGGCCGGTGTACCATGTATATCGGTCTAACCTCTCCTCCTGCGTGAGCGAGTATCATGCCGATGTGTATGTCGCCACAAGTGCCTTAGGAAGCGCGGCGCCATATGTGATTCAAAGCCACTTCGTGGATTCCCCTGAGATGGCTCTCCAAGTTGCAGCTTGGAAATGTCTCGCTCGTCTGCGGTACTTTGAAGCCGCGAGAACCTCCCGCGCCTCGCTTTTTCCGCCAAGATCCCTTGCAAGCCCCAGCCATCCCATGGTAAGCATCGAAGTGATGCTCAACTCAACCTTGTCCCACCTCGAAGCCTACACCACCGCCTTGGAGAGCATTCTTGCCTACCACTTGGAGGAATGCCATTCCAATAGGCAAGCCCTTGCCCGAGTCCCGCAGCCCACTGACAAGAGCCCAGTGGATACCAAGCTTTGCGTAGGACCAAAACCGCAAGATCCAGAAGGCAACAAAGTGGATGCCCAGACCAAGTCCCCACCAAGTGAGGAGTCCTAAGTTGGTAGGTGAGAGTTTGTGAGGTTGTTTGTAACCCCTTGTGTTTTCTTGTGCTGCATGTTTGTTCTGTCCGCGGTTAAGTTGTTCTTAGGTTAGCCCCGTGAAAAACTTGATGTTCTGATTCCCTTGTTAACCACTTGGTTGACATGTGACGGAATACCATGTCCTTTTCTTCAGTTGAAAAGTTTTGAAGAAATGACAGATCACATAAAAGCAGAAGTGGTATATGTGAACCCAGACACATATGCACGCCTGCAAAATTAATGCAAACTTTGAATGATATTATTTTCTAGTATGAAAATTATTTTGTGTGTGTTGCACAAGTTTAACTATTAAGTTGAAGTATTTAATGAGACACTGTAACCACGGTGTCCCGCTCACTTAATGTTGGCTCGTGCATAGGTTTGAAAAACTCGTACATGTATCGCCGCAAGGTTCCTCACCCAATATGAACCTTGTGACAACCCATGTTAAAGTAAGGGCCCAAGCCCTCCACGATGACTTCCCCTCGCAAGCTTTAGTGCTTGTTGAGTCCCCATCATCGTTGGAGCACAAAAGGATTTTTGTAGAGTGTTTTGTTAGCCGTTGTGTGTTTGCTTATCGGTATGGTTGAAATGATTATGCCATACTGCTGCAACTGTTTGTTTTGGGCCATGAAAATGCAGGACTATTTTTCTAAAATGATGTTTTTCTCAGAATAGAAATTCTGCTGTCTATATGCTTGTATTCCAGCCATGTTATCTTTGCTGCAAGACAAGGAGTATGGCCGGTGGAAAAATTTCAGAAATGAAGGATGTAAGTTCTACTCCAGCTAGAACTCTACAATTACTTCAGTGCAAGGAGATACCCCGAAAGTTCTTCCCTCGTATCTATGGCATTCCATAGGGAAAAATCTTTGCAAAAACAAATTTTGGGG
The DNA here is from genome assembly GCA_947311845.1 of Poa pratensis. NCBI lineage: Eukaryota > Viridiplantae > Streptophyta > Magnoliopsida > Poales > Poaceae > Poa > Poa pratensis. Next base: position 9,555,847 of record CAMZMU010000081.1, on the reverse strand, counting down.
TGTGGCCCTACCCCTCAAAATCTAGGTGCTTGTGAGCCCATTTTGGGTGGCACAAACATCCTTCTCCTAAAAGAAACCTTAAATTTTTCAAAACCTATGTATGCATGAAAGTGTATATATAGCTTTTCCAAAATAAAACCCTAGATGAGAGGATATGATAGCATATCCCAATCCTTTTGTTTAAAATTTTGGGTAACTGCTTACCCAAGTTCAAACTCTGTTTTGTTGAATGTTAGCTTGTTTGTAGACATGCTTGTTTGCTTTTGCCATGGTTGTGTTGGTTATGTGTGCCTGCCATGTGAATGTTTGAGCAAAAACCTTAGTTTATTTATATACCCATGGTGGTAGATCCTATATTGTGTGATTCTGTGAGCCCCTGCCATGTCATTCATTTGGGTGTGCCTTGTTTGATAGTAATGCTATGCTTGCAAAATGCCCAGTTTTGAGAATACCTTGATATGCGTGGATCCCTCCGAGTGTTTTAAAACTCTAGCATCATGAAGAAAAAGTTTGAAAAAGTTTTAAGATATAGGGGTATATTAAAACCGTGCAAGAAATATCTTGTTATAACTCCGGGAATCTTTATAAGTCTCCGAATCTCGGGACGAGATTCTTTTTAAGGAGGGAAGGTTTGTAACACCCCAAAATTCAGACCGAGTTTTAAATTATTTTTGGACGCCGGAAAACTTTTTCTAGTTTTTATAAGGGTTTCCTAAAATCTTTCGAGGATATTTAACGTAGAATTTGCTCTCTCTTGGAATTCCGGAGGACTCCCCTACCCATTTCTAGAAGACCCGCCCAAAAATATTTCATACTCCAATTCAATATTTCCGATTTCGGAGTTAACTGTTAAATGTCGGCTCCGATCCCAAATTTATTCAGTCAACTTAGGAGTCTCGGAAAATTCTCATAATTTAGGGAGATGCATATTTTTGTATTTCCTACACTTCTTCTGTTGGACCCAAACCAATTTGAGCAAAGTTTGACCTACTTCCTTTGTAAGCCGAAAATCGATGTCGGTACGCGGCTTAGCGGATTTTTGCAAAACCCCTTTTCCACAACACCAAATGAGCTCAAACTCCTTAGACACCCTCCATATACCCAACATACCCAGTGGTAATTGTTTGGGATTTTTCCGAGATGTGCAAGGCCCCTGTCATTTCATCGAGCACCTTCGGTGCTTTTGGTTTTCTAAACATCTTATTTTACAAAGTTTGGAATCCTGGAGGGATTCTTGTTTGATTGTGTTGTTCTCGTCGTTACGAACTCAGCGGTGGAAACCTTTTCCCGTTTGGAGCTCCGAGTCACCGGGAATGCGACGATGTCGCGCTCTGGACGTCCGGGACGCACGCTTTGGCGTGACCTAAATCCGCTTAGCCCTAAACCTGCCTAACCCTTCTGCTGCAGTGCAGCCTCGTGCTCCACTATGCAACCAGCTCAGCTCACCCTATCCAGCCCCGTTCCTATCCCTTACCATTCATTGCCCGGAGACAAACCGTTGCACCGGTGGCATTGAAGCGCCGCACACTCAGTCGTCGGCTTCCGCTTTTCCCCCCAGAGGAGCCCCAAGCCCTGCACGAGCACCTCATACCCCCCTCGCCTGCCCTTGCTAGCCATCCATCCAGAGCATCAGTTGGTGGCCGAAGCCACTCAGTTCATCATCAACCGACCATGGCCGTACGGGCGAAGGTCGCGGGCGACGCGACCCCGGCCTCCCCCTTCCGCCCGAAGCCATCACCGAGCCCCTTCTCCTGGCGACCACCTCTCTGCCGTCCCCGAGCGGCGGAGGAGCCGCCCGTGCCTGACTCCGCCATGGCCGAGCTCGGCGCGCAGCGCGCCGGCTCGGGCAAGCAGCGCACCTAGGCCAGCCATGACGCCGTCTCGGGCGAGCAGCGCACCCAGGCCTGCCACGCCGCGGCCGCCAGCGAGCGGCGGATGCAGCGGAGCAGCGGCGGCGGCCAAGTAGTCGGCGGCACGGCCGAGCTCGGTGAGCTCGGGGCCTCACCTCCCGAGGTCGTCCCCGTCCTCCCAGGCACTCGCTCCGGGCGCGGTAGGCCCCAGCGAGCCCTTTTCCGCCGTCGGCCGGCGGCCCAGCCGTTCCCAGCGCCGGCGGTCGGCGACGTCCGTGCCAGTCGCTCGAGCGAGTCTCCTGCTCGCGCGACCGAAGAAGAGAAGCAGTGGAGGAAAAAAAATGAAAAAGAAAAAAAGGGAGAGGATAAGGTTAGATCCCTGACACGTGGGCCCGGCCCCACCTGTCAGCTTAGTGGAGATGCATTCCCAGCTTTCCGCTTTCCCGAGCTGAAGACGGTTTTTCGTGAAATACGCCTTCAGCCCAGCCCAGCTCAGTTTCGGCCCGTTCTGTTTTTTTTTCTTTTCGAGGTGAGCAGCAGATAGCCAACCATCGCTCGTCAATATCTCTTGATCCGTAACTCCGTTTGGAGCGATTCAAATTTGTAAATTCCTAGTTTGAAAGGATCTGTCCAGTGGTGCAGGTTTTACATTTCTGTAAAATACTTGTATACTCAGCACCCTTGTATGCGTGTATAGGTGTATCCCGCGGTACCGGCGAACCGAGACCCCAAACCATGACGTGCCCGTGACCCTCCAAGCCAAACGGTGTCGATCTTCGCAGGCAAGCTAACCACTTGCTATGACCAGTCCTGCAATATTGTTTGCCTGCTTGATTACATATTGTCATGCCTTGTTGTATTAAATTGTTGCATTGCTTTGTAATTACTTATCTGTGCATCTGGTTGCCTGTCATCTGTAAACTGTGCGTCATGAGATATCATTACTTTGACATCTACTTTCCGTAGTGTTGTGGTGTTGTGTCTGGGGGTACCACTTCCCATTCCCGAGGCGATGGACTGGGGAACCGCCACATTCAACGGAGTGGGGAAACTATACAACTGTGCGCCTCGCACCTGCGTGGCTTTGTTTGCTTCTTCTTCTTCGCCGAGGTGAGGAGCGGACGAATGTCGTCTTATGATCCTCGGAGTTGGGGGCATTTGCCAAAAGAGTTATTTGCTTCTTCTCCCTCCGTCAAACGTGGTTGGCGTATGCCCGCTTGGACTGCGACGCTTGGGACATTTGCTTTCCATTTGGTTCTTTTTGCCAAGATTGCTGACACCACGTCGGGTTAATCCTTGAGTGGAATGGATGCTTTCTTTCTTATGAGTGCTTTTCGGTTCATTTCGGAGACTACATGCCCTGCCAACTTCGGTAGTTGATCTGTGATGGCGCTGGTCGGAGGTATCTCTGCCACAGTCACCCGATCGACGCCAACAACCTGTGCTAACTTTGTAATTGATCTACGATGGCGCTGGCTGGAGGAACCGCCACAGTCATCCGTTTGAACCACTGTGCTATTTATTCTGTAAACACTGATTCGTGGTGGCGCCGGCTGGAGGAACCGCCATAGTCACCCGGTCAAATACAAACAAACTATTGCTTGAAATATTATGTTGCTAATGTCTTGATGTTTGATGATACATATTATTATGATATTGTGATTGTTGTGTTGGACTAATCCTCTGTTGTTTGGACTTGTTATGATGAAACTTGATTAAATGAAACACCCCTCCAAACATCGATAGGGTCAGTCCATAGTGCCACTAATCTGAACATCGAAAGCACTACCACTGTCGCTCATATGGGCGGGCCTTGACCTACGTATCCTATTGAGCCTCCTTTGATGCTACCATTTTGGCAAGTCTAGTCGGTTACCTTTGTGGCCGGGGCTAGTCTTGCGAAGGTTCCGGAGCTAGGCGTTGCTCTTGGGTTGGGGACGTGCCGGATTCACTTCGTCATAAGACATAGAGTTATGTCGGTAGCTATACAGGGAGTGTCTTGGTAGCGTGAACGGTCATGTACGTGTATCAGGTCGTCTTAAGGAAGAGTTCCTAAAGTACCCGCTATATGATGCACCTAGATGGGTGGAAACTGCAACCTCTCGAGAGTGTCAAATCTGGATGTCTAGCCTCGTTCCAAGGTTATGGAACAACAGTTCAGTGTCGGTCACACTATTGAGTTCAGGGATGACGGTGTGATCGTTGGGAGCCTAGAGTTAGGCCTGAGCCAACATCAACCGTGCGTGCCCAGAGTGGAAAGATGAGGCCAGTGGGCCTAGCAGTGATCACAGGTGCTGTTGTGTATTATTTGGTACCACCTGGTACACCCGTTTACTCGTCACAGGTAAGCCCTTTGTATGATTGCTGGTACACGATCCAACCCCACCTGGGTTGGACTCTGTACTGGTGATAGCCCCGTTGTCTGCTTACGACATGCTTGGTTGTCAATGCCATGCTACTTTTATGTCATCTATCTAGAGTACACTTGACATGTTGAAGGAGTTTATTTCCAATGTATATCTTGTTGCATGATTGTTGGATTGCTTGTGATGAGTGGCGATTCTTGCTGAGTGCATACAAATGTACTCACGGGCCTTGTGTTTGTGGCCAAATATTGGCGAGGATTCATCTTCTACCTTAGCCAGAAGTGGAGCAAGAGCGTGCTAGGATCAGTAGCCCAGCCAGATACCTGTGGAGTGGAGCCGCTCCAAGCCGTTGCCTTAGCCGTCTTCCACTGCTAGCTAAACTCTGTCCTGAGCCATGCTTGGCAAGATATTTTGTAATGCCTCGATGGCCTTGTAAACCTTTTGTAGCACTTTGTGCCTGATTGTGTAATGATTTTCGCTATGTTGCATTGTCGTAACGTGCGGCCAGATATCTTGGGCTGGCGCACGGGGCGACCGCCTCTCTAGAAATATGTGCCAGAGCGGGTTGCCACAGAAGCCCAGGGCATACGTGAGGGCACAAGGTTGTACTCGTACCCTACCCACGACTTAACGGGTACGGTATGGGTAATTCTCAGAGGGTAACAAAATGTTTCAGGATCCTTCTCATATGGGGGTACCCGTACGGCCGTACTCATGGATAAAATTTACATCATCAGGCGCCCCCCTTTGCTCCCTGACTGCGACCAATGTGCATCGACTACGGTCATATGGAGTGGGACTTTGACGGGTGAATTTTTTTTGATCTGGGAATTTAGGGAAGGTGGAGCAAGAAAAAGGCTAAAATCTATAGCTACCTAAACAAATATGGTATGAAACCTAATTTCAATCGAATGGCCTGACATTTCCAACAACTCGAAGAAAATGACATTAACACAAAACATAGCTATAAAGAACATGCTCTTTTCACATCAACTTCCTCTTATGTCTTGTTCTTTAGTGATTCGAGTGTAGAAATGAAACTTTAGCTTGCCCCCCGGCCAGCAAACTGAACCTCTCAATTCTTCTTCCGCGTAAATTGGAATCTTCAAGCCATCCTCTAAACCATCGAAGCTTGCGTTCTAGCAAATATGGAATTTGAAGGGAGCCCCCATATGACAATAAAATATAATGTACAATGGATTTTTTTAATCTCAGTACCAATATCGCTAAATATGTGGTGAGAGATACTATTGCTAAGAAATAATATCTTAGATACAAGAAAATAAATCTTTTTTTATTTATCTCTACTCCAAATCAACATTTGTCATACGTGACACTTTGCATGCCCTAAAGTTAGAAGAAGTAAAAATCGGAGGGACGATCACATATACTCCCTCCGTATCAATTTATATGTCGTTGGTGGATCATAGTACAATTTTCGTAACGCTACGGTTATTTTGATCTTTCCAAGAATACCCTCCCACACAGTCCACTTTCCCCACCCCTCGCTCGTCCTCTTGCTCGCTCGCTCCCGACCACGAGCACCACCGCCGCCGCTCCCCACCGCCGCTCCCTCTGGCTCCTCCACCGCCCTCTCCCTCTGGCTCGCCATGACCACCCACCGCCACCGCCCTCTCCGTCTGGCTTGCCGTCGCCGCTCCCCACCACCCCGTTTCCTCTCTCAACCGCAACCCGGAGGTCACAGAACGGATTTCTATCCGCCGGCGAGGTGCTGCTGGCGAGATGGCGGTGGATCTGTGCATGCTGGCGGTAGATCCACCGGAGGAGAGGAGCTCTCCGTCGCGCTCTTCACCGAGACGCAGGCGGAGCTCGAGGCAGGGCGGTTGCGCGGGGAGCCAAGGCTGCGGGGAGCTCGAGTGCGTGCGCGGGGCGAGCCGAGCCGGCGTCCTTCGGTGCGCCGGCCTGCTACGTGCTCCACGCGTGTGAAATCCTGGCTCAGGGCTTAATAGGATTGATAGGATACTCATATAAACAAATTGCAACTTCTTTTCCGGAAGCTCATCTGGAAGGAACTCCGAGGTTAAGCGTGCTTGGCCCAGAGCACTCCAAGGATGGGTGACCGACCGGGAACTCGTTCCCGGTGCGCACGAGTGAGGACAAAGTGCACAGAAAAGACCAGTGTTGATCTGTGGGGCCAGTCTAGAGATCCTAGAGAGCTGCCAGGGGTGACAGGCCCGGCCCGGGGGTGGGTCGGGGTGTTACATTTGGTATCAGAGCCGACCCTCGCGGTAACTCGGGCGTGTGCGGGTCAGTGGCGCGGACATGTGGGACATGTGCCGGCACTGGGTGCACAGACGGGTGCCAAGAGGGGAAGTTCCTGGACTGGGGGCTGACCGACGAGGGCGTCAGTCTTCTAAGGGGGAAGGATGTGAGATCCTGGCTCAGGGCTTAATAGGATTGATAGGATACTCATATAAACAAGTTGCAACTTCTTTTCCAGAAACCCATATGGAAGGAACTCCGAGGTTAAGCGTGCTTGGCCGGAGCACTCCAAGGATGGGTGACCGACCGGGAACTCGTTCCGAGTGCGTACGAGTGAGGACAAAGTGCACATAAAAGACTAGTGTTGATCTGTGGGTCCAGTCTAGAGATCCTAGAGAGCTGCCAGGGGTGACAGGCCCGGCCCGGGGGTGGGTCGGGGTGTTACAACACGGCCTCCCTCACCGGCGACCGCGACTTCACCGGCGCCCACGACTTCTCCCATGGTACGCGTCCTCCTCCACCCCTTTCTTTGTTTGTCATCGAGGCGTAGCAGTAGCTTGCTACAGCTTGTTGCTCACCGTGGAGTAGCAGTAGTGATGTGCTTGTTACTCCTGCTTGCTGTAGCTTGTTAACTGAATTTTGTTAATTGATGTGCTTGTTGTTGCTGTAAACTGAATTTTGTTGCTGCCTTTAAATGAAAATACTCATGCTTGTTGATGTTAAAATTGTTCAAATTTGTTCAATGATGAGTACTCCTGCTTGTTCAAATTTGTTTATGAGCAAGTGGAGTACTTCTGCTTGTGCTACTCCGAGTACAAATTTGCTTGAATAGAAATTTTGTGTGTATGAAGTTTGTGTGTAGTGGAGTGGAGTAGGATTTTGATTACTCCATGAATAACTGCACTGTATTTAACTGAATAATTTGAGAATTGCTTGATCTGGAGTACAACTAGATGATTAGGGTTGCAATAGGAGTAGCATGAACCAGATGATGAGGGTTGCAATAGGAGTACATATGCTGCTGATGGTTCATGTTTCCACTATTTACTTTCTGAATTGAAAATTAACAATTGGAGCTTGCTGCCAGAAATATTTGCTGTGAGTCTTGCTGTGAGTCTTATTCACCCAAACTGAATATTGGAGTAGCAAGGGTTGTGCTTTACTGAATATTGGAGTAGCAAGGAGTATTTGCTTGCATTATCTGTAGCAATTAGAGAAGATTGAATATTTACTTTAACTTTTACTCCATGAAAATACTCTATGTAATGAAAATACTCCATTCAATATTGCTCAAGGGGTTACAGTATTTAATTTTGCTTGCTTGAACGAATGCAAGCTTAACTGAATTTTCGTGCTTGTTTGTGCAACCTCTGCACTAGCATTACTTGTTGTATATTGCAGTAATACTCCGTTTTCTTGGAGTAATTGTATTGCTTCAATATTGCCTCCTTTCAATATTGCTCAAGGAGTAATTGTATTGCTTCTACTCCGTTTAATGTACACTGGGATGACAGATTGTGCTTGTTTTGCTTTGATGCAGGCAATCAAAGTGGATCAGTTGTCTACCATTTCGAATATAATGCTATGGAACCAGCTAATTAATGTCAGTTTAGGTTTGCGTCAAGCTGCTATAGGGTGACACCTAAACAGACGAGCTGGACATTCAAAAGGTAAATCCACAAGTGCCAACTTTCTCTATACATGGTACTGCACACAGATAGCAGAGGTACGTCCATCTCTATATACTTTAGTTCAGCTCAAAATGTTGTTCAAGCTACCAAAGCTGGTGTACAAATTTCTGTAGCTCATTACAGTATTTAGGAAGTTGTAGTACTGTCAATGCATATCCTGAATCTTGAATCTAAACTGTCAACCCATATTGATGAAAAGCTCTGCTATCAGATTCTGCATGAGTATAAAATTCATAATGCAGAGGTGCGTGCGTTTGTGTTAAGTGTGTCATGTGAGCTCCTTTTCAGTTAACTCAAATCATTTGGGTTACTTTTCCTGTGCTTGTTACTGCTGCTAGCAAGTGCTTGCTTGCAGTGCTTGTTACTGCTGCTAGCAAGTGCTTGCAGTGCTTGTTACTGCTGCTAGCAAGTGCTTGTTTGCTAGCAGTAGATACTTGGCAAATGTTCTCTTATTCTTATGTCTGCCTTAGATTACATCTGTCATATTATCTGGTTGTGGTTCAAAATTGATTCTGTTGACATTACCTTGATGCAGGAACAACTACGAGCTCGAGTAGGTGCAGCTACGAGCTGGGCAAGGTGGTGACATTGCCTTGATGCAGGAACAACTGTAGATACATTCCTAAGAGAAAATCTGGTAAATTGAACTTTCTGGTCAAGATATGTGCATTTGTTTTACAGAACTGCTAATACAACTGCTAAGTTGTTTGAATTATTTAAACACTGCTGCTGATTGTAAACTTGCAAAAAACTGTTAAGTTGCTTCTGATTTTGTTTCTTGTACTCGTATCAGAAACATGTGACCGACATATTGTACCTGCATCCTCGTGGACATGATTATCGATGCCCTCCTCTTCTTCAGGATGATCAACATTGCCTCCTTCAGGTATGATATTATCTTCTTCTTCTGTGGACTGAAATTCAATTCCAGGAGTAGAACCATAGCGCTGTGCTGGGACTAGATGGTTGAATTGTTCCTATACTTGCAGGGTATCGCCGTGCTGTGTCTGGAGCTCTTCTGAACAACGCAGACAGTGATGTTCTGCTGCTGCTTCTAGGAGATCTTCTTCTGCTGCTTCTACGGACAGCGATGGGGGCCAAGACCTGGGCGAGATCTTCTGCTGCTTCTTCTGAACAACGCAGACATCGATGTTCTGCTGCTGCTTCTAGCGCTGGGCGCTGCTGCCTGGTGATGCACCTGGGCGAGGGCTGGGTGAGGAGCACCTGGGTGATGGACCAGGTCCTGCTTCTAGCGCTGGGCGACGATCTGGACGGAGCGGGAGGAACCTGGGCTGCGCCTGGAGGTGAGGATCTTCCTGCTCGATCCCCTTTCCTGGTCGATGAATTGATCCTGCCTGGAGGTGATTTGATCCTTGTCTCGATTAATTTCAGGTGCAGGGAAGGAGAGGAGAAGCAGCCTCTGATCTACTGGTCCATGGCGGCAAGGAGAAGCTGGGCGAGGCAGCAGCTGCTCTTGGAGTTGAGGCGCTGGGTGATGGCCCAGGTGGTGGTGATGGCGCTGGATGCTCCTCGCCCAGATCTGCTGGCGATGGCGAGGAGAGGAATTGGGCAAGGAGAGGAATTGGGGGAGGCGGAGAGGAGATGGGCGAGGCGGACAGGAACTAGGAGGAGAGGAGTGAGACGATCGCGAGATTCAAAAATGCAGGAGGGTATTTCAGTCTTTTTTCCTCTTTTCACCTGGTGGGAAAAACGCCCCAACGACTTATCTTTATTATTAAAGGCGGCTTGGTGAATGCCTGGTGTCACACTTCTCTCTAATTACACAAAGAATGACACCTCCGAACTAACCATCTCACACGCACCAACAAGATAGGATGGAGTTTGTTAGTTTGTTAACATCTCATCTTATATGCACACCGCACCACGCGCACCAGCAAGATAGGATGGAGTACCGTCTAATCCCGTAGACCTTTCTCCTGTTGTGCGAACGGTGGCTGGCAGTCGACCGCTTTTCCATCCATGATCGATCCAATTCTCCATCCTCTCCCCCTGGGATTGCCAGAGAGCATCGTCGCCCCATCATGTGAAGATCACTGATCGTTCCGCTCCAAATCGTCTGCGTCATGCTCAATCAGATGATGCGGCATGGCTGACTGGCTGAGGAGAGAGCTTGAGAAGGGGAATATCCGAACAGTATATGGAGGAGTGGACGATACACCATCGCCGTCGATGGCTTCTGCTTCGCGCCACAGAGATGGGCATGTGCTCCTCCGATCCACTGATACCAGGCGCATCAAGACCGTGCCAGCTCGTAAACGCCTCAATGTTCTAGCTCGATTCGTCGTTTTTTGGATCTTTCCTCTGTGGCTGTCATTTCTTCCTGCCGGAGCCTAGCTTGTTTTTTTTTGGAGAGCTGATGCTTCTGCTCTCTTTTGGCCTTGCATTGGGAACAGAGGCGAGAGATGATTGTCTTCTTTCGCCATCACATGCATACAGACAACTAAATAGACCATGCGTTGTAGAAGATGATCTGTATACGTGACATGGAATTTTATCTGGGCGCATGAGCCGCTTGTAGTCAATTCTGGCTTGGTGTGTAAATACTGAGACCACTCCGGGTCTGGTGGAACGATTAGGAGGATATCGCATGGAGTCTGACTCCTCCTCGCGCTCAACAAACGCCGCCTGCCACATCCGCTCATGTATTGGAGATTGGAGGAATATTCGTAGAGTTTCCCCTGCCAATACGAAGTATGGATTTGACGAAAGAGCGGGCCATCAAGAACAACATCTGACAACTACAGTTTGAAATTTTGAATACGGGAGAGGAAACGAGATCGCCTCCCGACTGCTGCTGCCAGTTCGGGGTGCTAAGAAAAACTGTAGCTGATTTCAAGGAGGGAGCAAGTAATCAAGACTTGTCCAAGTGAATGCCCCCATCTCACTTTGCATATATTTTTCGTGTATCTCTCTATCTCTCTCTCTCTACACCAAATTTGCATGTCCAAGCGTATTACTCCTCCGCTAATATATATGTTTGTATTCATTATTTAATAGAGTACTTCATATTTTTATTGATTCTTTATACATGTATGTATGATCAAGATATGTTAAATATTAGCATCATGTTCAACGAAATAGTCACCCTAACAACAGACGAGAGGGTCATTCGTCGAGTCTTAAGACCACTAAATAATGCAACTATGTTTGTTGCCGATCCACGGGTTTTATAATTCATGAACATGCTTCTATACAGTTATATTTGACGGTATGATTTTTCTTCGGATTTGCTATTTTCATAGATGCCTGGATTCAACTGACTTTTCGACCACACGATGATGCGCCAATATATGTAATATTGTTGTGGTTCCTTATTATTTACCAAAGAAAAAGATGCAAATAGAAGTCCAATCCTGCTTTGCAAGCTCCTCCACCTAGGATGAGTCGGAGCCGGAGACGGAGCTCGACATAAGCAGTGACAATGAAGAAACGTAGGTGTTGGGGCAGTGACATGGGTATACATATCGGGTACCCTATCATGAGGGTACCTGGTGCACGTAACGACTAAGGCCCAATATCGAAGAGCCTACTCGAAGCCCAAGACAAGAGGCCCAAGAAGATGGAGTACCCTCCAAGATTAGACATAGGCATAGTCGGTTTAGACTTTCCTTATTGTAAACTAGGTCGGTTACAAACTCCCGAGACCCAGCCTATTTAAAGGCTGGGAGGGGTGCCGATCTAGGACCAAGCCATACTCGAACCACCAAAGCTCTTGCGAGATCGTCATCTCGCCGGAGCTCCCCTGTAATCGCATAATCCACAATCAATACCAGACAAGCAGGAAGTAGGGTCTTTACCTCCACCCGAGGGGCCTGAACCTGGGTAAATCTTTGCCTCTGCTTGTCAGCCGACGAAACTACCAGTACTACCACGTTCTCTCCCCATAATCTCAACCCTAGGTCCTTAACCATGGGATTTGATGAGGGTACACCTCGTCAATTGGCGCCGTCTGTGGGAAAGAATAGTGCTGGACTCGCGGTTTCTTCGGTTCCATCGGAAAACGGCGACTCGCCGATCGGATCTACAAACGGCAACTCGCCGGCTGCATCGACAAACCAGAACTCGCCGACTCAGGCGGCACACGGCAACTCGCCGGCTCACTCGACAAACGGCAACACGCCAGCTTCACCCGCAAAAAGCGCATCGGATCCTCTGATGGATTTCGAGCCACACTCGCCAGGATTCCAGGAGGCCTTCTCCGATCTCGAGTCAGGTTTGGGTTTAACCGTTGGTTCGTTCAATTTTTTCGTCAACAAGCTTGGTGTGCAGGACTTGACGGATCCACGCCAACTCGCGACTTCCGCACCCGAGGCTCCATCGGTTGCGGCTCCTTCGACTGCGGATCCCTCAACTGTGTCCATACCATCGTCGACCCTCCAAGCTTGTTCGTCTGCAACAACCATGTCCACACGAGAGATGCGCGAGCTCATTGAAGAACTCCAGGGCGAGGAGGCCGAATCAGCATATCGCACAAACGATCCCGAGCTGGATCTCCCACTCGAGGATAGTTTCGACTGCGGGATCTCCCTCAGCGACTTCGACGAACCTGAAACTCATATCGACAACCACGTCGACTCCGAGATCTGCGCCAACAACAACCTCGACTTCGAGATTCATAACAACCTCGCCGACGCCGAGATGAGCATAGGCGACGCATCGACTGCGAGATCCGTCCAGACGGACCACTCGATGCATACGACTCAGACATGAGCCTCGATGAAGATGTCGAGTCCATGACGGGACTCGAAAGCACATACACATACCCTCGGGTCATACCCCAGCAGGTCTACGTGCCATCGCCGCAGAAACATCAGACTGCGGCCAGCCGCAGGCCTACAGAATTCCCGTGCACAGTCACTATGCCGGACGGAGTCACAACCCTCACAATCACTGCTGAGATGGCAGCAAAAGCAGATAAAGTCATCAAGGAGTGCACAATGATGCCAGCAGACGCAACACAAGAAGAGATGTTGACCTTCCAGTACTTCAACTGGCAGGAGTCACTTCGACTGAAGCAGATAAGAGCAACACTCGAAGAACGCAAAAAGCAAGCTAGCTTGTCGAGTGCGCGCAGAAGACAGCTCTCCCTGAGCTCCACCGGGCGAGCAGACACAGGACCCAGATCAAGGTTGTCACACCTCTCGCCAGGCGAAAGGGGCACTCACCCGCAACTTAGGCAACTCCTTCATGACATACGACGAGGAAGGACTGCCAGTGCCCAAAACAGCACGGTGCTCTCTACACCGCTGCAGCATACCTGGAGGCAATCAAGCCCCAGGATGACCCCAATGCAAAACTACACGCCAACAGATCAAATCACTCGCCTTAGCTGCAAAGGCCATACGCCAAATTCCAAAACTCCAGGTGGGAGTCGAGACCGTGCCCTAGTCGACGCGCTCGGGAAGAGCATAATCACAGTGGTCGCCGCCACCACTCGAAGGAAAGAAGCGGCTCGCGAAGGCGCAGGTCCAGGAGCAGATCACGCAGATCTTACAGTAGCGACTCATACTCTGATCGAGAGCCTGAGCCACATGGAGCTCTGTGCTTCACTCGACGCGTCCGCGAGACACGGATGCCCAAAGGATTCAAACTCACATCTGAACAGCCCAAGTACACGGGTCGACAGGAACCTTCCGGGTGGCTGGAAGATTACAGGCTGGCTGTCGCGTGCCAGCGAGGCACAAACACCACAGCCATGCAATACATACGACTCATGCTCGAAGGCACAGCCCGCGACTGGCTCAAGGCCCTACCTCCATCAACATACGACTCGTGGGATCACTTCCGCAGGGATTTCGTCAAAAACTTCGAGCCTCTATGTGAGCGCCCGAAAACATTCGAGGAGCTGCGGGCCTGCGTTCAACGATCAGACGAAACGTTGAGGTCATACATCAGACGATGGACTGAGATACGTAACTCAGTTGGAGTAGTTTCAGAAGATATGGCCATGGATGCTTTCGTCATGGGCCTCGCCAGGCGAGACTTCAAAGAAGCACTTGGCCGCCAAAAGCCAAAATCTGTAGCTCACCTCTTGCAGATCGCGACTGAGTGGGCAGATGGAGAAGATATGGCACGCACCACACGCGGGTCCTCACCCCGTGACAAACATGAGAATAGCAGTCGAAGCCACAGAGACTCGTACAGAGACGACCGAAGGCGCAAACGTTCAAAACGTCACTACGACGATGACAGACCCGAATTCATGGCGGCTGGGTTCTCCACACCCCGCAATGACCAGGACAGAAGCGACCGACGGTCGGAAGATCGGCGAGACAGTCGAGATGATCGGCGAGACAGTCGAGATGATCGTCGAGACAGCCGAGACACGGCCAACGCAGTGATAGCTACAAGAGGAAGGACTGGCGCAAGTCACGGGCACAATCTGAGCGATCATTCGAAGAAAAGATGGACGCTGATTGCAGATTCCACCTGTACAAGGGGGACGACGGAAAACTGCGATCCAATCACTCGATGAGAAACTGCAGGGAGTTCGACCAAATGGCGACTGATTACGTAAATCGCAGAAAGGCAGCAGCCGCACAAGCACCTGCACCCGTGCCTCAGCCAAACAACGTGCCTGTTCTGATGGCACCACCTCCACCACCACAGCCTGCCCCAGGCGGAAATCTCGCGGGTGCCATACAGCCCGTACCTCGGGTGGACGAACCACAGTACCCTCCGCCCCAAGGGCAGATGTACATGATACAGAAAGGTCGACCTTCCAACAGGGAGCAAAAACTTCGCACTCGACAAGTAAACATGGCGGTCATGTCACCTCCTGCGGTAACAGAATACTTGAAGGGATCCGAACTACAATAAGCTTCAGCAAAGAGGACCACCCTCCATCGGTTGTTCGACCAGGGCACTCTGCTCTGGTACTCGACGCGCAAATTGGAGGCTACGCCATGTCCAAGGTCTTCATGGATGGTGGGAGCGGCATAAACATCATCTTCGCAGATACGCTCCGCAAAATGAACAGGTCAGTCGAAAACCTGCCAAGATCTTCAAATACCTTCCACGGTATCGTTCCAGGGAAAGCAATAAGCCCAGAGGCACCATACAACTCGACGTGACGTTCGGGGACAAGCACCACTTCAGGACAGAGTCGATTGAGTTCGAAGTGGTCGACTGGAAGTCACAATACCATGCTATACTTGGACGCCCGACGTTCGCTCGATTCATGGCGGTGCCACATTACGCATACCTCCAGCTGAAGATGCCTGGACCAAAAGGAGTAATCACAGTCAAGGGGAACTTCCAAAAGTCTGACTCTTGCGACCGAGAATTCAGCAAAATCTCTGAGATGTTTGGCATGGAAGCAACACTCGCTGATCTAGCGGTCTCCAACGATCGAACACTTATGCCAGAACAAAAAAGGTGGCAGTCGACAGAGCATTCATGCCACCAAACACAAGATCGCATCAGGTGCACCCGACTGACCCGACCAAGACAGTCAATGTCTCGTCGAGTCTGCCTATCGCATAGGAAAGCGCGCTCGTCGAATTCCTCCGTGAGAACTGGGATATATTTGCATGGTGTCCAGCAGACATGCCAGGTATTCCCAGGGAATTCGCCGAGCACTCTCTCCAGCTACTTCCAGGTGCTAAACCAGTCAAACAAACAATGCGCCGCATATCCGGCCCAAAAAGAACTGCAGTCGAAGCCGAAGTCGACAGGCTACTCGCAGCAGGATTCATCAGAGAGATCAAGAAATCACAATGGGTGGCCAACCCCGTACGTAGAGAAGAAGCACACAGATATCCTTCGGATGTGCGTAGATTTTACAGCACTCAATAAGTGTTGTCCAAAGGATCACTTTCCACTACCTCGAATCGACCAGATCGTCGACTCCACCGCCGGGTGCGCTCGCTTGTCCTTCCTGGATGCTACTCGGGTTACCACCAGATAAGGATGAAGGAAGAGGATGAGAGAAAACGGCGTTCATAACCCCACTCGGGGTCTACTGCTACACCACAATGCCTTTCGGGCTCAAGAACGCAGGCGCAACCTATCAGCGCATGATGCAAGATTGCCTCAAGAAGCAGATTGGGCGAAACGTCCAGGTCTATGTAGATGACATCGTCATCACCACAAGAGAGGAAAACACACTACTCGATGACTTGCGAGAGACATTCGCAAACCTCAAACGCTTCCACATCAAGCTCAACCCGAAGAAGTGCACGTTCGGCGTGCCAGCCGGGCAACTCCTCGGGTATCTAGTCTCAGCTCGAGGAATCGAGGCGGACCCGGAGAAAATACAGGCCATCTTGACGATGCAAAGGCCTTCAAAGCTCCACGACGTGCAAAAGTTGGCGGGTAGAGTAGCAGCACTCAGTCGATTCATCAGCAAGCTAGGCGAAAAAGCACTCCCGTTCTATCGACTGATGAAGAAGGCAGATAAATTCGAGTGGACGCCAGAAGCCGAAGCAGCCTTCACGGACCTCAAGCGAGTCCTCACAAGCCCTCCAATCCTCGTAGCACCAAGGGAACGCGAGCCACTATACCTATATGTCTCTGCAACTAACAGGGTGGTGAGCACTGTTCTAGTGGTCGAACGCAGAGAGGAGGGACACGCCCAAAGCATACAACGTCCAGTCTATTACTTGAGTGAAGTGCTCTCCACATCAAAGCAGCGGTACCCGCACTATCAGAAGCTGGCTACGCCGTGTTCATGTCCTCAAGGAAGCTGACGCATTACTTCTCCGAGCACCCGATCACTGTAATCAGCACTTCAGGGATCGGGGACATCCTCACAAACCCCAATGCAACTGGGCGAGTAGCAAAATGGCTCATCGAGCTAGCACCAAGAGACATCAAGTATGATTACCCGAAGGCCATCAAAGCACAAGTTTTACCCGACTTCCACACCGAGTGGATTGAAGCTCAGCTCCCAGGAGCACCAGATGTGTCCAATTCCTGGACTATGTACTTTGATGGCTCGAAGAAAAACGAAGGCGCAGGCGCAGGTGTCATCCTCATATCACCAAAAGGCGACAAGCTCCGCTACATCCTGCAAATGGGATTCGAGTTCCCATCCAATAACGAAGCAGAATACGAGGCTCTGATCCATGGCATGAGGATGGCCAAAGCACTCGGGTGCACTCGACTGATGATCTACGGCGACTCGAATCTGGTGGTGCAGCAAACAATGAAGGCTGTGACGCAATCGCAGATAACATGATCGCCTACCGTGACCTGTACAACATCATGGAGGGCAGCTTCGAAGGCTGCGAGTTGCGGCACATAGGGCGTGAGAGCAATGAAGAAGCAGATAAGTTAGCCAACATTGGTGCGACCAAAGCACCAGTGCCACCTGGTGTCTTCTTCGAGCGCATCGAGCACAGATCAATCAAAAAGAAGCGGGCAACTCCTGCATCAGCCGCACCAGCCAAGAGCAAAACACCTAGCACAGAGGACCCACCAGTCGAGGTACTCCTCATCGAGCCAACTTGGACTCAACCCTTCCTCGCATACATACTCCGCGGCGAGGTACCCGAAGACTTCACAGAGTCAAGACGCGTCACTCGACGATCTAAAGCATACACTGTCATCAACGGTGAACTTTACAAACGCAGCATATCAGGTATGTTCCAGCGTTGCATAGCATTTGAAGATGGCCAAGCCATCCTTCGTGATATTCATGCAGGTACTTGCGGGCATCACGCCAGCAGTCGATCACTCGTAGCCAAAGCCTTTCGCGCAGGCTTCTACTGGCCCACAGCACTCAAAGACGCGGAGGACATAGTCAAAAGGTGCATCGGCTGCCAAAAATTCGCCACAAAGCCGCACGCACCCGCATCGGCGTTGAAGACAATACCATTGGCCTGGCCTTCGCCCAGTGGGGGCTCGATATGGTTGGGCCACTCAAAAAATCCTCCCATGGAGGGCATACTCACCTTCTGGTGGCGGTCGACAAGTTCACCAAGTGGATTGAAGCAGTACCCATCACAAGTTCGACTGCCACTACAGCAGTCAATTTCATAAAATCCATCATATACCGCTTTGGTGTGCCAAGTAGCATCATCACTGACAACGGTACAAACTTCACGGCTGAGGAATTCAAATCCTTCTGCAAAGAGCAAGATATCACGCTCAATTATGCATCTGTGGCGCACCCGCAATCAAACGGCCAAGTCGAAAAGGCCAATGGGCTTGTGACGAGTGGAATCAAGAAGCGCCTCCTGGTGCCACTCAAAAGGGCTGCGGGTGCTTGGGTAGAAGAGCTCCCGTCTGTGCTATGGAGCCTACGCACAACACCCAACGCCTCAACACAATTCACTCCATTCTTCATGGTCTACGGCGCAGAGGCAATCCTGCCATCAGACGTAAGGTTCAACGCACCAAGGGTCGAAGCATACAATGAAGAAGATGCAGATGAAGCACTCGAAGATGCAGTCGACTTGCTGAAGAAGCACGCAACACGGCGCTAGCACGCACAGCTGTCTACCAGCAAGATCTACGCAACTATCACAGCCGTCGACTGCGTACCAGGTCCTTCGAGGTGGGTGACTTGGTACTTCGACTGAAGCAAAAGAAGGTGCATAAACTTGCTTCTCCATGGGAAGGACCCTTCATCATCACCGAGGTCATTGGTGGTGGAGCATACAGACTGAAGCACGCGAAGACCGGCGAACTCTCCCACAATCCTTGGAACGTTGCGCAGCTGCGCCGTTTCTATGCTTAGATTGCTCAGTCGCATAATGTAATAGGCTCATATGTCGGATGGCTGCAGGTTTCAGACGCGCTCTTTTCCTTACCAGGGTACCTAAGGGGACTGGAAGGTTTTTAATGAGGCGGCCTGCAGCCTAACATTCATAAATGGAATATAGTCAATAAATTCCTCATACTTTTCCTGCTTACTACTCGCATAACTTATCAGCACAAACTTAGCCTCACCCGTATGCTCGGGGGCTGAGCTACCTCATAACATAAAAGCTTTCGCTCCTTCAAACATAATACTCCAGCCACACTCGAATACTCGGGGGCTGGATCATAAACTAAACACAAAGGAAAAAGTTGCTCAACCCCAATCAATCACTCGGGGGCTGAGCCTGCAGGCATAAGTTGAAGCTTCAACTCTCATAAAATTCATAGCCCACTCGAGCACTCGGGGGCTGTGCAATTCATGATCATATTAAGTAATTTTCATAAACCCCACTCAATACACTCGGGGGCTGCATACATACACATAAACAAATAAGCACTACGTACAAGTGGCAAATTTACACTCGGGGGCTGTTCCCTATACATAAATACCCTAATCTTCCGGTTCATCCTTTGCTGGAAGAACAGGGCCCATAAGTTGCGCTTGATAGCAATCAACCAATGTCCTCGCATGATCGAATGTTCGTCAAGATTCGACTGGGACAAGGACGATCCAGGCAGGTGGACGTAGCTGCAAATTTGGACGTTGACTTCGGAGATATGCCATGGTTGCGTTGGCGCCATCCACAAGCTTCTGGGTGATAAAGCCTCGAATGGAACCTGTTGACCGGAAGAGCTCGAGTAACGCATGGATTCCTTGAGGTTGCGGCCCAGCTGGAAAAAGCATCTGGTTGATTCGACTGAAGGCCGACCTGCATAACTCAAGAGCATAGTGCTCCGCCACACCCGATCCTGCAGAGTCGCGAGTATGCGTGCTCGGTGCTTGTCCAATCGAAAGTGCTGGCGGCCAGTCGTGGGTTCGTCAGTTGCCATGCTCAACTGCTCATCCACGCGAGCCTGCTCCGCCTGGAAATCTTGAACAAAACCTGCAACAACACAAGTTGGGTGAACAAAAAAGAACAGGCGTGAACTCATAAGATCAAGGCAGTCATGCTTACACTCGAGCTGTCTGTTCACGATCTCCATCTCGCCAAGCACATACTCCTCCCGTTGGGTGGGTAAAGCAGGCCTTGCCCTCATCCTTTCCAGCTCACTTCGGGCACTCGCCAGCTCTTGCTCCTGTTTCGCGAGTCGAGCCTTCATATAACGTATTACTGCGGCATCGTTTGCCGCCTGAGCTCGAGATCGAGTAGGGGCATGATGCCGCGACGAACTGGATGAAGTGGCGGCTGGCCGTTTCTGTTCCAAGCATCATAAAAGTTTCATAAGAAACTCATCACAAAGCTTAGGCGAGTAACAACACAGCTTTACAAGCAGAATCATAACAAGGAACATAAATTCATACAAAGGTAGCAAAAGCACATGCATACTCGCATGGTCATAAGTTTAATTACAAGACATCAAAGGCGCGGCTGCCCTACTTCTCAGACATTGACTCTGACCTAGCCCTACTCGCACGAGCGGCGACCTCTGCTGCCCGGCGCTCCATGGTGGCCATAAAAATTTCAGCCAACTTTGCGGCTGGCTCGTTCAAATGCTTTAGGGACACCAGTTTCCCGCCAGGCTTACGAGGGAAAGCAGACAGAGCGGCTTCGAAGTCACCCTCTATCCCATGACCTAAAAGGAGTTTGAGGGTGGTCTCTGAGCCGCGTACCGTCAAAGTGCGAGCAAAGTTCGCCATAGTCGAAGTTCCCGGGCCCAGGACGTCTGCGAAGCCATCCACAGTCGAAGGAGGTTGGCTGGATGGGAACACATCCTTGAACACGGCGCCGAGCGTGCTCGTAGATTTGGCGAGTGCATCCTTGGCTTGGGTGGAGACGACATCCAGGTCGCCGATTGCGCGGTCAAGGGACAAATCGACACTCGATTGGTCTACAGGTGCCGGTGCGCCAACAGCTCCTTCAAAAAAGCAGAAGTAACAGAAAATGTTACATACTATTCAGTGGCAAAAAAAGTAGGCAAAAAGTGAAAGATTCAACTCACCGCCTACGTCTCGGGTGAGGCTCGCCAGGCGCTCAGCATAATTCTTCTCGCGCAAAGCGGCGGAGTCCTTGGCATCATCCAAGGCCTTCTTCGACTCGCCGCTGTTTGGCGAGTGCCTCTTCTAGCTCTTTAACCCGAGACTCAGCGGTTGCCTTGTCACCTGAGATAGATGGACAGATGTCATTCACAATCGACAAAGCAAGGACATACAGAAGTCAAACACACTTACGGCTGAGTTGCTCCATGGCAGCGCGTAGGTTGTCCCTCTCTTGTTCAACCTGGACAAAAGCCTTGCCTGATTCAACCAGGTTGAGGTAGAAGGGCTGCATGCACAATGGAACCAGCATAAGCTATACACAAATAAATCCTAGAATGAAGACTCGACAAAAGACACTTACGTGTTCAACCCAAGGCGCAGGCTTGGCAGCAGAAGTCCCAATTTGCGGAGTTGACGAACTCGCGATCTTGGCGGCTTCAAAGGTAGTAGCCGTGGCTACTGTTCTCACAACCTCAGCCGCAACAGGGGAAGCTTCTGGCTGGTCTGGAGTCGGAGCTCTCTCGGTTGGAGGAGTTGGAGGTCGCACAGTCTCAGCACTGCAAGTGACCGAAAGACATGCAACATAAAGAAACAGTACTCAACTCATAAAAAAATTTAGTACAAAAAGGAGCAAACCTGTGCTCTTCTTCATCCTCAGTGTCGAGCTCGTCAAAGTTTGGGCCTCCAAAAGTAGCTCCCCACCCGACTGAGGAGGAGGAGGAGCCGAGCTCAAAGGACTCACGTCCAAGGGAGCAGCTGTGGTCGTAGGAGACGAACCTGAGTTTCCATCATCCCTCACATCCGATTCCTTCGCGGGTGAGCTCGTGGAAGAAGACATAACTTGGGCTGCCCGACGGCGCTTGCGAGCAGGAACCTCGCTAACATCCTCAGTCGCGGCAGGCTCCTTGCCCTGTGCTTCCTCTACCCCTTCCTCTTCAACCTCTTCTGTGGGTGAAGTGGTAGCCGAAGGTAAGGCGATTCATCCCCTCCCTTCGCTTCTACTGTCACCTCTGTTTCATAAGTTGGGCCATCTTCGGGAAGAGGAGGAAGGGTTGAGGTAGTCGAGTGGCCCTGCATACAAAATATAGCAGTCGAAAGTCAAAAAGATGCACAGAAGGATAACAAAAACAGGAGATCATAGACTCGAAAGATTCACTAACCTCTGGCAAAGGCTTTTCAGCCCCATAAGGATCGACTGGGCAGTCGACATTGCAGGGCTCGCTTTGTTTTGTACTGGTGATGGACCGCACATGTGCCACCAGTTCACTCCTAGACAGCTCCTCCTTGCTCATTCGAGTGGAGTCGAGGGGACCTTCGTACTCCCACATTGGGTGGGCACGAGCGCGGAGCGGCCATACCCGCATCTTCACAAAGGTGGCAATCAGATGCACACCCGTGACGCTGTTAAGGAGCCCTCCAATTGTCTCCAGCAGGGCGCTGCTTCCGCCACTTCTTCAGTCGAAAGCTCATGGTCCCAGGCTTTCGTCCTAGCGGCTATACCAGCAGTCGAAAATGCTGGGGCCCATCCTGGTCGACTCGCACATAGAACCACCTCTTCCTCCACCCCTGCGCCGAGTCGACTGGCTTCAGGGCGAAGTACGGGTGTCGCTGCGCACTTGGATCTGCAGGCCTCCGACTGGATAGGTTCGGCCGCCTCGGTTGTTGGCCGGACCATGAAGATGGACTTCCATAATGCCCAACTCGGAGCAACTCCCAAAAAACACTCGCACAGCGTGATGAAACACGCAATGTGCAGAATACCGTTCGGGGTGAGATCATGGATCTGCACCCCGTAGGCAAAAAGCAAACCTCGCACAAAATCATGGAGGGGGAGCGAGAAACCCCTAGGCAAAAACTCCGCGAAACAGACGCGCTCGTTAGCGCGAGGCTCGGGAAGTACCTCCTTGGGCGAAGGTGCGCGGACGAAGAGCTGGTCGGAAGGTGGCAGCAATCCCTCCTCGCGCAGCTTGTCCAGCTGCGCCTCCTTCAGGGTGGATTTCATCCAATCGCCATTGGTCTTCTTGAGGTCGACGGCGGCCGCAGATGCGCCAGCCGCAGTCTTCTTCCCCTTCATCGCCGCCGCATCGGGCGCGGCGGCAGCAGTCGAGGCAGAGCGCTTGTTGCCCGCCACTTTCTTCATTGTCAACGAACAGGTGGGGAGCGCGCAAAGCTTTAGGCAGGAGCAATGGAGGCAGAGCGCAAGGAAGACGATGGAACAGGGGCGGCGCGCAGAGCAAATGGCAGGTAAAAAACAAATGCCAGCGCCGTTCCCCTATTTACCACAAGTCAAAAGCAATCACAGCCATTCAGATCCAAATCGTGCGTTACGCACGCAATCTGACCGTACACGTGGCAAACGCGGAGGGCAACCGTCGCCGGCCACTCCGCCCACTACGCACGTAAAAAGAGGAGCCATCATCACGCTTGCGGAAAAAGTGGGCCCGTATAGTCAAATCAAGTCCAAACGGCACCGTCTTCGGTCAGCTCTGCACAAATGGGCCCACCTATGTGTCACGTCCCATCAATCGCAGCATAACGCACGCCACGCGTGTCAGAAATCGCAGTCGAAATAAACGTCATCCCTGACGTCATTGAAGCATCTGTTCAGAAAATACGTTCGAGTATGCCCAACGCATATTGGTCACTCGATTGCCTTGATTAGTTCGGGTGTGACAAAACTTCTTAAGGCAAAATTGGTTACTCGACCGTTCCTTCGACTAAGTCATATTACTCCCATCGGGAGCGTATTCAAAAAATTCTTCGACTGAAGATGCTCAAGACAATGATTGAGATTATCCTCCATTTACAAGTAATACAGCATAATCTCGGGGGCTACTCCCATCGGGAGCACTGTCGTGCACCCGATAGAATTACGGCACAAATTTCTTCGATTAGCATATGCAGAGTAAGGGGATTTTTGAGATTATCCTCCATTGCAAAGCAATAAAGCACAATCTCGGGGGCTACTCCCATCGGGAGCGCTGTCGCGCACCCGATAGCATAACAGCAAATATCAGTCGACAAAGGACATGACTCGTCCAACAAAGTTCAAAAAACATACTCGAAACATTCCCGAGTTGCGTCCGTCGCAAATACCTCGGATGCTGCACGCATAGTGCAAAGGTAAGACCCGCCGAACTTTCGAGCTGGGCTAAGGACCGTTCCAGCAACGTCAATCCTTATACTTTCCGTGTCAGCAGACATGATGAAAAATCCCGACGGACGCGTTGGGTAAAATTCAAAGTTATACTGCAGATCGACTCAGTAAGACCTCAGCGGCCTAGTCGAATCTGACCAGTTTGTTCCAGATTCGAGTCCGGGGACTCGAGTTTGATTGAAAGCTAGTAAGGTTTTACCCGAATGTGTAGTTAACCAGTCCCGATCCGTCGAGTGTACTGGGCCTGCTAAGCTATTATCCCTTGGTCATCATAAGCAGAAACCACAGTCGATGAGATACTCGACATAGCCAAACGTGTGCTATTCATACAGGAATTCCAAATTATATATACAAAATACAAAGAGTCCATGCCCGATTCTTCGAGTCAGACAAGTACTCGGGGGCTACTGACATGGGTATACATATCGGGTACCCTATCATGAGGGTACCTGGTGCACGTAACGACTAAGGCCCAATATCGAAGAGCCTACTCGAAGCCCAAGACAAGAGGCCCAAGAAGATGGAGTACCCTCCAAGATTAGACATAGGCGTAGTCGGTTTAGACTTTCCTTATTGTAAACTAGGTCGGTTACAAACTCCCGAGACCCAGCCTATTTAAAGGCTGGGAGGGGTGCCGATCTAGGACCAAGCCATACTCGAACCACCAAAGCTCTTGCGAGATCGTCATCTCGCCGGAGCCCCTGTAATCGCATAATCCACGATCAATACCAGACAAGCAGGAAGTAGGGTCTTTACCTCCACCCGAGGGGCCTGAAGCTGGGTAAATCTTTGCCTCTGCTTGTCAGCCGACGAAACTACCAGTACTACCACGTTCTCTCCCCATAATCTCAACCCTAGATCCTTAACCATGGGATTTGATGAGGGTACACCTCGTCAGGCAGGGGCACATTGGTGCCTGAGATTATCGAGTGCATCCCAGAATTAGAGGAATGGCTGTTGGTTGATGGCACACTAACGGAGATTGTTGACGGTTAGGACGAACAATGAGACAACGCAATATTTTTGACGAGTGATGGAAAAGCGGAAACAACGAGCCTGTTTCAAAAGGCAACAGTTCGGGACCTGCGATGCGACGGTGTTGGGATTGTGGTAGGGTGAATTTGAATTTAAAATGTATGATTGAAATTTGTGCCCCTGTTTCAAAAGGCGACAATTCGGGACCTGCGATGCGAGGTGTTGGGATTGTGGTAGGGTGAATTTGAATTTAAAATGTACTATGCTTGAGCTTTGTGCCTCGTTTCTTTATAGTTATTCTCTACAAAGTTGTCACAAAGGGAGGGAGAAGATGACATTAACCAAAAATTGAGAAGAAGAATCAAGCACTTACCATGATATATACTCCCTCCTTTTTTATAAGGTGTATTAGTTTTCTAAAAAAGTCATACTTGACTATCTTTCACCAAGATTATAGAAAAAAACTATGAACATCTGAAATACAAAGAAAATAACATGTGAAAATTTATTTCAAAATTAATCTAGATAGATAATGATTGGGTATTGTAAATGCCAATGTTATTTTCTAAAATGTTGGTCAAGATAGTCAATTTTGACTTTTTCATAAAGCTAATACACCTTATACCAAGGAAGAGAGGGAGTATGTTCTAATTTAAATTTCATGGAAGTCACTATTTTCAGAAAAATACGGGAAAGCACGCCTTGTTCTGTATAGAAATAATACGACCAAACAAACATCAAAATACATGAGAGAGAAAAAAAAAGGAGAGAGCAATCCAAGGAACAACTCACCTCCACAAAGTCACACAAGATCCCTACTACAGTAGCTTCTGCCTATCTACCGCTCTTAATGTGTGTTTGCAAATATAACAACTATTTCATTGACGTTTATAAATACTAACTATTATCTCGTTGCAACGCAAGAGCGTTTAGCTAGTAAACGGAGGGAGTACCTAGCAAAACGGGCGTCATTTCCTCTCAGGTAATCGTCGCAATCTATTCTTATCCCGCATGTTTATTTTTAGCTAACTGCTGGTGATCTTGTTGTCAAAAAAAAAACTGCTGGTGATCTTTACACGTGGCAGGAGTGAGACTAAAATTAGAAGAAGTAAAAAATCATCATCAGTGGAGAAAGGATACAGAACGAGCCGTGGAACGGTGGAAGAAGTTGCCGCCTCCGCTTCTCTCCATCGACGACGAAACCGAGCACCTCCCAGGTCGACGAGATCGGGTGCCCGTCGGTGCGAACCCTCTGCTGCATTGGCATGGCGGCGGAGCCGGAGGACGGGGGCGAGCTGCCGCCCGCTGAGGCGGCGGCGGAGACGGGCGCGGCCGCAGACCCGTCTCCTCCACCTAAGGAGGAGGAGCCGGCGGCGGTGGCCGAGGCGGATCAGGCGAGCGCGGGCGAGGTAAATGGCAAGGACGCCGATCCGCCGTCGTCGTCGGCGCTCCCCGAGGGGCTCTCCCTCAACTACGAGGTCCGAAATCTCTGAACTTTCTTCTTCTGAATATGTGTTTGACAGCCGGGTGCCTTCCTTGTTAATGCTGCCATGGTGCGAAATTGGTTGAAAAGAAATTATCGTATCCGAATTCAATGCCACGGTCATGTCAATTAGGTCATGATCCTGATTGTTCTCAGACGATCTGATGAGTAAAGATGACGACATTGGTGGTGCATTTTTCGGAAACATTTGATTGTTTGAGAGGCCATGTGTGAGAAATTTGTTCCTTTCTTGGGGATGTCATGTCAAGTGCCTAGGTGTGATCTCATCGGTCCAAGTTCATTGCTCCGTTTGTCGAATTCTAAATTATTCAGCATGCTTATAAGACGTAATTTTTTTGTTCTTGAAATATGATGATACGGTCATGTTTTTTTTCTGGTTAGTTACACCGTAACACCAAGTTCATTCATATCTCTACTGATAATAGGAAGCAAGAGCTCTCCTGGGAAGGCTGGAATTTCAGAAAGGCAATGTTGAAGCTGCACTTTGTGTGTTTGATGGAATAGATCTTCAAGCTGCAATTCAGCGCTTCCAACCATCCCTTTCTGACAAGACACCCTCGAAAAAAGGCCCAACAAAATCAGAGTCTGGTTCTGACCCGCCAAACGCTGCTACTCTTGTTCTTGAAGCCATTTACTTGAAATCATTGTCCCTTCAGAAGCTAGGAAAATCAACAGGTAACAAATTGCTGTATATCGCTATTGCGTTCGACAAAAAAAAAACCTTATGTAAACTACTTTATTTAAGCTTATGTTTGACTTTGTAACAACTCATGGAAATACTTGCGGAACACGCAGAGGCCGCTCAACAGTGCAAAAGCGTCATTGATTCTGTTGAAAGTATGTTCCAGAATGGCAACCCTGACATCGAACAAAAGCTACAAGAAACTATCAACAAATCGGTGGAACTTCTCCCAGAGGCATGGAAGAAGGCTGGCTCTCATCAGGAAGCATTAGCTTCGTACCGACGCGCTCTTCTCAGCCCGTGGAACCTCGACGAGGAATGCATCACAAGGATCCAGAAGAGATTTTCTGTTTTCCTGCTGTATGGCTGTGTGGAGGGAAGCCCGCCCAGCTGTGCTTCACAAGCTGAAGGCACTTTTGTTCCAAAGAACAATGTTGAGGATGCTATTCTACTCCTCACGATACTACTGAAGAAGTGGTATCAGGGAAAGACCCACTGGGACCCCTCAGTGATGGAACATCTGACCTACGCATTGTCGATTTGCAGCAAACCCCCTCTTCTCGCAAATCATCTTGAGGAGGTCCTGCCTGGGATATATCCTCGTACAGAGAGATGGAACACACTAGCATTTTGCTACTATGGTGTTGGTCAGAAAGAAGTCGCTCTGAATTTTTTGAGGAAGTCCTTGAATAAGCATGAGAATCCAAAAGATACAATGGCATTGCTGTTAGCTGCTAAGATTTGCAGTGAGGAGTGCCATCTTGCGTCCGAGGGCGTCAAATATGCAAGAAGAGCAATTGCAAATACTGAATCATTAGATGTTCATCTGAAGAGCACTGGCCTTCATTTCTTGGGCAATTGCCTTGGTAAGAAGGCTAAGATTGTTTCATCCGATAACCAAAGATCTCTGTTGCAGACAGAAACTATGAAGTCTCTTATGGAGTCCATGACTCTTGACCGCCAGAACCCAAACCTAATATTCGATATGGGAGTTGAATATGCTGAGCAGCGGAACATGAATGCGGCACTGAGATGTGCAAAGGAATTTATCGATGCAACTGGTGGATCAGTATCGAAAGGTTGGAGGTTGCTAGCGCTGGTCCTCTCCGCTCAGCAGAGATATTCTGAAGCAGAAGTGGCAACCAATGCCGCCTTAGACGAGACTGCAAAGTGGGATCAAGGGGCATTGCTCAGGATAAAGGCAAAGTTGAAGGTCGCTCAATCATTACCCATGGAAGCAGTGGAAGCATACCGGGTCCTTCTAGCTCTTGTTCAGGCCCAAAAGAATTCCCCTAAAAAATTGGAGGTTTGTTTTCTTGATCAACCGCAGAAAACAATTCATATAATATTTTTCTATTGTTACTTTCTTCATTAGTTCTCCTACTTTGCTTCAGGGAGAGGATGGTGGAGTTACTGAGTTTGAAATCTGGCAAGGTCTTGCAAATCTGTACTCTAGCCTCTCACACTCAAGAGACGCCGAAATATGTTTGCAGAAAGCCAAAGCCCTGAAATCATACTCCGCTGCTACACTCCAAGCTGAAGGTGAGTCAAACTCCTTCACCACGTCCATGCCACACAAAAAAAGGTCCATGGCACCAAACAACAACAACAACAACAACAACAACAAAGCCTTTTTTCCCAAACAAGTTGGGGTAGGCTAGAGTTGAAACCCATAAGATCTCGAAACCAGGTCATGGTTCTGGCACATGGATAGCTAACTTCCACGCAGCCCTATCTCTTACAAAAATTCCCTTGTTTATGATTTAATGCAATGCAGGTTACATGCACGAGGCGCGCGGTCAGAGCAGCGACGCGCTGGCTTCCTATGTGAATGCCTTGTCAACGGAGCTGGACAACGTGCCGGCCAAGGTGGCCATTGGCGCGCTGTGCTCCAAGCAGGGGCCCAAGTACCTCCCCGCGGCGAGGTCCTTCTTGTCCGACGCCCTGCGGGTCGAGCCGACAAACCGGATGGCATGGCTGCACCTTGGGAAGGTGCACAAGCTCGACGGGAGAATTGCTGATGCCACCGACTGCTTCCAGGCGGCGGTGATTCTTGAGGAGTCGGATCCTGTAGAAAGTTTCAGGACACTTTCATGAGATGTTCGCAGCAACATTAACTCATTGACTTGACATCTAAGGGTAAAGCACTTGTTTCAGTGCGGGCTGCAAGAGAGCTACCAAATCGAGGCAAACTCTAAATACTAGATGACCCAAAACGATATTACTCTCCACATTGCCCTCAACTCTTGTTCTTCATTATTTCCCTGGCACCTGGCTGAGATTATAGATCAGATGTGGGGGTAGATTTCTTTGAAATAAATCGACGTGTATAGGCACAATTTCTTTTGTTGTTTTCACCGCCTGCACTTTACTAACAGAAAGTGAGGATCGTCTTATGTATATTTGACTTTGCCCTGATGCTTGTTATAGTCCATACTACATATGAAATTAGCTGTCGTATACTTTATTGTCCATTCTAGTGTAGTTGTAGGCGAAAATCCGCTTTGGCTCGTACGTCCAGATGCTCTCATCTTCTAAGCCCATCACGTTGCCCCATAGTCCAGGTCTGTCAGTGTATTTCTTCACGTATCTTCTTTTTTGAAATTTCCTGTACCATCTTCTTACAAACTGGACTGTAGGCATCACATATTTCACAAAAGCACAGCTAAAATTATAGGAGCATCTCTAGTAGATCTGAGAAAAACTCGTCCTGAAAATTCAGTTTCAGGTGACCCAGAAAATAGTTTGCGGTATGGCGCAGACTCGGGTATAACAGATCCGCTAAATTCGTAGTTGAAATTTAAATAAAAGAGTCCGCGCGATATTCCAGCTAACATTTTCAAGTTCATCAAGCATTTTTACATAGACATAAATAAACTAGATCCGGGCGGGCTTGTTCTTCACGGGCATGCTCACTCGAAACAGAGATAGTGTTGGAACGTCGAGTTGCGCATTGCCCACGCGAGCTCGTGCTCCGCAATGGAGGTTTCGAGGTGGGTCGGAGCACCGGAATCGCCGTTCGTCACCGCTTTCGTAGCGGCAGCAAATTCCTCGTCGGCATGGTCGGTCAGCTAGAAGTGTGGCAAGATGAGCACATCGAAGCTAATGGTCGAGGTTCGCCCGCCGCCCATGGAGATCGCCACCTCGTCCTTCGCCTCTTCTGACACCTCTTATGGCTCCGCGCGGGAGCTACCCACCTTCGCGTCGTGCGAGTGCGGACGCGGCGACGCGGCCTGCACCCAGGCGCTTCCTGGAGGGAGCAGCCCGACCCACCTAAACCCTCAAAAGCGGCCGAGGAGCGGCGGCACTCCTCCTCTTCTCCCCGAGTCGCACGGCCTCCGCCGCCCATGGACGAGCCCGCCATCGATCTACCGACGGAGGAGGCTACGAACTAGGCTAAGACTAGCGGCTAATTGCTCGCCGAAGCTATCTAACCCTAGCGGCGGAGCAAACTAAATCACGGCGGAGCGAACCGGGGTAACCCTAAATCCCATGTTATCGTTCATATACTGTAGTGAGGATGCTTATCCGGGTCCCCGGATAAATTTTTCTGGGCCGGACCGATATGTGGTGCTTGTTCGGGCCGTAAAAATGGCCCAAACTGTATTGGCCGGATTTTTCCGGGCTAGGAGGCTTTTTCGGGATCTGCTAGACATGTTCTAAGCTATTATAAGCTCATTGTCGACGAAAAAAATGTTAAGAACATTATGTAGGTTGTGATCTTAATTCCAATTTCACAACCACATTGAATCAGATGCATTTCACTACTTCACCGCCGACAACTTGTTGCATGTATTTCTTTCGGTGCATGGCGACTCCACAGTTTCTACATTTCCCTATCTTCGTTGGTTGCTTCTGTTGGAGATATACCCTAGAGGCAATTAATAAAGATATTTTATTTGTCATATCTCAATTGTTCATAATAAGTTTTGTACCATGCTATAACTGTATTAAGCGGAAACATTAATGCACAGGTGATATATAAACAACCAAGTCCCTAGTAGCCTCTTAACTAGTCCATTGGGCAACCGATGATTAAGGTTTCCTGATCATGCACATTTATGTCAATTGACAATGAAGTCATGTCATTAGGTGAATGATGTGATGGACACACACCCAATATATATAGAAACGTAGTATTCATACCTTTTGACCGTGAGATCGTATTTAATCGCTGCTTCTGGAAGGTGCTTTGATTACATCAAACGGCATGTCTTATTTAGCGTGACAATAAAGGTGTCCCTTTCGGGTATCCGAAGGAAGTGGCAGAGGCGAGTGATCAAGAGCGGGATTTACCAATCCACATAGCAGGATAGATACTCTGGGCCCACTCGGTGAGATTACATCAATAAGCTTGCAAGCATGTGACTAGGTCACGGGGATGTAATATCACAGACGAGTAAAGATAGAATTATCAAGTGACGAGATCAAGCTCGGTAATCGTGATACCGGAGAACGAGTCTTGGAACTGGACGTCTAAGGTTCAAACGATAAAAAGACATTCGTGGACGCACAGGGGCTATCATGGCAGTCCAGCCACCGCTGATAGTCATTGATCGTAGAACGTGTCTCGATCATGTCTGGAGTGATCTCGAACCGTAGGGTGGCACACTTAAGGGTAGGCGACAGTTTTATAAAGATTGAATATTAGGAGAAACTTCAGGAAAACACCGGAAGTGTTCCGGGACATGTCCGATGATGATCGGAGGGCAACAGAATAAGTTTCGGAGCTCGAATAAATTAAATAATATGTATTTAATATTAATTAGTGTAATTAATGATTAAATATAGTTTTTATTTATTTTATTTCGAATTTTAAAGGCATTTTCACCTAGATGGGCCTTAGAGGCCCATTAGGGGAAAAACCCCGAAAGAAAAAAGGGGGAGGGCCGGCCGGCCTAGGGCCAGCGCACCAGCCATGGTGCGGCTGGCCATGTGGGAATAGTCCCACATTGGCCAGGCCAGCAAAGTTGGTTGCCCTCCTCCTTTAAATAGGGGTGCACCCTTGTCTGGAAAATCATCCCATCTCCTATTTTGAGCGTGGTTCCGTTTCTGGAGCTGCGTACGAGGAGAGAAGTTTCTTCACCATACGCACACCGCCGTGCTGCTGGGTCCAAGTCTTCGCTTCCGCTGCTTCGCTGGATCTGGAG
The DNA here is from genome assembly GCA_947311845.1 of Poa pratensis. Classification (NCBI taxonomy): domain Eukaryota; kingdom Viridiplantae; phylum Streptophyta; class Magnoliopsida; order Poales; family Poaceae; genus Poa; species Poa pratensis. Next base: position 9,523,384 of record CAMZMU010000081.1, on the reverse strand, counting down.
CCCGGAGGTCGTCGTCTACACTGTACGTGTGTAGAGCTACGAGGTGCTACATGTGTGGCACTGGAAGTACGTCTTCTTCCTCTACACGACCTTGAGGTCGGCGTCGTCGGCTTCATCAACAACGCTTGTGCGGGAGCGTAATCCCCGCTTTCGGTCTACAAGGGTATGTACACCAATCTCCTCCGTCATAGTATATCTGCATAGTAATAGATTCTGGCTAGTTTAAGGTTATCTCGTTGTTAGGAAAAAATTTGTTTTCTGCCTACGATTCTTTTCAGTGGTATCAGAGTCGGTCTATGCGTAGATATATAGTATGGTTAGAACTCATGTTGAATGAGGGCACCGATCTTAGAATTGTTTCCCTCTCGCGTGCACTTGCTTATGCCATCGACATTGATTGATGAAGCGGCCTGGACCGACCTTACGCGTACGCTTACGCGAGACTGGTTCCGCAATTGACATATGACTTGTACCATATATGCGGCTGGCGGGTGTCTATCTCTCTCTCAATAGACGGCTTGACATTTTCAATGAAGGACCCGAAAGGGATATAAAATTGACAATTATTTGATCGGTGTTATGGTTGTAGATTCGTAGGTATGAAGCGGTTCTATTTACGAAAGCTCCTAAGACACGTAAAATATGCAAAAGTTAAAGTAGAAAGCGTCTAACTTTATTTTGCAGGGCAATGTGATATGGTCGAGGTAAGTTTTAGTAATTTTTTATAAACTGTGGGCGCGAAGGAGACCATCGGCGCAATGACCATATCATGTCGCATTACATTTTGATATTATTGTGTGCATCTTATATTGTGTGTATATATATATGGTTATATATATTAGTTACATGGCGGTAGTAATATAAGATGATCCCTCCAAAATACCATATAGTGTTCTCCCTTTAGCGTGCACCACCGAAAATTCTACGTTATGAGCCAGGCCGTGACGATCGGGTGTCAAACATATCATCGTTCGCATAAGTGGGTGTAAGACATATTTGCACACGCGAATACGCTGAAGGTTACTATGGCGAGCCTAGCATGTACAGACATGGACTCGGAACACAGTGACCGAAAGGTTAAGCACGAGTCACATAGTTGTTATGATTGGCATATCGATGTCTACTTTTGAAATTATGCTATCGGCCTTGAGGATGGGGGATAGTATAGTGGATGGGGATCGTGTAATCACATAATAGTTTTATTTTATTAAAACTTGAACCCATAGTTATTATGAACAAAGTTTTTATGTTTTACAAAAAAGTCAATAACACTGTACATACATAAACTTGTCCATAATATGCAAAATCATACAACAACTTGCAAATTGGAGTCAGGTGGTACAAGAACTTGTGATGCTGTGCAAAATCATACAAAATCATTCTCGGGCTGACACATGGAGTTAATAATTTTGCGAACACACCCCTGCAAGTTTTTCTCTTGCAGACATGCCCTTTCCGTCCTTTCCCCAATTGAGTACAGGATGATGGCAACGACACACACACGCGACGCTGGCCCACGAGCACGACGCGTAGCACGCCCAGCTCGTCCGGCCACAAGCACAGCGCACCGACCGCGGAGCTGCTCGTGGCCTAAGCAAAGCAGGCCCGCGAGGCGACGCAGAAATCTGTGTCGCACCTGCTCCACTTCCTCTGCGCGGCGGGGCTTGATCCGGCTACATGCTGAGCTCCTGGAGCCCCCGATAGTAGGGGAGGGGGGGGAGGGGGGGGGTGGCCGCGTTCGGGAGCGCGGAGATGTCGCTGCCGGCGAGCAGCAGCGCTGGTAGGAGCAAGGGCATTCCCAGAGTGGTCGAAGCCAATGACGCCGTCGAGAGATGAAGATGGCATGCACGAGGACGACGGACGCCGTGGCGGTGACTGTCGGGGGAATAATAAATGGATTAACCCGCGGCCCACAAGTGTAATGCGGCTTAATAATTTTACGGCCGCACCACCATTGGGCTTACACGAAGATGGGCCGATACGAAGAGTCGCAGCATGCTGTGAGAAGGATCCAGAAGATTGGAGATAACTTAACTTGGAAGGCACGAAGAGTAGTCTCCAAGTAATACCATTGTAACATGACGAGCCTCTGGTTATATAAAGAGGACTCGCATGACTTAGACAAGGTCAAGCTATCAAGCCCTAAGCCCTAGCACTTACGGCGAGTTCCCAGATCGGATCGCCACCATTGTAACACCACATATATCAAATCAATACCAAGCTAGGTAGGCAGGAAGTAGGTCTTTACCTCATATTGAGGAGCCGAACCTGGGTAAATCTGTGTTCGTACTTGTTCCTGCGATCCCAAGCTCGGAGACGATTGACTCGCGCAAATCCCACACCTACGAAGTCATCCATGACATCTGACGTGACAAACCCACGACAGTTGGCGCCCACCGTGGGGCTTGCGGTCAAGAGCGTCATGTTCCGCGCTGGATCTGTGCCTGGGACAGAGGATCTCATCGTCGATTCGAGCTCGGCAATTTCAACAATCTTGGCGACTTTATCGCCACGCCGATTCGAGCGACTCGGCGGTATCAAGATCTACATCAAAACTACAAGGCAGCAGTAAACGTCCGTGTTGCGGACACCACCGGCGGCGGCTCGAAACTCATCTCGACGATCCCTTCGGTGGAAAGATGTGAAATCGAGTTTCCTAGCAGCTGTCCAAAGCGCATCGGATTCCAACGGTTAGATCTCCGTGGCCGACTCAAACACTGAAGACCTGTCGAAATTTGACGAAACTCCGCGCGATCTCGGGAAAACAATTACTGAGGTTGACTCAGATATCAAATCGAAGATCCCTCCGGTGAAACATGGCGGAATACAATCCCGAAGACCTCCAAAAAATTTGAGTCAATTCCAACGGTTAGATCTCCGTCAGCGACTCGCAAACTACAGCAAGTTTCAGATCTAGGCGAGCTCGCGAGTCCCTCCACGAAACGGAATTTTTCGGCTGTACAACGTCGGTATCTTTCGATGGATCGTCTTGTCTCGATGAATTGGTAGGCGCCTGTGTTCCAATGTCACTTTCCAAACGAGGGCAAACATCCAATCGATCTGCGCAGTACAGCCTTCGACCGAGTCGTACACGATTAGGAGTCAGCACTGCAGCCGAACTTTCCAAGAAATAAATCAAGACATCGGTGGCCAAATAGATCACGCACTGGCTTCAAAGGTCCAGCTCGCGTGCGTACAAATTCCTAGGAGGAGAGAGGAAAAAGAAAAGAAGGAAACTGCCCTCTAGCCGGATCAAATCCATGAGGCGTGTCCGAGTGAAATTACTATTCCCTCCGATCCATATTAATGGACTTAACTTTGTCTACGTACGAATGCATCTAGTCCAAAAACTTAACTAGATGCATTCGTATCTAGATAAAGTTGAGTCCATTAATATGGATCGGAGGGAGTACTTCCTGCCGTGCAGAGGTACGTCCACGCGACCAGGAAAAAGAAGGAAAAAGGGGGTCGGGTCTGACTCAAATAAATTCTGCTTCAAGTCATGAGAGGTTGCACGTGAGCTGCTAATGAGAAAGACAAAGAGGTCAGCTTGAAGTAGTACTACTAGTTTTGAATGACACGGATCAAGGAAAAAAGAATGGAAGTCGCGCATAAGCTGCTAGCTAAGGGGAATTTCTACCCGCCTTAACGTGCGACTAAAAACATTGCAAAGCACAGCGACTCACTCTCGTCAGCAAGATTACCGCACGCAACGGATCAATTTTCAAAGATGTGCGGCTGCACCAATCATCAAGTTGCAGGAATACAAGCCCGGATCGTGCTGCCCACAGATCAGACAAAAATCAATTTAGTTAGAAGAGTAACTCCTAGCACAGATCAAGACATCAGTTTCAAGAAGCAAAGAAGCAAATTAATTTGCTGCTCGTTATGGAAGCAAGGGTACGTAAAAGGCCCACGCACGAACAAATCAGTTTGTTACCAAATGGTACACCAAAGCATGAAGAGGGAATATTATTGGTGCTGTCACATGAAGACCTATCCTAACTATCCGATAGTACGAATTAGATTTGCACGGATCGAGAAGAGCAAGCAAGCAAGGAACTAAGTGATCGGAGCTGCTAGCAATAATCATGTATATGGTCTTCACGTAAGAATAAGACCAAGGAGCGGTTAGCTAAAATTTGGACTGACCTCAGCCGCGTACTACAGCGACTCCAAAAAATATCGAAAGAGCTGACATGCTCAAACAGCATAAATTAGCAGTACAACATCTTCAGCAAAATCTTCAATTCCAGCTTGGTTGACTCGTGGTGATCGATTTCCATGCCCATCACGGCCTATTTCGCCTTCGACGAGCCGACGTCTACGACCCGTGGATCAGACCGCGTCATCAACGCCAGGAGAATAAACACAAGCTAAGTTGCTATCACACTCAAATTTCACAGAGCTAAGATTAATTTTCACCTTCGAGTAAATCTTGGGGGCTGCATGTCTAGTTTATGCGGCTTATTATCAATATCTCTGCGATTCAAATTATATCATGCCGCAGACTTTAAATTCAGATCATATTCAATGCCAAATTACATCCACTTCTTAAAGTAGGATCTTACAAACCGCATTGGATTTATTAAATTCGAGTTCATTATAGCTCGCACTATATCTATCAAAGTTGATATCTTTATATAGCTTGCATGATTTATTGCCAAATCAGCTTTTATTTATATCATTATATCAGCTCATGATTTATCATTATTAGTTCATGATTTATCATTATCATTTCATGATTCACCATTATATTATTTTGCGAGTCACCACCGACTCATTGTCATATCATTTCATGAGTCGCCTAGTGATTTACCCCCATATCATTTTATGAGTCGCATACAGCTCATCATTAAATCAGTTTATGAGTCACTAACGAATCATTATCTTATCGATATTTGAGTCAAACAGGTGGCTCGTTATATCAATTCTTGGGTCAAATCAGTGACCCGTGTTATCACATTCAAAGCTAATTAGAGCCCGTCACGGCTATTATAGCCGATTATATCAAAAATCGATCGTCGCCTACGTGCGATCGTACTTCAGGATTGTGAAATAAAGCGGGCACCACCGGTATCCGGAGGTTTGTCATTTCGCCTCAATATGAGCCGCTAAGCCTTTATTTTCACTAATCTCTGGGTTTCACGGGGGTTTTGCAGCTTTATGAGCTCGGCTTATTCTCGTGGAATCGCTCTTTGTGGCAAATTATCCTGGTTATTCTCGCCTTAAGTCAGAAGTATCTTTGCACTATGCGGCCAAAGTACTGGGGCGCGGCGTCAATCGAGATTGATTGCCTATCATGGCCGCTCTCGACCCTGAACACGCGTTTTTACCTGGGAAATACTGAGCCGCGCGAAGATCTACTTAACGGTAATAGAGATAATTTAGAAGGACTAAAGTACCCGCGTGTGGCGTCAATCGAGTCTGAATGCCTATCATGGCACCTTATCATGGCCGTTCTCGACCCTGAACACACATTAGATCTGGAAAATACTGAGTCAAGTACCATATGCTATCATGCATCATACAATATGCTATCATGCAAAAAACCATTTGCTATCATGCAAAATATCATTTACTATCATGCAGAATATCATTTGCTATTATGCATATTACAATATGCTATCATGCAGGTTACAATTTGCTATCACGCAGAGTACTAACTTTTTATCATAATTATTGCCAGCCGTCAAGGCTAACATATTATCATCAAGTTATCATCATTGCTTCCTTGAGGGCTTTGCCTTTTGATTTAACAGGAACCTATAACTCGGCCCTATGAATTGGCACGACAAGATTTTTTATGATTGAGATAATTATCTCCTGATATCGGCTGATAAAGCCACCATTATCTATTTTATTACAGCCACATCAAGTGTAATTTTTAAGGACAATTTCTTAATTTATATCTAGAGTTTTGACATGGATTATCTTTTTCCTAACGGCTCAAAGAATATTTAACAATTTGGAGTTTTTATGCGGCTTTGCCCTGCTCCAAATATCATTATTTTCTTGCAGCAACAATATTTGCTCTAGCCATTGCAGGATCAGATTGCAAAAATAGCAATATGCCATCAAGCAGAATAATGAAATCATGCCTACTTAATGCCCGGGAGCTAGGACAATTAAGTTTTTGTCTAACTTGAGATATTTTTGAGTCCCGAGCAGCATGATCATGCATACAACTCGGCCCTCGGGGGCTACACATCCACCAGCATCTGGCGGTCTTTATTATATTCACATATCATGTTTATATGCATATCTCATTTTTTGCAGCACATGGAAATATATATACATCTGTGAGTCAAATTAGCGACTCGCAAAATTTTAAATACAGGTTGTGGCTATATGCCCTTGAGCCGCCATGTTTCAACATGCGTTCAGATGGCTCGTCATGATAACATGACAGATTATTACTCTAATGACTGACCAGCTTATTTATGCCTATGGCTTTTCTGCTTTGATGTCTATGGCTCAGCATCTTATACACATTTGTCTAATATATCTTGATGCTCATAAGTTATTATTCTTATGATTTCAGCTAAGTCTCACACCCAGCAGTAAAAGGTGGTTTTCACCAAAGGCTTCGCCGATATTTGTATAATTTCCGTGGGATACTTGCCGCGATTCTGTAGCTCCAATGCGACCAGACCGAAGTGTTCTAATATCAAGTGAGGAAGCCTCGTACATGGATTTCACGGCAAGTATACCAACCCATGCATGCATCTTGTCATCTAGCTACATACGTGAAGCTATCTTTGGCTCACGTATACAAGAAAGAAAAGGAAAGATCAATCAAGACTAGCTATCATGGCTGCTAGTACACGCACACCTTGGCGTACTCTATTCAAGACAAAGTATGCGGCTTAACAAGACATCGACTCCCTGGCATGATCCCGGGATTGCAGCAGCTAATACGCCTATCCTGTCATTTTTAGCATGGTAGCCTCTGCATCAACACGGTTGTTCCAGCAAGATTTTGCCGGCTTCAAATGCCTGCGACACCATATCAGCGACTCATAGTTCAATGAGCCGCAACACTTGCGACTCAACACCAGTGAGTCGCCAAGCTCTTCATACGCAAGCCGACAACATCATTATCATCAAAATCTTCCGCCTGATTCTACGAATCACCCGGAAGCTCGGGGGCTAATGTCGGGGTAATAATAAATGGATTAACCCGCGGCCCACAAGTGTAATGTGGCTTAATAATTTTACGGCCGCACCACCATTGGGCTTACACGAAGATGGGCCGATACGAAGAGTCGCAGCATGCTGTGAGAAGGATCCAGAAGATTGGAGATAACTTAACTTGGAAGGCACGAAGAGTAGTCTCCAAGTAATACCATTATAACCTGACGAGCCTCTGGTTATATAAAGAGTACTCGCAGGACTTAGACAGGGTCAAGCTATCAAGCCCTAAACCCTAGCACTTACGGCGAGTTCCCAGATCGGATCGCCACCATTGTAACACCACATATATCAAATCAATACCAAGCTAGGGTAGGCAGGAAGTAGGTCTTTACCTCACATTGAGGGGCCGAACCTGGTAAATCTGTGTTCGTCCTTGTTCCTGCGATTCCAAGCTCGGAGACGATTGACTCACGCAAATCCCACACCTACGAAGTCATCCATGACATCTGACGTGACAAACCCACGACAGTGACCGCGAACGCTGCGGCGTGGGAGGACATGGTGAAGCGAAGCGGCGATACTCGTTTGAGGGCTCCGGGAGGTAGCCTAGCTAGGGGCGATGTGCCGGTGGGCGTGGTAGGCCGACATGTACAGCTTCGCGTGTGCAGCTCACCGGGGAGAGCCCGAGTGAACTCGGTGACGGGGAGCGACGGCGTCGTGCCGTCGTGGATCTTCCGCATTGTTTCGCACTGTGATGCAGGAGGAGCAGTGGGCGTGGTGACTTCGCATGCGACCAAGTCCGCCTCCTTCCGTCGTTGCTTTGAGCGTTCATGTTCGTGACGACACTCGTCATGTTCATCCTCCTCGTGGTGAGCGTGCTGCCAGTCGCCCGGTGTCCTCCCGGTCGGCCGGTTTACCTCCTCGCCACGCTGCAAGCAGCGCGACGTACAACAAGCAGCATCAGCTACAACGCGATGCAAGCAGCAGCATCAACCCGGGAGAAGCAACCACACGCACTAGTTGAACCGGCCAGCAGGCTTGTCAACACACATGGGTCTGGAGGCCACCGTGCAGCTGTCATCCCGCGTTCATGCCACGAGATCAATTGGGGAAGAGCTCCGCTTTGGAAAAAAATATATAGAGGAAAGGATGGGAGGAAGGCCATGTCTGCAGGGGCGTTTTCACAAAATTGTTAACGCCACGTGTCAGCCCGAGAAAGATTTTGTATGATTTTGCACAACATCACAAGTTCTTGTACCACCTAACCCTAATTTGCAAGTTGTTGTATGATTTTGCACATTGTGGACAAGTTTACGTATGTCCAGTGTTATTGACTCTTTGCAAAACCTTTGTAGATAATAACCTGTTTGATAGACTTTTTAAACTTAGGTGCATTCCTGCGATTGAGAAACTTAAAAAGGGGTTGGGTCCAAACTTCATATTTTTATACCGTAGCTTGAGGATACTCCTTGTTTAAACCATTAGCTCTATTTGATACAAAACCCGATAGGAGATAGACCCGGACATTCCGCTAAACAAAAGAATAATTTGGATTATCAAGTTTTGTGCAAATAATTCCATCATAGTCCAGTGTATGCTATGATCTCTGCCATAGAGAATGAACTGTGGGTGCATGTTGACAGATCACGAACATTTGGAATGGTCGCTGAGACTGATGATCTGTATCCACCGTAAATTAGGTTTTCTTCTCAATCAAGATGGAAGGAGCACGTGATAGTCATACTTGACGACATTGGTCATACTTAATGACATTGAGACGCCTCGCTCAGCTCGATCACTGGATGACAGAAAAAATTGCCAGATACAAATGTTTGGTCATAGACTATGTCATGCAAGGGGAATTGTTCACCTTCATGAATTCTTGATTACGTTGAAGAATCAAGAAGATGAAACAGATCGCCGGGGAGTCATCAATGATGACAGTGTATATATGATATACGAGTTATAAATGTTTTACCTAAACATGTACTTGCAGCAGTGACTAAGTTTTGATACTAGTCATGTTTTATGAAAACAAGATTTTCTGCTTGAGTGGCTTGGAAGGATGGAGAGACAATGTGTGTTGATGATGGCAAGCAATATGTTGTGATGGCCATAGACACTCTCTCTCAACATCTACCACTTGGATTAATTTGGATTTGAACAAATTCCTTTTGATCGCTTGTTAGCATGATCATTATAAGTGTGTCTTACCTCTAGCGAGACAATTATTCATATTTGTTAGTGACAAATCGTTGTCCTACATTTATGAGTGATATATTTAATAATCATACACCGATTACGAATGGAATGTTCTTATATGAATCTAGATGGTAGTAGCTCTCACATTTATAACATTAATGCCAAAGGATACAAATTTAGTAATGACACCACATTCTTGTGGCACTAACGTTTTGAGTTATATGCATGAGGAAGCTCCACTCTCATGGATTTCCGAGTCTTTAGATTTCGATCTTATGACACTTGCAAAATAACTAAGACACCGTTTTCTAGAAACGGGCATCTAACTTGTTGAGAATCATACATATCGATGTGTGTGAATAAATGAAGTAATTCAACGTGTAGGGAAATCATTATTTTGTAAACTTCACCAATGATTTGAGTAGATATGGGCATATCCACTTAATGAAATGCTAGTATGAAAAGTTTAATAAGATCAAACAAGTTCGGAGTGAAGTAGAAAACTTAACAAGAAAATCAAATTCCTGCGATACATATCGAGGAAACAAGGATTTGAGTTAAGAGTTTGGCATATCACTGGAAGACTTGTGAAAAGAGTTCCACAAATTACGCCGGAATTAACACCACAATGTTATGGTGTGTTTTGACGTCGTAATCACACTCTATTGGATCTTGTGTGGTAAATAAAATCTCTTATCGGATTATTGTGATCATTGGAGTCATATGGTAGAAACAAAACATTCATGTTAGATAATAGGGAAACCATCTAAATCCGTGGAGGCAATACCATATGAGTGATGGCATGGCTTTTAGCCTAGATTTTCGTTTTGATATTTTAGTGTTTTGATATGATCAAACCTAAAACGGATAAATTCATCTTTGTAGTGTATCTAAGATATCAGAAGGATACATTTCTCATGACAAAGGCAAACTGGTTGCTATAATATACCTTACTCAAGAAATAGTTTCTTATCCAAGGGTATAAGAGGGAAAGAAAGTAGAGCAAGATGAAGTTAATAAACTTCCTCTCCGGACATCAGAGTGGCGCAATGGAAAACGGTTCCGGTGTCGTCCTCCACAAATGGAAGGGAGCTGATGATAATGATCATGATGCTCTAACTCATACTAAGATCGTAGGCGTATGAGAATGCGTTCTGCACTATGTGGTAGAACAATCTTGTTATAAACGTCATGTTAATGGAACATGACAAACCTACGAACTACAAATAAGCGATGGTAGACCTAAGTCCGAAAAATGGCTATGAGCCATATATAATCCGAGATAAAATCAATGTACAATTGCCAAGTAATGACTTGGTAAATCTTCTTGATGGCCTCCATGACGTTAAGAGTAAATGGAATTTTATGACAAAATAGACGCTGACGGAAAGGCAACCGTCTATAAGGATCGATTTGTCGCAAAACAGTTTTAACAAATTCAAAAGTTGACCACAACGAGATTTTGTCTCAAGTGGCGATGCCTAAGTCTATTTAGGATTGTTCTAGCAATTATTTTCAATTGAGAAATTGATGGATGGATAAAGAAACCATGTTCCCTAATGGCAACATTAAGGTAGAGTTGTAATCGGTACAACAAGTAGGTTTTGTTGATCCTAAGGATGCTAGACATGTATGCAAACTTCAGCTTTCCATTCATGGGCTAAAGCAAGCATATCGGAGCTGGAATCTTCACTTTGATAATGTGATCAAAGGATTTTGGAGTCGTCCAAAATGGTTGAAAAAACCTGCATTTACAAAGAAGTGAGTGGGAGCTAAGTAGTTTTCTTGATCTTATATGTGAATGGCATATTTGAGTGGGAGCTAAAAGAAATTCCCTGGTCTTATATACGGATGGCGTATTTAAGTGGGAGCTAGGTGTCATTCCTGATTTTATATGTAATGACATATTCAGAATGATACAGATCCTCTAGTAAAGTATAAATGATTATTTAAGTGATTAAATTTTCTATGAATGAAGTTAAGAGTATTAAGCGTCAGGTCTATAAATTGTATAGATCAAAAGGGGCTTAATAACATTAGGTCGGAATATTTTCCTATCTTAAGATTCTGAAGTGTTTCAGAATAGAACAAGCGAAGAAAAGGTTCTTACTTGTATGACTAGGTAAAATAGTAAGTTTATCTTGGCGTTTCAGCGATAGTAATGAAAGAAAAGGATGTTCGACATCCTGTATGCCTCAGCCATAGATTCTATCAGACTGAAAGCTCGACTTGGTGTGACCCAAGTTCTTGGTTGAAGAACGGGTTCTAGAGTGATCCCTGGATGGATCAATGAACAAACGTTAAGTATATCCTTAAGTGTCTAAAGAGAACTGAAGATATGTTTTCTGGTATGGGTGAGAGTGAAAAGACAACTTGCCGTAAAAGGTTACGATGATGCAAGTTATGACACTACCCATACGACTAGAAATCTCATATAGGAGAAGTCCTTTGTTTTGAAGAAAGACATGGTTAGCTTGCGAAGTCGCATATGAATGCACTGTCGCATAATCTACATAGGTATAGGAATATATGGCTACTTCAGAAGTAGCAAGTGTGATTGGACTGAGCGGCTTTTCTGAGCATGTGTGGTTTCCCTTAATAGATCTCTTAGACTTTTAAGGCCCATGCTACGCGAAGTTTCAGTCTCACTTCATCGACAAACATGTATTTCACCGTTATCATAAGATACGGGATGATGTCAAACTAGGTGAGATATAGAAGTGTTGCAAAGCACATACAGATCTCAATGTGGGAGATTTGTTGACTGAATTCCTCTTCCACGAGACAAGCATGCACCATATTGCTATGGGTGTTAAGCTGTAAACTAGATTAAATTGTACTCTAGTGCAAGCGGGAGACTGTTGGAGATATGCCCTAGAGGCAATTAATAAAGATATTTTATTTGTCATATCTCAATTGTCATAATAAGTTTTGTACCATGCTATAACTGTATTAAGCGGAAACATTAATATATGTGTGGTATATAAACAACCAGGTCCCTAGTAGCCTCTTAACTAGTCCATTGGGCAACCGATGATCAAGTTTCCTGATCATGGACATTTATGTCAATTGACAATGAAGTCATGTCATTAGGTGAATGATGTGATGGACACACACCCAAGATATATAGAAACGTAGTGTTCATACCTTTGACCGTGAGATCGTATTTAATCGCTGCTTCTGGAAGGTGCTTTGATTGCATCAAACGTCATGTCTTATTTAGCGTGACAATAAAGGTGTCCCTTTCGGGTATCCGAAGGAAGTGGCAGAGGCGAGTGATCATGAGCGGGATTTGCCAATCCACATAGCTGGATAGATACTCTGGGCCCACTCGGTGAGATTACAAATAAGCTTGCAAACATGTGACTAGGTCACGGGGATGTAATATCACAGACGAGTAAAGATAGAATTGTCAAGTGACGAGATCAATCTCGGTAATCGTGATACCGGAGAACGAGTCTTGGACAATGTAAGTATCGCTAGGCAAAAGGTTGAAACTGGACGTCTAAGGTTCAAACGATAAAAAGACATTCGTGGATGCACAGGGGCTATGACGGCAGTCCAGCCACCGCTGATAGTCATTGATCGGAGAACGTGTCTCGATCATGTCTGGAGTGATCCCGAACCGTTGGGTGACACACTTAAGGGTAGGCGACAGTTTTATAAAGATTGGATATTAGCAGAAACTTCAGGAGAACACCGGAAGTGTTCCGGGACATATTCGATGATGATCGGAGGGCAACGAAATAAGTTTCAGAGCTCGAATAAATTAAATAATATGTATTTAATGTTAATTAGTATACTTAATGATTAAATATATTTTTTTATTTATTTTATTTTGAATTTTAAAGGCATTTTCACCTAGATGGGCCTTAGAGGCCCATTAGGGGAAACCCCAAAAGAAAAAAAGGGGAGGGCCGGCGCACCAGCCATGGTGCGGCTGGCCATGTGGGAATAGTCCCACATGGCCAGGCCAGCAAAGTTGGTTGCCCTCCTCCCCTTTAAATAGGGGTGCACCCTTATCTGGAAAATCATCCCATCTCCTTCTTCTTCTCTCCTACCTTGAGCGTGGTTCCGTTTCTGGAGCTGCGTACGAGGAGAGAAGTTTCTCCACCATACGCACACCGCCATGCTGCTGGGTCCAAATCTTCGCTTCCGCTGCTTCGCTGGATCTGGAGCCCGGAGGTCGTCGTCTACACCGTACGTGTGTAGAGCTACGAGGTGCTACACGTGTGGCACTGGAAGTACGTCTTCTTCCTCTACACGACCTTGAGGTCGGCGTCTTCATCAACAACGCTTGTGCGGGAGCGTAATCCCCGCTTTCGGTCTACAAGGGTATGTACACCGATCTCCTCCGTCATAGTATATCTGCATAGTAATAGATTCTGACTAGTTTAAGGTTATCGTTGTTAGGAATTTTTTTGTTTTCTGCCTACGATTCCCGTCAGCTTCTGTGTGTTGCTACGCCCTGGACATGTAGTTAGAGATGTAAGCGGGATCTTCCAAAATATAACTTCTAGTTCATTTTACGATTTCTAGCTTAAATTTAGAAGTGAGATTATGGTGGGATCCCGCTTAATAGTTTACATTTAGTCTTCCTATGTCCCCTCCCGCGAAAAACTTCGTATGCTAGCTCATCACTTTTTTACCTTAGAGCATCTCGAGCGGTAGACTCTATATTTTGTTCGGACACCCTTAAATTGATGTACGTTTGGGTGGTGTTCAGACAAATTGATGTCCGCATCAACAGGTATATCTCCAAATCTTTGTGTGCGAACATAGAATGTCCAGATGTACATCCGAAATTGTGTTCGAGACATTTATTATCTCTTTACGCAAGGCATGAAAAATAAATTTTTTCACAAAAGTTTGTGTGCGAACATAAAATGTCCAGACGGTACACTGCAAATTTTCTTTCATAATTTTTTGACATTTTCATTTTAAAATCTGTTTTTTGACGATTAGATTATATGCTCTATGAGCTAAAATGATTTTCCACGATGTATCTCTTCTCTCTTTCGTATAAGCTACTTCCTCTGTTCTAAATTAATTAATTCATGCAATTAATTTGGAACGAATGAACTTGTTAGTATTATTTTCCAAGACATAATATGGCCAGAGAACATACCTGTTGATGCGGAGGTACTGTACTGATGCAGGGCAGCGAAAATTGATCAAGGCGACGAAATTATGTACCAGCCGTACAAATGAATGACTAACTTCTTGTACCACCGCTACAAGAAATTAATCGTCAAGTGGAGACGGACTGTTGTTCTGCTGCGCATTAACTCCCTATGTACACGGCGATATGTACCAAAAGAACACACTATACGGTAATTTTATAAACTCCACTACTACGGATGATGTCTGACGAAATCAGATCCCAATGCTTATATGTACGGTGCAGATAGTGTGACTAGCTGGTGACCCAAAACGCCGCGTCCTATTGTAGGCGTGTCGCTAACATTTTTGTTGAAAGAAATATGTTTATTTTCTTGGTGGATATTCAGTATCCAAAAGGAGGCCACGATTGGTCAGTGGCCCAAGTCCTCTCAGTAAGCAAAAAACTCTGTTTTGCTTCACAGCTCATGGTATTACTCAGACCCTGTTGCAAATCTAGCTCACTGTGTTGACCCATCTTCCAATAATTCACATGTATATCCATATCTAAGCAAGATGTGAACTATGATAATGGTATTTTTGTGCGACGACGAAGTGTATGACTCGAGGAAACAGGTTTAGGGTTTGCTGCAAAGAAACGATGCAGCGCAGAATCGGCCAGTTTTTGCCTGATCGGAGTCGTCCACTACACCACGACATATATAGGGGTACTTTGATTGGGGCACTTTTTAAAGTACCCTAAAAGTTTCAATTAGGGGCACTTTGCCAAACTACCTCTATAGCTATGACCTTTAGGGGCAAGCTATAGAGGTAGTTTGGCAAAGTGTCCATAAAGGTTATAGCAATAGATGCAGTTTGGCAAAGTGCTGCTAAAGGTCATAACTATAGGGACAATTTGGCAAAATGCCCCCAAAGGTCAAGTCGTCAAGAGCTTTTTAAAGTGTTTGCCAGTTCGTCAGTGCCACCGATCATTGGTTATGTGTGTTGTGTGATCACTTATCTGATGTCCAATCCTTTAATTGATGTGTTGAAGGGTTTGTGATGCTGTGGTCGTCGCTTTCTTCTTGCAGCTGGCGCTCTTTTCCTTAAAAGATAAAAAGCTGGTGCGTCCATGTTATGATTGAGATGGCGGTTGATACTTGATAGTATCTGCTTAATAACTCTCGTTGCCGTCTATAGTTCTCAGTTTATCTCTTGTTAGTCTACACAATGTCAATGGAAGTCCTTCTTAGAGACTGGCATATATAGGACAAAATAAATATACATTCTGATCAAACATGGCATACCATCAAAGTATTTCAGTTCATCACGACTTCCATGTCTACTGTCTGCACATTGCAGGAACTCAATTAATTTATTGGTCAATCAGATGTCAAAACTTCAGAGCTTACAACCATTTCCACACGAAAAATGCTAATCCTGATGCTTGCTTAGTGATTATCATAACATGCACTCCAGGAGAGCACTTCGTACTTCAGACCAGTCAAGCACGAATCAAAAGTAGAATATGTAACGAGAATCTTGACTAAATTAGTGAACTAACTAACTAGAGATAAAACGAGACCAAATTTCACCTATGAAACTATGAGTGCTGTTTTTCTTGCTTTCTCACTCTTTTGGAAAGACATGATCAAGTCATCCAGTATTCCTCTATATTTCGTCAACTCCGGTCTCCGGCTACTTTTCACCTCTGATTTCACATTGCTTAAGGTATAAAGGCAAGGCCACTGTTTGGCTTAAGGAATCAACACTTATCAAGAGTTTCACCTAGTAATAGCTTTGGGCCTACCTTTAGCTGAAGGATCATAATTTTTTCTCTGTTAAACACAAGATAAGCTTCCAGTGGAGACGCAAGTCATGACTCAACCAGTGGTGCTTCTGTCTCCTTTTCTCCCACTAGTTCCCCTCTCTGGGTGCTAAAAGTTTCAGGTTGGTGGGTGGTTGCGGAACCCTCCTATTGGTTCAAGAATCAAGACTAGTTAATTGGTCTTTTCTATGGAGTAGTACAGCTTTGTGTTTTGTTTAATGCAAGAAGACATCCTAATCAGAAGCATGATTTGCATGATGGAAGCATGCTAGGATATACTACCCAAAAGCAATTATTTGTTATACAGGATTTGCTTATTCGGAAGTGGTACTGATCATAGTGTAACCAAGGACTGACTAATGATGCTCACCAGCTGGAGCGAGTGTTTTTACCATAAACAAATGGCCACCTGGGATTTCGGACAATATGGATGGCAATCCTCAACAATAATTTTCCAGGGAGTTCTCACTAATTAATGTGGGAATAACATGATGTACTATTTCACTAAATATTGTTGCTTCCAACTCCATCAAGGTTACAATAGTAGATATCATACAGTACCTCACTTTGGCCTTATATGATATTCTCAGAAGAAAAAACGTTGTAGAACTGACAATTAAGTTTAACTAACATTCCACCTGAGCCAACTGCATTGACTTGACGATTAATGGAAAGGTTAAAGATAATTTGTCTTGGAAGACGAAAAAGCATCACTAAACATCAGAACGTTTTGCAAAACAATTCTGGCATCTCAACTTCTGAAGTAGGAGGATTTCCATTTTCCAGGTCATGTTCAAAGCACGCCAAATCAACACTACGTCTTCCTCTCCATCTCCATGGATCCTTTGGACGCAATGACCTTCTAGAACGTAAGCAGAGTTAGTTAACATTCCACATAAACCCAACTGGTAAGCACTGTTTCGCTTTTGACAGCATTATGATCATTCGTCCATTCCACAACCCTAAATCTGGGGACATGCTTTGTCCCCCGTTTCCTACTCTGTCTCACTCCCAAGCAACACGCACCACTACGCGCTCTCAAATCAAGTCAAACAAACATGACACTCCGAACAAGACTGAATTTTGAATATTTTTCTAAGAACTGATTAGGTATTAATAATCCTGGAACTGGTGGTCTTGCAATCCACATGTCTGTCTTCTGTCCATTGTCCCCATTCTGCAGTAAAGTTCAGTTATATGAGTTCTCTACACAAAGTTCAACAGTGGTAGTGTGAATTATACTAGTGAGATAGTAACTATACCAGTGTGAAGAGAATTATATTCCGC
Source organism: Poa pratensis (assembly GCA_947311845.1). Taxonomy (NCBI): domain Eukaryota; kingdom Viridiplantae; phylum Streptophyta; class Magnoliopsida; order Poales; family Poaceae; genus Poa; species Poa pratensis. Next base: position 9,505,830 of record CAMZMU010000081.1, on the reverse strand, counting down.
GCCTTGTCGTCGACGAGCAGGCTCTCGTCTTTGTCGACCGTTCAACACGTGCATAGATTGACCCCGCGGAGTTTGACGAAATTCTAACCAGTTTTGACCTCTGTCTCTTTCAGACCCACACCTAAATGGCTGCTTATTAGCATCGGAGCACATCCCACGGAGACTTTCATGTGCCGCGATAGGCGGACGGATTGTGTACTGCACTCACACACTCGATCTAATACTAATCAATGTGAGTTCAATTAGTTGTCAAAGTTTGTGTTGATTTTCCTACCCTTGCGCTTGTGTGTATGCTCCTAGGTTCTGTAGGCTATAGGAAACACTTGTGGGCCTATAAGTGGAACAAACTCTGCAAGATATGATTCTCCGTACAACTGTAGTTCATATGATGATGCTCTGTTTTCTTACACGTTTGATGACTGATTTTTTCATGTTTAGATTACCTGCAAGCTAGGACGAGTTCAGTGACACAATCTATTACACCTTTCAGAAGATAATACTGCTGCTCATATAATCTGCACGTAGTAAAAACTTCATGAAATATCACATATTTATCCTTGGATTGGAGCGCGCGTGTGGATCCTTCCCGTGCTCAGTTCGTGAGTCAAGAAAGAGGAAGAAGACGAGGACCGTATGGGACGACGACAGAGCACGTAGCGAGTTTCCACATCGATCCTGGAAACTAAAGGCGAGGCGAGCTCTGCACGCACTCTCGTCGATGCTGATGCTTCGAGCTAAGCTCTTCGTTGTTCGCTCTCGCACGCGTGAACCACATACCACGATTGATCTCCAAGCAATGATCCCTTATCCGAGGGCTACGAATTTTCCGCTTTTTTTTCTTTCTCGAAAGCCCATAAATCGTTGGGTGCTTTAATTTTTTTTTCCGAAATGAGGAATAAAGACCTGGCATCATGGTGATGCACACAGATTCATTTTATTGCAAGTTATAGTTATAAGATTGTATAACCCAGATTTCAGCCAAAGTGGATACAAGAATCAACCATAGAAACAAGTGAAAAACACATAGTCTAAATATGTTGTGCGCGTCCAGCATGCTGTCGGCCGCTCTGGCTGAAAATAGTCTGAACGACTACCATCAACCAAATGCAGCCAGAATCCATAAGTACTCGTTGCTCTGGCGGCAGGAGAAAGTACCATGTGTGCATACAATACGTATCTCTGTGGACAACCTGAAAAAGTGAAAGACTCCGGTCGCATAAACACAATATTATTACGACAATTCCATATTTCCCAAACAAAAACACAAACGCGTATGCGGATATGAGATTTAGTTTCTTATCTACCCATTAAAAGCCAATTACCAAATAAATTTATAATACTGGTAAGAGGTGAGATACTAAAGGTGAAATGAATAAGGATTCAAATATGACGTGCAAAAGGACAATCTATAAATAAATTCACGACAAAATCATCTGACTGACAAAACATGCATCGTTTACACCTATTCGAACGTCTCCTAATCAAGAACATCTCCTAATAAAGTTGTCCTTAGTAAGCAAATCTTTGCGACCACATGAAAATATTCATTTTCAGTGGAACCTTTAATTTCAATAAGTACTTAAATAAAAGAGGGGTATGTCCGTTCATAAAATCCGAATACATGGACTTAATGCAAACAAGTCAGATGGCGTGCAAGAATCCATCGAAAAGAATCAACATCTTACGAATTCTGCTAGGCAGTCCATTTAGCATGTGTCAACAACTTTCTAAACTCAGTGTTTCATGGTACGTTTGACAGTTGCAACCAAAACATTTTTTGTGACGCACAATACTAAGGAGCAAAGGATATTGGAGAGATAAAGGCATATACCCAGCCATGTATATTCCCAGAAACGAGTTCCACACCGTTAACAATGAAAAATGATCCACGATGCAAAGAACTCTTTCTGTTTTGCCATGATTCCCTTCCAGAAAGGTGAATATGTTGGTTTTGGTTCAACTTAAGATATTGTTTTACCACATAAGTATTTTGACATACACCTTTATCGTGAAGTAACTTAAACAACTACTTATTGTATGTTGTTATTGTATAGACATTATTCTTTATATCCATCAAACTCAATTCCTAACCCCACTTGATATTTGGGGGACAAACGATATTCCATATGTTAATCGATACTTTCTCTTATGTTAATCACTTCACCAGAAACGAGAGCGAAAAAAGTCTAATATTTTCCGAACCCCAATTCACCTTTGAAAAATGATAGAAAAAGATTGGCAAACTGGTAAGAAAGGAATTGATTGAGACAAGACGATCTCCATATGATAGCATCTTGCTTGCCCAAGAGCCTAATATCTTCTCAAACCGGTCCTCAATGGCTTTCCATTCCTTATTTAACAATTTTCAATAATGAATAGGGATTACTAAATAGTTAAGCGGTAAAGTGCTCACCTCACACCCAAAAATGTGGGTGCACTCATCATGAATCTCTTTTTGCTTCGCCAAAAAATAAAACCCGCTCTTATGAAAATTAATCTTGAGACCAGATAGTTTCTCAAAAAGGGATAAAATACGTTTCATGTTAACGCCCTTCATATGGTCGTGTTCAAGAAACAAAATAGTATTATCAGTGTATTGCAGTATCAAAATCCCTCCATCAGCCAAGTGCGGGGAATGAGACCACCAACCTCACCATACTCCTTTGCTCCTGCATGACCACAACTATATTAAAAGGACCGGGGAGAGAGGATCCCCTGACGTAATCCTTTAAAGTCTGAAAGTAATGACCAATGTCATCATTCACATAGATCTCAATGATTCTACCATGAATGAAACAGGCAACCCGTTCGCACCACTTAGGGTCAAATCACTTCATGCATAGAGCCTGCTGTAAGAAAGACCATTGGACATTATCATAGGTCTTCTCAAAGTCAATCCTAAAAAGCACCCAACCCAATTATTCTGATGCATTTTTCCCAATTTCATGAATGGTGGGTGCTCTAGTATCACTAGCTACTATATAAAAGCGAAAGGAAATTGGCTACATGCCAATTTTTTACACGCGTTGCCAAAATACACTGCCCGATTATATCTTTGCAAGGTACCATAATGTGCGGCACATTTGCCAGTTCACACCGAGCGGACAAAAATATAAAGTTTGACGATTAGCTAGGCGCCTGAATTACCAAATTTCCCTTTAGTTTGTGTTGTGAGAAATAACAAAAGCCTTATTTGAGTTGTTCTTCCCCGGTGATTTGAAACCCCACCAACAGCTTCGACAGGAAAAATCCTAGCTCCACCCTCCATCGTCCGCGGCGAGCCCACCTACCTCGCACGGCGACCGCGCCACCCTTCTCTCTTTCTCTCCCGCAAGCGATTCTCTTCGTCGTCTCTATCTGACATGGGTTGCATCCGCCGGCGAGCCCTTTGTCCACCGACACCGCGCCCTTGCCCTAGACAACAACAATATGGCCCCGTGAGGATTCTTGCTAAATGATTTTTTTATAGTATCCGCAGCACAAAATATTCAATTACATATGAAAAAACACTTCAGAACCGGTCAAAGATTGGTCATCCCAATGGAAATCGTCAAAACTTTCCTTTTTGGCAAAATCATAATGCGTACCCAATAAAGACACAATCGGACAGTCTGTTATAGAAAATAACGATGTTATGTAGCCAATTTTCCCAAAATAAAACTACAAGGTCTCTTTTTTTTGAAACCGTTGAAGTTACTGCTGCCGAAAGATCCCTAGATCCAACATGATGAAAGATTCATATATATCCAACATCCAAAATCCAAACATACTCATAGGGCTCACGTGGGCACCAGAGATCACACCGACGTGGAGGAGAAAAGGTCGGAAGAGCAACTACAAAGTGAATTCGCCGCCACCACGCTGACGAACCATGCAAGCCCTAATTAGCCTCAGCGATGAGAGAGGCCAACATAAATCTATGCCAACGAGTCATCAATGATGCCACGGGCGATGCTACCGAGATGGAGACCGGAGAGTCTCAAAAAATAATTATTCGCTAGGCTCCACCAATGAAGCACCGCCGCAAAACCCTACTAAAATCCTAAAGCAGGGGGCGGAGGGGGGGGGGGGGGGGGCTAGAACTCCCACACCAGCAGAGCCAGTGAAGAATGGGGGCTACGATCTACCGGCAGAGGAGTAGCCGTGTGGGACACCGGGAAGATCGCCTCTCTGGGGCCTTTTCAACGACGAACGATCTTAGCAAACTAAGATGTTATGGGCACTTACAAAAAGTTTATGGCTCAAAATGAGCTAGAGATAAAAAATGTTCGATAAAGAGAAGTGATTCTTTTTTGTTCCAAATTATTGATGCATATAGTTTTTTCAAGAAATTATGCTGATGGGGATAGGAACTTATGTGGATAACTGTTATGTTGTGGCATGCGTATGTTCACAACCTGATAGAAGAACAAAAATGATTTCATGAATTTAGGGAAAAACATGTCAGAAAACGGACTGGGATCTAGAGACTTCATGAATAGAAGTCACCACGTAACTTTAGATATCTTTGGCCTCCGATCTCCATCCAATTAACGAACAAGATTTAACCAAAAAATTTAGATCAAATTCAAACTCTCCAAAAAAAAATCAAAAATCGAGGAAGTCATATATGCTCCGTTGTGTATTACGTGAAAGTTTCACTTGATTTGGATAATTGGTTTATCATTAAATAGCTTTTCAAATTTTAAGGTTAAAAGGCCATTAAATCATAAACAAGTGATCCAAATGAAATGATTTTTTTAGAATACATAAGGAACATATAGACTTACTGGATTTTTTTCTAAAGAGTTTGAAATTCAAGTTAAATTTTTCGGTGAATCTTATCTGTTGGATGGGAATCAGAGAACAAACAGATAACAAAAATTACGTGGTGAATTCTATCATAAAGTCACTGAATCTCAGTCCTCCGAAAACGGGACAAGAGATAGTCACTTTAATATAAATTTAGTTCCAACTTGGTTCAAAATAACATGTGGGGTTTATAAGTAGAATGGAACTACACAGATACACCGTACATGATAGAAGAACACAAATAATTTCATGGATTTATATTCTCTCTGCATAGAAATCTGGAATGTGGACGTACATCGTGTCATTGTCGTACTTGTCGATTTCATCACCATTTGCCCTTCACATCTTGCATCGAAATTGTTCGTGTAAGAAACGTAAACTAGCTAACTTGTTTTTTCTTGGAAAACTGTTAGAGCTAATTATTTTCTGAATCCATGTAGAGAAGACGCAGTCAATTGACACGGGTACGTAAAGTACTAGAAATTCATCCACTTCAACACAAGACGAAAATATGAAATATTATTTGTGCAACTTGCATGGGGTTAAGAGTAAGTACTTGAGTTCCTTTCTGCGCCGCTGCTACCTGCCATTGAGATTGCAAGGCTACACCCCTTGACATTTACTTGCACGTAAGCCTCCTTTTGGGAAAAGCTTGGGTTACATCAGAGAAAGCAGAGGGAGATGCAAACCCTAGTGACCGAACACTTACATGGATGTATGGAAGGAACGTTACATGCCATTAATTCGAGTCGGCGTGCGTGGAATCTCTAATACGCTAGCGTGTAGTATAGTACAAGTGTACAACCGCCGTCAGAGAATATAAGGTGATGTTTTGGAGAGATTGAAGTACAATTTCTCTTAAGTTTTAATTGGAAAAATGTTTTCCTAACTGTGTACAAATTTTTCAGTAGAAAATTTACCGATCAAAATTGCACATAACAAACTATGGGCATGTTGTCCAAACACTATACGTCTATTAAAAAAAGAAAAAGTCTACATTATTTATTCCCATATAGAACGGTTGATCATTGCAACTGTAGAAGCGTGTCTTTCAGATCCAGCGATTCCGATCCACTTGTCGCGGTACAAAGAAAGAAAGCAACCTAAACTGGTGGCGCGCGCGTTGATTTCCCCTTACCACGAACGCCTAGGCCTCATGGTTGTCACTGTTGATGACAGACGAGCATGTCACCAAGGATACATCAGTAGTCGACATTAGCATTTGATAAGCTCAGCTAGCTAGTGGCGTGTCATTGCTAATCTTCATATATGGCACCTCTCAGCCCTAGCTTTTGCCTCATCATGGTGTGTCGTCCATTTACAATGCCTGTTTTGGCTATGACATCGATCTTTATCGCTTTGCGTCCGCAAAAAATGGAGGATAAACCACTTTCCAGTACAGTAGCTTCTAGCCATAGATTTTCTATAGGAACCAGGATGGAATATTGGGGAAGTGATGTGCACCACTGCTCTATCTCACATTCTTCACATGGGCTTGTTTACAATGGGAGAAGACATTGCCATCACTAGCGATTGCGATGTTTTAATATATGTATACATGAGATGGGCACTAGCTAGGGGGGATGTAACATTGGATAAGATGTTTTTCCTATTAATTCATAGAGAGAGGAAGGTCGTCGGAGCCATCGAATCTCAAACTCAATGATCTACCGTTGGAGGAGATGTCTGGAAGTTTGTGGACCTTCTCTATCCGTCTAGTCAAGCATTTTTCCATGTAGGAATTCTTGGTCAAGCTTTTTTCCGCATTGGATTTAACACATATTTTTTCATGAATTTCTGAATGATTATTGACACTAGATGGTCTACATTAATAATCTATATACTTCCGACATATATCCAACAAATTGTTTAAAAAAATATTTGTACAGTTGGATATTGCTTATAAATTCAATGGTCATCATGGACTAAAACACTTTGAAAAAAGCAAACTCCTAACTAATTAATGAAAAATTATTAGTTTTAATTGGGAGAATTGAAGTTGGCTAAAAATTAGTGGTTCACATGGGCAGTGTTGATAGTGCCACCCTGATCTTCGGGTTGTACACAGGGGCGGATCTAGTGGGGGTGCCATGGGTGCCATGGCACCCCCAAATAACTGTAGAATCTGTTTTACTTGCTAATAGTTGAGTTAGTATCAGCCAAAAATTTGAATTAGTTAAGCCTATGCAAGCACAACAAGTAAGGTTGGCACCCCCACCATTTTAATCCTACCTCCGCCACTGGTTGTACAGGTTGCTCCCATGAATTTTGTTCGAAAATGGCTTGTACACAGGTCACATGTGTCCATGCCCACTGGCGGATCTGCAGCTAGCTTAGGGGGTGCACAGGACACCGGGTAAATGGAAAATCCTTTGCAAAACAGTAATTTTTCACCATATGTGCACCCCTCGACGATGAATTTTATCCAATTTTGCACCCGTATGCACCCTGGTGCTGAATACTCTAGCTCCGCCACTGACCATGCCCAAGGAACTAATCCTCCTTAGATGAAACCATCTAATAGTAGGGGTGATGCTAATCTTGAGGCAGCTCGTGCAGAACATGGGTGCGTCTTGCCCTGATTATGCAAATAAACGTGTACAGATAAGGAAACTATTAATTGGTTATTTATCCATGTTAGTATTAGTTCGTTTAGTTTGACACATCTATAATACAGCTATTGCGGTTCGTTAATTTAGCAAACTATAAATTCATTTTTAAGCACTATACTTACTAGTAGAAAGTTATAATGACATCACATTTAATCCTTAGCACTCCGTTTATAGAGAGATATAAATACTTTTAGCAATGATTGTCAAAATGCTCATACAATTTTTGAACGATTTCGACTCATGCATCTGAATATTTGTTCCCAAATACCAGTTACGATATTTTTCAGTCCAAATTCCAAAATCATGCCGTGTTGATGTAGCACAAAATTATGTCGACATCAGAAGAGAAGACGGCAACGTGCAGACCGTATTGCTACGGAATGGCCTTGTGTGTACAGTACGTGAGTGTGTGTGAGCCAGTCAGGGATTACTCCAAGCTAGTCCAAGTCTTGGATACTTTCTTCATTCCTTTCTCCACTTTCCCTTTTGCCTTGTCAAGCCCTATAAATGTCGTGCCAGTCTCTCTCTCTCTCCCACGAATCCACCCAAGTTCACTCTTCTCTCTCGTCTCTCTCATATCTTTCTTCGCCTCTAAGTTGTCTTCCTCCTCTGGACGACTCAATGGAGGTGGTGCTGCAGAGTCGTAGGAGCAACAGCATGGCGGCGTCGCCTGCCGCGGAGCAGGAAGAGGAGGCGGGGCTCCGGCGGGGTCCGTGGACGGTGGACGAGGACCTGACGCTGATCAACTACATCGCCGACCACGGCGAGGGCCGCTGGAACGCGCTGGCTCGCGCCGCCGGCCTGAGGCGCACGGGCAAGAGCTGCCGGCTGCGTTGGCTGAACTACCTCCGTCCCGACGTGAAGCGCGGCAACTTCACCGCCGACGAGCAGCTCCTCATCCTCGACCTGCACTCCCGCTGGGGCAACCGGTAATTACTTCATCCCTGAATTAACCACCTGCTTAGCGAAGTTAATCTCGTCGCTGCGAACCGTGGGGCGACACGTGCAGTGAACCCCTGCTGTGTTAGAACGGCGATGAGCTGGAAAGTTTGACGCGCATGGCGATGGATTAGACTCGTGTGAACACGTCAGTGTCAGGCCCTCGTTAGTTTAATCAACTCCCTGACGTGCCCGACTCAACGCACGTCACCTTCACCCACCCCGGCCACGTCACACCGGGATGGGTGCGAGACACTGGCGGCGCATGTACCAGTTCGGGATTCGCACGCTTCTTCGCCGTCGAGACGTCCACATCCATCGTCATCTTCCTCTCGATCTCCCTTCCCTTGGGTGGTTAGCTAATGGTGATCGTGATGCAGGTGGTCGAAGATCGCGCAGCACCTGCCGGGCCGGACGGACAACGAGATCAAGAACTACTGGAGGACCAGGGTGCAGAAGCACGCCAAGCAGCTCAACTGCGACGTCGGAAGCGCCACCTTCAAGGACGCCATGAGGTACCTCTGGATGCCCCGCCTCGTCGAGCGCATCCACGCCGCCGCCACCACCGGCGACGTGTCCTGCGCTGCATCGGGGGTGACGACCGCCGCCGCCGCCGCTACCACGTGTCTCGGCAACAGCTCTCCCGCCAGTGCCGTCACAAGCAGAAGGTCGACGTCCTCGGGATCGTTCACGTCGTCGGAGCTCTACGGCGATGAGAAGGACCTGCATGTCCATGGCTGTGGCGGCGACGAGAAGGCTACCGATCAGTGGATGCAGGACGTGGACCAGGAGTTCTGGGCCGCGCATATGCAGATCCAGCCCCACGGTGATGATCAGTTCCATGTCGACCAGGAGCTCAGTGGATGGGTGCAGGGATTCTCCGACATGGGCGTTCCGGCTGACAATCTCTGGAGCCTTGAGGACATATGGAAGATGCAATGAGTTCTTCGGATTCTCGAGGAGGGAATTTTATACATGCGTACATGTGTATGTACTATGTAGAAGGTTAATAGAGAGATATACATACATCAAGGATGGTGGTAAAATTTATTAATTAACTTTAGTGCTAACTTAAATTACTTGTAATATGCATCATGTAAGTGCGAGGCACTCAGAGTTTCTTCTTTGGGTTGTTGTTGTTGTTGTTGTTGTTGTTGTTGTTGTTGTTGTTGTTGTGCCTTTTCCCCATGAAAGGGTTGTTTTGCCTTGTTTGGCTTAGTGGCCGAAAGAATGAGAGATTATGACAGATGTATGTTATGTATATCTTAGAACAACTGGACCAAGTGATGATTGGTTTTAAGAGCCAAAATTGGCAACCAGCTGTATGCATATCTGATCCTTGTACTATTTTTACAAAATTAGCCTATCAAGCATAGTTTGCCATGACAAGTTGTCTCACAGCACATTTGACATCTCCATGGCATGATTTGTACCTTATCTTCCTTTTTCAGACGAATGGCAAGACTTGTACTCCCTCCGTGCATGAATATAAGACGTTTTAGCTATCCAACATGTTGTCTACATGCATACAAATATGAGTGCACATACACACTAAAATATGTCTACATACATCTAGATATATGTGAATGTGGATAAATACTAAAACATATTATATTAAAAAACGGAGGGAGTATTACCTACTATAGTCCCGGATGGAATCCAACAATGGGTTGTGTCTAATCAATAGTGCATTTCCACTATATTTTCTCCCATGCATGTAAAAGGATCCTCAAATGTAAAGAGAATGCTAAATGGCTAAATGATGAAGCACCTTACTCTAGAGTAATAAAAAAATTGTGTAATGAGTATTAAGTTGAAGCATATGCCTATGGGTTGTTCGGTTTCAAGAAGATCAAGTACAGTTGCATTAACTTGTCCATCACCATCAACAAATGTGGAAGGAACAAAGCTTGCTTTGGGATAGGAGGCTAGTGTAATATTGATCATACTTGCATGTATTCTATCGAAACTCAAAAGAAACAATTCAGGTAATAATTAATTATAGTCTACAAACTAAAGAGTGCCATTGGATGGTGGTGGTACGTACCGAACCGGTACGCCTCCTTCCTAGGCGATCGTACATCGATCCGGTCTGGTCTTCGTCCCTCTCGCTGGCGAAGCTGCTGCCCCCCTCCCCCCTGCCTCTGACGGCCCTTGGGCCCCGGAGGTGCGGCGGACGGCAGCCCCTCGCCGGCGAGAAGGTTTCCGTTCCCTTTTTGTAGGTTCTTTGAGTATCTTCTTCGGCGATGGTGTGGCGACGGCAACACCCTGAAGAGAGAATAAGATCCTCCCCGTCCTATCCTCGCTCCGATGGTGCGTCTAGTACCGACGGAGGGCGTGTGGAGTTGTGTGTCCGGCGGATCTTCTCGGATGTAGTCCGTTTTCGTATTCGTTTGTGTGGTTGTAGGTCTGCTTCTTTTGATCTACGGTTGTCATCATTGGCGATGGTTGCTGCTCTGATGTGTTGGTCCTTCAGGATCTTAGCACGACGACTTCCCGTCTGTCCACTATAACAAGCTCTTCTACGACAAGCTTTGTCCGGCTCCAGTGAGGGAGGGGTGAGGACAGCGGCGCGCCTTCAGCTCGCTTCACTGCTTGTAGTCATCGTTAGGTAGTGTGATGATAATCAATAATCAATAGATCGGTTAGCCTTTTTCACAAAAAAAAAACTAAAGAGTGTCGGTCCGGGCTCAAGTACCTGTGCTATGAGGGAAGAAGCTTTAAGTAAACCACAAAATATATTTTTAGCCCTTTTCGCAAAAAAAAACTAAAGAGTGCCGGTCCGGGCTCAAGTACCTGTGCTAGCCTATGAGGGAAGAAGCTTTAAGTAAACCACAGAATATATTTTTGAAGTACAAAGCTGAAGAGGAGTGCAAGTGCAAGTAGTGTGAGATCGACTGCTTCGTACCACCTGCAGGTAGCCAGCTGGTGCCGGCCGGAGGTGATGCATGCACCGGCCGGCGGCCGGATCGGAGGCGGTAGCAGCCGGTCGTACAACGAAAGGCCGCACATGCGCAAATGATCTCATCCACACAGGTCGCCACAAGTGCCACGTCGTACTACCTGGACCATCCACGTAGGCACGTCAGAGCTGCATGCCTAGCTATCCGGGACCCACGCGGGTCAACGGCCCGACGTACGTCGACCTTGTTCAGGACTGCGTGCTGGTCACACACGTCGTTGATCGGCATGCAACGGTGATGCCAGCTGCTTCAGGATGTGTCTGTATCCGCGGTGGACGTCGGCGGGCGATATGTCGCCGGTGTCGCTACCGTCGTCGTACGTACGCCAGGGACGGGACGACCGGCCGGCCGGACCGACCGTTCACGTCGGTGCAATTTTCCCTTCCAAGGAACTTCCAGAACAGTACTGCTGGATTGGCCGCTTGCATGGATTTTCGGATATGATTTTCCTTTTGTTGCATTTTGTTCATAATATTTGTTCTACATTTTTCAACACAAGTTGGTTTGAAAAACGTCTTTTGTTCATACCTCGAGTGTGTTCATCATGCTGTTTCGTGACAAGCTTTCAATCTGTTCGTGAGAATTTTTGCAAAAGTACCTTCAGTTATGGGATCTTTCCATAGTCTTCAGCTTGCATGGATTTTCATATGTGATTTTCCCATTTGTTGCATTTTGTTCATATAGCATGTGGAGCACCGAGACTTGTTTTTGGAGGTGACGTTACGTTTGGAGGCTGTGGCCAGGAAGTTATTCTCCCGGCATGGATGGCAACATAGTCTCCGGATCGACCTACCATTATTTTAGGCGGCTTTACAATTTCTCATTATGATAAGTAATTCGCCTTTTTTAATTTCAGAATTGGATACTCGTGAACTTGTGGCTGTGTGCATCCTACCTATGCAGAGGCCGGGTGTAATGCTTAAAACTCTTAAGTAATAAAATCTCTTTATCTAAAAAAAAGGATAATTATGTTCGGGCGGTAAAATTGCTGAGCACGACCCGGCTATGTTTGAATATCCTTCGGCGTGTATATATCGTTTTGCTTGGAGTAGAGTTAATTCCCCGGTTGTCGAGATCAAGCTCGGAATTCCTTCGCTTATATATCGTCATCTTCACTGAACCATGCCAGCTTGAACTGCAATCTGTCAAGCTACTGCTGCAGAGTTTTGGAGACGACTCCGGGTTCACCAAAATTTCACCAAAACCTCCATCATTCCAATCCAGTGCCAAACGTTGACATCAGTGCCCTATCCGCGGTCTTGCATTACCCTGCCCAGACCTTCCCTGCACCTACCTGATGCTCCCCCGCTCTGACGGGTGACAGGCGCCTCACTAGAGCTGATCTGCAACCCGCGCTTGACAGGGGCAGATTCTCTTTTTTTCCAAAATGGAGGATAAACCCCCTGATGAAGGCAATGCCTCTAGGATTGCCCGATCTTCACGGATTGATGGCGGGAGTGGACAAACGCACGCAAGAATACGAGGAACACAAAGAACACAAGGGGAATTCGTGGCAAATAGTGGGGATAACTAGAAGAGCCTGAGAGGATTCTCACTCAATAACAACTCTCTCAAATAGAGAAGCCTTTGAATCAAAAAACCAAACCAACTCAACTCTTAATGGAACCGATTTCCTCTTACCGGCTGGTCCACCGATTCAATAGAATCCACAAAGGTGGGCGATTGGCTAATAGTCTCAACTAAGAGAAGAGGATCATGATACAACTCAATAGATGGATGATCTAAGGAGAGGGCTTGAATCCACAAGAGGGATCTTCTCCACACAAGAGGGATCTTCTCCACAAGGGGAGGAAGTGAGCACAAGCTCTAACTCTATCTCATAGCTTGTCTGACCTAGATCTGAAGGGGTAGGTGCCTATTTATAGGTTTGACCACGAAGGGGTAGGTGGGAGGATAAGGTAACATGACCCGAGGGTCAAAGCAGCACGCAGGGCTGGAGGCCGGCCTAGGTCATGGCGAGGCTGGCTGCTTCTGGACGCCGGCCGTCCTAGGCCGAGCTGGGGCCGGCCTCGGGTGTCGAGGAGGCCGGGCTGCCTGGCTCCTCCTTCATCTTCCTCTTCCTTCTCCTCTTCCAAGCCACCGTGTTGTCGGGTTTCATCCCTCGTGCACCGTGGTCATCCTTTCGTGTACTCGTAGTCGTTGTGGCAAGCCTAGCATCAATAAGGCACGGAGGATGACGTAGTATACCATCCAAAAGGGTAGAAAATGAGTTCTCGTAGAGGAATGAGTTCGTCTTTGATATCCATGGTGACTTGGGGTATGTTGGAGTGCTTGACATGATGGGTGGCCAAGGTTGGGCTACATCCTCGACTCTTGCGTGTCATCATCATGGCAAGGAGGTAGATGTGTAGACCTTGTCGTGGGGTTCGCCATGTAGTCGTGCTTGATGGAAATGATGTGGCACTTTTTCAATATCCCTTCACCTTTCAAGTAACCTACAGAACTCACAAGGAAGACGAAACAACACTAAAAGAGTAGCCAATTTTTGAAGGTCATCGCATGAGCGCTTATGTAGAAGGAAGTCATCTTAGCAAGATGCCGATGTGCTCTTCTTGCAAGATCTTTCGTCATAGGAATGCATGGTTGAAACAACTCATGGAGGCTCATCCAAAGGTATGACCTACACATCAAAGACCAAGCAAACCATGTGTGTGCAAGATAGAGGAGCATATCATCAATGACATGTCCATTCATGTTCATCACACCATTAGCACAACACAAATATGTGAAAGTCAAAGCATATGCAAGGTCAATGTGCAAGCAATTTCTCGAAACATCCTCAAAATGTGGGAACACAATAACTCCATGAAAATTTGAGAAGGCTATGGTAGCTATCTCATTTTGAATCATATGATCAATATTGCATACAAGGCCTTGGAAAGGTAATTTTTTCAACATCCTTGATGCAATAAGCGGAGAATTTGGCAAAAACACACGATGAATAATGTCCAAATTATCAACATGGGTGCATACAAACCATATGAAAGAGAAAGTGTTCGAAATATTTGTTGCAACACCAAATGGGTAGAAACCAAAACACTCATGACAAGACATGCTCAAAATGTCATTATGGTTGCAAACAAGCCATCGAAAAGAACAATTGTTCATCATATTTGTGGCAACACATAATTCATTCACATAAAAGATGGGGAAATTTGTCTTGCCATAGGGGAAACCAATATCACCAACATGTTTGCAAACAAACCAAAACCAAGAGAAATTGTTCAACTTGTTTGATGCAAAACATGGGAAGGGTATTAGAGTCGGGTTTGAGCCACAACTCAGGTGTATGCTCTCAAGAGCTCTTTTTGTCAACTCATGCCCAATAGAGGTTGACAATATAGCATGCAGCCCAATGCACACGAAAAACCAAATGAAAAAGTTGTGTGCATGGTATATGAACACATCATCCATCATGAAGTGTCTCTTCATTTGCACATCACCAACCACACCAAAATCAATTGCAAAATATGATGTATGTGGGTGGTCATTATGCAAAGTGAAGGATGGAACAAGGTCCATAAGAGCAAATGAAAAATCTCCAAAAGGTGAGAGAGCTATGGGTGCAATCTCATTATAAATCAAGGGCTCATCATTGCAAAACCAAGAATTTGAAAGAACAAGTTTTCATCGTTTTGGTTGCAATGAAGGGAGAGTAGTAAAAACATTGATTGCAAAACAAGTGAATGGCATTTTTTATCACCAATAGAATAATTCACATGATCAACATTGTTTTTAGGCAAGGTAACACATGGGAATAGGAATGACTCATAAGTGACATCAAGAGAATCATCCAAATCATGCAAGCAATCAACATTCATCATGACCACTAGTGGGAACATGGTCATATCAACACACATACCTTTGTAGTCCCGCTCATGAGAAGTAGGTGTTAAAGTAGTAGGGACCTCCATGTGGCCGACTTGTCCATCTTGATGTAGACATGTAGTGGCATCATCATCATCATCCGCCATGTACATCTTCTCCATTTGAATCAACATTGTGTCGAGGAGTGGCGTCTCATCATTCATGGAACCTAGCACACAATGAGAGAACACACTAGAGGTAGAGGGTAAGTTGTTAGAATTCGAAATGGCCTCACAAGACCCATCAACTACCTCTCTCACCTCATGTGGTGTATCACTCCTTCCCTCAAAGTTGGAACACTCAATCTCACGTATGGTGGAGGCACTCAACTCACTCTCACTCTCACTCAAGTGGGCTAAGTGGCTCTCATTCTCACATGGGATTGGTACTATCTCATAACTCAAGCTCATAGGGATGGGCTCGGATTCCTCAACTCCATACGCCACCATGGTTGAAGGGAAACTCCATGCTCAACCTTCTCGACCTCGTCGCCTCCAAAGATGCATGCCATAAGAGGGGCATCATCACTCAACTCCTTTGCCAAAGGTATCATCCCATTCTCGGCATCATCACTTGACCCATGGTCAAAGGTGATAGCATCATCAATGCTCGCCTCCTTGGTCGAAGGGAAAATCACATGCTCGACCATCTTGCCATCATCGTGGTCACCTTCTTGTTCACCAACTTTGCACTCCCACATCATGTGACCATTTCCATTGCATAGAGGGCACAAGAGCTTGGGGCATTCGCGTGGATCATGTCCTAGGCCTTGGCAATTGTCGCATAGAAGGTCTTCATCTTTCCATATGGGGGTCATTG
This sequence comes from Poa pratensis, assembly GCA_947311845.1. Taxonomy (NCBI): domain Eukaryota; kingdom Viridiplantae; phylum Streptophyta; class Magnoliopsida; order Poales; family Poaceae; genus Poa; species Poa pratensis. Next base: position 9,489,818 of record CAMZMU010000081.1, on the reverse strand, counting down.
TGGTGTTGGCACTTGGTGTAGCAACCATATCATGAGAAGTGCTTGAGAGGGGCGTCATCTTGGTTGTGGCCTCACATGTTTGACCATGCTTCTTGTGGCGTCGATGTGAGCTTGATCGTTGCTCAAAAAATTTGTTGATGTCGGCCATGATCTCGTCAACAATATAATCAACACTAGAAGGAGACACCATAGGATGTGCACTTGCCGCCATCTTGGATGTGGAGGCTGCACCTTGAACTTGGAGTGTAGGCGTAGGTGCTTGATGGTGTGCCTTCCTTCTTGACTTCTCTTCATGTCATCGTTGGCGTTCTTGAGAGGAGAATTGACGTCGAAAGTCGTTCGGATGCTTCTCCTCATGTCGACGTCGGCGTGCTTGTCATCGAAGGTCCTTGGTGGTCCCACTCAAACTTGGTGAAATGTTTCGAAGCTTGGCAAGTGTGTCGATGTCATCTTCAAGATTGGACATGGTGTGGTCCACATATGAAGGACCATTGCCATAGAGTACAACATCAACAACGGAGGCCTTATTACGTCCGTTGCCAATATAATGAGTGACGGAGAATGGAGTATCTCTTTAACCAATGTTGGTGGGCTAGCCGCTGCCCAGCTTTGTTAGACCCGTCGTCCACTGGAAAATCGCGAATTGCTGTCACCTTATCGTTGTTGTTTCCATAGAGGGGTGTCCATAGTGTCGTTCTGTACTAGTGGCAGTAAAGTCAGAATTATTGCCTAAATTTTAAATTTGTTATTTTCCCTTGCGTGAAATGGAGAAAGTGATGCAAAAGAAGAAAGGTGTTGTCATTGGAAGATTGAGATCGACAAAATAAGATGAGGGTGGCACATGATAGAGGATGATGAAGGAGCAAGGCAGAGACAATGGCATGTGCAGGGAAAGGGGTGGACGATTTCAAATCTAATATCTTGCTGAATTATCCTCCTCGAAAGCCATCTTATTCCCGCCGGTCAGTTGTGCATGTTTGAGCTTTTTGGTTTGAGGTTTCCCTAGTTTCTAATGACAGACCATAGCGGAAGGAGGATGTTTGGAGAAGAAGGGCGCAGGTTTTACCGTTGAGGCCCTTTTTTTGTTGTTTTGATGTAGTACTGTGGTGGTTTCTATATTATGGGATGTCTATTTTTGTTTTAACGGCCTGGATTGTTACTTTTATTTCATGCATGGGCCCTTCTATCTTGGAATTTCCTATATCGCGCGTACCGCGATGGTTGTCCCCTCCCGCGTACCCCCGGACCGACTAATGGGCTTGGCCCATTTCGATGTCTATGGACTGCTTCTAATTTTTTTGCCGACCGTAATGTTTTCTTTTCCTGTTTTGTTTTCTTTCTTCCTCCCTTTTTCTTTTATGTTTTCTTTTTCTCTGTTTCCTTTTCTATCTTTTTACTATATTTTTTACTTTCTCATTTTTCTGTTCATTTCTATTTTCTTTTCATCATATTTCATTTTCTATTTTTTTTGGCAATACAATTTTTTGAACTCTAGAACATTGTTTTTAGAGAAATCTTTTAATATCTTTATTTTCCCATGAACAGTACCAGTCCATCACCTTTTTTGATTAATTATTATTTTTGTTTCACCAACATTTTTGGTTTGCTATTATTTTTGTTCACCGGTATTTTTGTTCATGGTCATTTTTTGTTCATTATTATTTTTGGTTCACCGGCATTTTTTATTCACTATTATTTTCTTCCACCGACATTTTCTTGGTTCACTATTATTTTTGGTTCAACGACATTTTTTTGTTCACTCTTTTTTGGTTTTACCTTGCCCTAGAATGTTACATTTATTTTCATGGGCTTTTCTATCTTCAACAGAAATTAGCAAAAGTCAATTTAGTTCCGAATCCTAGTGGAAAATTAACAATAACAAACCCACCAACAAGCCATAATTACAAACAATCAAACAAAATCCCATGGATAACAATTGTGTGGGGGCTGATGGGCAAGTTAACTCGATCCAAAAATTTGCATCATGTCAGTCGACCGAGAATTCGGAAAATTCTTGGTAAACCGAGCGCCAAGCGCGTACTAATATACTCTGCACTTTGTTGGTGTCCCCTTGTTTGAACACATGGTACTAAAACCTCGTTTCGCCATCATGTCTCTTCCTAATATAATCTAGGACTTGCATCATGTCATCAGTTTTTTTCCTGCCTTATTGATGTCCTCACATTGGTCACATATTTCTTGTTGTAAGGAACATATTTTCCTAGTTAGCAACTTAATTAACAGAGTTGAATGTATATGAATGAAAAAAATTCATCTTCAGTCATATACTTATGTGATCTTATGAACATAGTTTCATCTTGGGGGCTAAGCCGGTGGTTGTGTTGGATCTCAAGGTTTGTTACGGCCCACTTTCCATCCTTTAGTGTAACAATCAATTCGGCCTGGCAACCGTCATCTCAATTATATTTCTCCTCATTTACCTTTTTTCTTAGGGGTAGCAAAAATCATGTTCTCTGCTGTTTTAAATTGATTGTGCCTTTTCCCTTCTTCAAAACCTCTGGGGCGACAACCTTACCAGCTTTTTTGTGTTGATATATTCTCCTTGTTTTCGACTTATCAACACTTCTTCTATTGATACATTTTGATGATGTTGTGATGGAAAAAACATAGATCAAACCATACTCATTGTATAATGCATATGCTTTGTTGTCGTAATGAAAAGCATGTTTATATGAGGAAGATGATGAATCTAAGCCTCTTGGTTCCATTCTCACAGAATATTTGAATGGCATGGTGTTACTTGTTTTGCTTCTTCTTCCTCCTCTACAACAAGTTCTCTACATGAAGTGTATTTCAGCAAGATTGTATATTGTCTCTGGTGTGCACATTTCTTTATCTGATTTTTCTCCTTGATCTTTTATGTCGCTATTGTCCAGCATTATGGGGTGCAGCATATCTTCATAGTAGATCTTGGCGGTTATGTAAGATGGAAATATTTAAATTCTTGCACGTAACCGTACACCTTGTTCTGCCAATAGTTATTGGCCATGGTGGTTGTGCTAGAGATCGTAGGAGACAACGATGGGGAGAAGGCGAGAACTGTCTAGCTTCGCACGATTCCAATCCCATTTTATTAGCCTAGAGCAGGTGGTTCCAATTCCATGTTAATTCATCCGCATTGAACATGCGCGCTTCCAGTTTGCAACCGCAATTTCGCAAGCACATCATAAATGGACATATGAAGGACCATTGCCATAGAGTACAACATCAACAACGGAGGCCTTATTACGTCCGTTGCCAAGATAATGAGTGACGGAGAATGGAGTATCTCTTTAACCAATGTTGGTAGGCTAGCCGCTGCCCAGCTTTGTTAGACCCGTCGTCCACTCGAAAATCGCGAATTGCTGTCACCTTATCGTTGTTGTTTCCATAGAGGGGTGTCCATTGTGTCGTCATGTACTAGTGGCAGTAAAGTCAGAATTATTGCCTAAATTTTAAATTTGTTATTTTCCCTTGCGTGAAATGGAGAAAGTGATGCAAAAGAAGAAAGGTGTTGTCATTGGAAGATTGAGATCGACAAAATAAGATGAGGGTGGCACATGATAGAGGATGATGAAGGAGCAAGGCAGAGACAATGGCATGTGCAGGGAAAGGGGTGGACGATTTCAAATCTAATATCTTGCTGAATTATCCTCCTCGAAAGCCATCTTATTCCCGCCGGTCAGTTGTGCATGTTTGAGCTTTTTGGTTTGAGGTTTCCCTAGTTTCTAATGACAGACCATAGCGGAAGGAGGATGTTTGGAGAAGAAGGGCGCAGGTTTTACCGTTGAGGCCCTTTTTTTGTTGTTTTGATGTAGTACTGTGGTGGTTTCTATATTATGGGATGTCTATTTTTGTTTTAACGGCCTGGATTGTTACTTTTATTTCATGCATGGGCCCTTCTATCTTGGAATTTCCTATATCGCGCGTACCGCGATGGTTGTCCCCTCCGCGTACCCCCGGACCGACTAATGGGCTTGGCCCATTTCGATGTCTATGGACTGCTTCTAATTTTTTTGCCGACCGTAATGTTTTCTTTTCCTGTTTTGTTTTCTTTCTTCCTCCCTTTTTCTTTTATGTTTTCTTTTTCTCTGTTTCCTTTTCTATCTTTTTACTATATTTTTTACTTTCTCATTTTTCTGTTCATTTCTATTTTCTTTTCATCATATTTCATTTTCTATTTTTTTTGGCAATACAATTTTTTGAACTCTAGAACATTGTTTTTAGAGAAATCTTTTAATATCTTTATTTTCCATGAACAGTACCAGTCCATCACCTTTTTTGATTCATTATTATTTTTGTTTCACCAACATTTTTGGTTTGCTATTATTTTTGTTCACCGGTATTTTTGTTCATGGTCATTTTTTGTTCATTATTATTTTTGGTTCACCGGCATTTTTTATTCACTATTATTTTCTTCCACCGACATTTTCTTGGTTCACTATTATTTTTGGTTCAACGACATTTTTTTGTTCACTCTTTTTTGTTTTTACCTAGCCCTAGAATGTTACATTTATTTTCATGGGCTTTTCTATCTTCAACAGAAATTAGCAAAAGTCAATTTAGTTCCGAATCCTAGTGGAAAATTAACAATAACAAACCCACCAGCAAGCCATAATTACAAACAATCAAACAAAATCCCATGGATAACAATTGTGTGGGGGCTGATGGGCAAGTTAACTCGATCCAAAAATTTGCATCATGTCAGTCGACCGAGAATTCGGAAAATTCTTGGTAAACCGAGCGCCAAGCGCGTACTAATATACTCTGCACTTTGTTGGTGTCCCTTGTTTGAACACATGGTACTAAAACCTCGTTTCGCCATCATGTCTCTTCCTAATATAATGTAGGACTTGCATCATGTCATCAGTTTTTTTCCTGCCTTATTGATGTCCTCACATTGGTCACATATTTCTTGTTGTAAGGAACATATTTTCCTAGTTAGCAACTTAATTAACAGAGTTGAATGTATATGAATGAAAAAAATTCATCTTCAGTCATATACTTATGTGATCTTATGAACATAGTTTCATCTTGGGGGCTAAGCCGGTGGTTGTGTTGGATCTCAAGGTTTGTTATGGCCCACTTTCCATCCTTTAGTGTAACAATCATTTCAGCCTGGCAACCGTCATGTCAATTATATTTCTCCTCATTTACCTTTTTTCTTAGGGGTAGCAAAAATCATGTTCTTTGCTGTTTTAAATTGATTGTGCCTTTTCCCTTCTTCAAAACCTCTGGGGCGACAACCTTACCAGCTTTTTTGTGTTGATATATTCTCCTTGTTTTCGACTTATCAACACTTCTTCTATTGATACATTTTGATGATGTTGTGATGGAAAAACATAGATCAAACCATACCCATTGTATAATGCATATGCTTTGTTGTCGTAATGAAAAGCATGTTTATATGAGGAAGATGATGAATCTAAGCCTCTTGGTTCCATTCTCACAGAATATTTGAATGGCATGGTGTTACTTGTTTTGCTTCTTCTTCCTCCTCTACAACAAGTTCTCTACATGAAGTGTATTTCAGCAAGATTGTATATTGTCTCTGGTGTGCACATTTCTTTATCTGATTTTTCTCCTTGATCTTTTATGTCGCTATTGTCCAGCATTATGGGGTGCAGCATATCTTCATAGTAGATCTTGGCGGTTATGTAAGATGGAAATATTTAAATTCTTGCACGTAACCGTACACCTTGTTCTGCCAATAGTTATTGGCCATGGTGGTTGTGCTAGAGATCGTAGGAGACAACGATGGGGAGAAGGTGAGAACTGTCTAGCTTCGCACGATTCCAATCCCATTTTATTAGCCTAGAGCAGGTGGTTCCAATTCCATGTTAATTCATCCGCATTGAACATGCGCGCTTCCAGTTTGCAACCGCAATTTCGCAAGCACATCATAAATGGACATATGAAGGACCATTGCCATAGAGTACAACATCAACAACGGAGGCCTTATTACGTCCGTTGCCAATATAATGAGTGACGGAGAATGGAGTATCTCTTTAACCAATGTTGGTGGGCTAGCCGCTGCCCAGCTTTGTTAGACCCGTCGTCCACTGGAAAATCGCGAATTGCTGTCACCTTATCGTTGTTGTTTCCATAGAGGGGTGTCCATAGTGTCGTTCTGTACTAGTGGCAGTAAAGTCAGAATTATTGCCTAAATTTTAAATTTGTTATTTTCCCTTGCGTGAAATGGAGAAAGTGATGCAAAAGAAGAAAGGTGTTGTCATTGGAAGATTGAGATCGACAAAATAAGATGAGGGTGGCACATGATAGAGGATGATGAAGGAGCAAGGCAGAGACAATGGCATGTGCAGGGAAAGGGGTGGACGATTTCAAATCTAATATCTTGCTGAATTATCCTCCTCGAAAGCCATCTTATTCCCGCCGGTCAGTTGTGCATGTTTGAGCTTTTTGGTTTGAGGTTTCCCTAGTTTCTAATGACAGACCATAGCGGAAGGAGGATGTTTGGAGAAGAAGGGCGCAGGTTTTACCGTTGAGGCCCTTTTTTTGTTGTTTTGATGTAGTACTGTGGTGGTTTCTATATTATGGGATGTCTATTTTTGTTTTAACGGCCTGGATTGTTACTTTTATTTCATGCATGGGCCCTTCTATCTTGGAATTTCCTATATCGCGCGTACCACGATGGTTGTCCCCTCCCGCGTACCCCGGACCGACTAATGGGCTTGGCCCATTTCGCTGTCTATGGATTGCTTCTCATTTCTTTCCCAACCGTAATGTTTTCTTTTCCTGTTTTGTTTTCTTTCTTCCTCCCTTTTTCTTGTATGTTTTCTTTTTCTCTGTTTCCTTTTCTATCTTTTTACTATATTTTTTACTTTCTCATTTTTCCGTTCATTTCTATTTTCTTTTCATCATATTTCATTTTCTATTTTTTTTGGCAATACAATTTTTTGAACTCTAGAACATTGTTTTTAGAGAAATCTTTTAATATCTTTATTTTCCCATGAACAGTACCAGTCCATCACCTTTTTTGATTCATTATTATTTTTGTTTCACCAACATTTTTGGTTTGCTATTATTTTTGTTCACCGGTATTTTTGTTCATTGTCATTTTTTGTTCATTATTATTTTTGGTTCACCGGCATTTTTTATTCACTATTATTTTCTTCCACCGACATTTTCTTGGTTCACTATTATTTTTGGTTCAACGACATTTTTTTGTTCACTCTTTTTTTTTACCGACATTTTTCGTTGGCCGAGATTTTTTGTTCACTCTTAGTTTACCGGGATTTGTTGTTCACTATTATTTTTCGCTTCACCGACATTTTTTGTTCACTATTATATATTTTGGTTCACCGGCATTTTCTGGTTCACTTTTTTTGGTTCACCGGCATTTTCGTTCACCGTAATTTTCTGTTCACTATTATTTTTGGTTCACCGGCATTTTTTGTTCCCTATTATTTTTGTTTTCAACGACATTTTCTTGGTTCACTATTGTTTTCATCGACATTTTTTTGTTCCCTTTTTTTTCTTGTTCACCGGTATTTTTTGTTCATCGACATTTTTCGTTCACTCTTCGTTTACCTGGAATTTTTGTTCTCTATTATTTTTTGTTCACTAACATTTTTTTGTTCACTACTATTTTCAGTTCACCGGCATTTTCTGATTCACTTTTTCTTTTGTTCACCGGCATTTTTCGTTCATCGAAATTTTCCGTTCACTATTATTTTTGGTTCACGGCATATTTTGTTCACTATTATTTTTGTTCCACTGACATTTTCTTGATTCACTATTATTTTCACCGGCATTATTTTGTTCACCGGCATTCTTTGTTCAACGACATTTTTCGTTCACTCTTGGTTTACCTGGATTTTTTGTTCACTATTATTTTTGGTTCCCGACATTTTTTGGTTCACTATTATTTTTGGTTCACTTCTTTTTTGGTCACCGGCTTATTTTGTTCACCGACAATTTCCGTTCACTATTATTATCGGTTCACCGGCATTTTTTGGTTTATTTTTTTTTGGTTCACCGGCATTTTTTGTTCGCTATTATTTTTGTTAACCGACATTTTCTTGGTTCATTTTCACCGGCATGTTTTGGTTCACTTTTTTGTTTTATGGCATTTTTCGTTCACTTTTAGTACAAGGGGATTTTGTGTTCACTATTATTTTTGGTTCACCGACATTTTTTGTTCACTCTTATTTTTGGTTCACCGGCCCTTTTTAGGTTCACTTTTTTTATTACCGATATTTTCTGTTCACTAGTATTATTTTTGGTTCACCAGCATTTTTGTTCGAAAAACATTTAGATTGAAAAATGTTCAATTTAAATTAAGAATTGAAAATTATTATTTTTTAATGGTTCAAATATTAAAAATGTTTGCACTTGAAAATGGTCTAGATTTTAAAATATTCATATTTGAAAATGGTTCAGATGCTTGGTTTGATTTAATATTTTTGTAAACAGAAAGAATTGTCAGCTACTTAGATGGGCGTGAGGTCTCTCGCCGGCCGTAGTACAATATTCAAATTGAGCTAGCTTGTACATATAAGGAGGACTATCGATCGGTCTAGTTGAGCTAGCTCACTGGATCAAGCGATCAATCTAGTTGAGCTGGCTCATCGAGCACCGGCCTCTGGCGTGAGCGCGACGTGGAGAAATTTGGGCTGGGCCCAATAGCGAGGGGTACGCGGACGGGACGATTGTTTCCGTGTAACCCGCGATATAGGAGTACCCGCCAAATCCTATAATCGCCCAGCAGCGGCGCTAGACGACCGGGCCGCCTAAAGCGCGTCGTTGCTGAGCCGGCCCATCTCGTGTTTTTCATTTTCTTCTCGGTTTCTACTCTGTTTTTTTTTCATTTTTGTTTTCTATTTCCACTTTTCTTTTTCTTCTGTTTTTCTTTTCGTTTCTTATTTTCGTTTTTCTTTCGAAAAATCCAAATTCGAAAATTTTTCATTTTAAAAAATTGTTCAAATTTGAAATTTGTCGATTTTTGAAAATTGTTCAAATTAGAATTTTTTTCATTTTTTGAAATTGTTCAAATTCAAAATTTGTTCATTTTCGAAAATTGTTCAAATTCAAATTTGTTCAATTTTGAAATTTGTTCAAATTTGATTTTTATTCATTTTTAGCAAATTGTTCAAATTTGAAATTTGTTTATTTTCGATAATTGTTTAAATCATTTTTGAAATTTGTTCAAATTGAAAATTTGTTCATTATTGAAATTGTTCGAATTTGTTCAAATTTGTTCATTTTTTAAATTTGTTCACTTTTTGAAAAATTTTGAATTCAAAATTTGTCCATTTTTGAAAATTGTTCAAATTCCAAATTTGTTCATTTTTTAAAATTGTTAAAATTCAAAATTTATTCATTTTAAAAAATTGTTCAAAATCGAAATTTGCTGGAATTTGAAAATTGTTCATTTTGAAAAATTGTTGTTTTTCTTATGTTTTTCTTTCAAAATTTCAAATTTGAAATTTTTTCATTTTAAGAAATTGTTGAAATTCGAAAAAATTTCATTTTTGAAAACAGTTCAAATTCAAAATTTGTTCATTTTTAAAATTGCTCAAATTCAAAAAAAATCATTTTCGAAATTTGTTCAAATTCAATTTTTATTCATTTTTAGAAAATTGTTCAAATTCGAAATTTGTTTAAATTCAAAATTTATTCTTTTTTAAAAATTATTTAAATTCAAAATTTGTTCATTTTCAAAATTGTTCAAATTCAAAATTTGTTTATTTTCAAAAAAAATTCACTTTTTGAAAAAAAAATCGAATTCAAAATTTGTTATTTCTTGAAAATTGTTAAAATTCAAAATTTATACATTTTCAAAAATTGTTCAAAATTGAAATTTGTTGAAATTTGAAAATTCTTCATTTAAAAAAATTTGAAATGAAAAAATGAAAAAACATAAGAGAAAAGGAAAACAAAATGAAGACTCGCCGGATGGGTCGGACCATTAGTGGGCGCACTTCAGGCGGCGCTAGCGCGGAGCGCCGCCTGCGGACGATATATAGACGCGCCCGGAGTACCGTTCTATCTTCAACAGAAATTAGTAAAAGCCCATTTAGCTCTGAAGCCCATTTCACATGAACAGTGCTCATCTACAGTGTATGCCCTTTGTGCAAAAAAGTCCCTGTATTTTCCACTCAAGAACAAGCCATAATCACAAACAATCAAGCAAAAGCCCTTACAGAACAATGGGGCTTAGGGGGATAGGTCAGTCGACAGATCGCTAGGCGCGTCCATATTACTGGAGCCTCGCTGCGCGATGGAAAAGAAATAAACGGGGGAGAATCGGTGCGACAATTAGAAGAGATTGAAAATTAAAGATTCATGCATGCAGCATGGAGAGTCTAAATTCCAAATTAGCTCTGTCGTCCACTCCTCTATCTACCCTAACTGTGCGGTCCTCCTGACGGAGAAGAGACATCCGGCGCGGTTACCTCCAGCTCCACCCCAAATATGGCAATCGGGCATGCATCTCCCTGGAAGCACTACATATATATGACACCACCGGTCCGCCGGAGGCTACGAGGAGAGGACGACGTCCGACGCACCATGGGCCGCAACATGATGCTGCCCCTGCTCCTATCGCTGGCGGTGCTGGCGGCTTGTTTGCCATCGGCGTCTCCGCTGCGGCGGCAGCCCCCGGTGCAGCGTTCAGCAACTGGTTGACGGCGACCCACACAGACTACGTGATGAACCAGATGCTGTACGCGAAGAAGGCGGCGGGTGACAACGGCACCACCATCGACGAGTCCCTGGCCAAGGCGGAGGACAACAAGACCACCTACGTGGTGGACCTCAAGGGCAGCGGCGACTACAAGACCATCACCGCCGCGCTGGCCGCCATCCCGGACGGCAACACCCGTCGCGTCATCCTCGACCTCAAGCCCGGCTTGTACCGGGAGAAGGTCTTTCTCAACCTTAGCAAGCCCTACGTCACCTTCAAGGCCGACCCGTCCAACCCGGCCATCATCTCCTGGAGCGACACGGCCGCCACGGTGGGCAAAGACGGGAAGCCCGTGGGCACAGTGGGCAGCACCACCTGCGCCATCGAGGCCGACTACTTCGTGGCCTACGGCGTCGTTTTCAAGAACGACGCGCCGCTGGCGAAGCCGGGGGCCAAGGGAGGGCAGGCGGTGGCGCTGCGCGTGTTCGGCACCAAGGCGGCGTTCTTCAACTGCACGATCGACGGCGGGCAGGACACGCTGTACGACCACAAGGGGCTGCACTACTTCAAGGACTGCGTGATCAGGGGCAGCGTGGACTTCATCTTCGGGTTCGGGAGGTCCTTGTACGAGAACTGCAAGATCGTGTCCATCGTGAAGGAGATCGCCGTGCTGACGGCGCAGCAGCGGACAAAGACCATCGAGGGCGCCATCGAGAGCGGGTTCTCGTTCAAGAACTGCAGCATCAAGAGCGAGAGTGGGGGCCAGATCTACCTGGGAAGAGCATGGGGGGACTCGTCGCGCGTTGTCTATGCCTTCACCGAGATGAGCAAGGAGGTGGTGCCGGTCGGATGGGACGGATGGAACATCAAGCAGCCTGAGAGGTAATCTAATGTTGGACATTTTTCTTGTGAGATGTGTGTTTTGGACATTGACTTGGTGGAGATGATACACGTTTTAACCATTTTTTGCTCTCGTGTTCATTGAGTCCATTCTACATTGCAGTAGCGGGATCTACTACGGCGAGTTCAAGTGCAGCGGGCCGGGGTCAGACGCAAGGAAGAGGGTGGGGTGGGCCGTGGATCTCACCGAGGCCCAGGCCAAGCCCTTCATCGGCACACACTACGTCTTCGGCGACTCATGGATTCTGCCACCGCCAAACGGGAAGTCTACTCCGTCTGCAAAAACTTCCGGTGCCGCCAAATCCTCTGCCGCCTCCCCCGCTGAATCCGCCACGGACTCATCAGCCTCAGAGCCCAAGGCTGCCGCGTCGTACAAATCAGCCTCATCGCCCAAGGCCGCCGCCTCGTCGCTCAAGTCCGCCGCCACGGCCTCATCGACCAAGCCGCCGCCTCGTACTCGTCAGCCTCATCGACCAAGGCCGCGTCCTCCGCTACATCTGAGGTATATAAATACATTCATCCTTCTCCTGCCGCCGCTTACTTTCTTGTCGAACTACCATATAGCGTTAAGGATCCCTTATGGTGTCACGAATTATTTGCAGAAGAAGAAGGAACTATAAAAGGAGAAAAAGATTGACTCTTCTGCGGATAAATTAGCTGCAACGCTTGCGCATCTTGCTGCAAAGCACAATATAAACATACATTAGGCTCTCTTCATATTCTCTTCGGAAAATTGATAGGTCGATAATTTATACTCAAGATATCACCATATATTCTTTGTATACTAGTATGAAATTGTACGCATATTGACGGCAAGCAATGCCCTCATCGATTATACATTTTTTTTCATGTCTGATTGTGCCATTTGCTGTTGATATGTCCAATATATCAATAAAGTAAGAAATGTACAATACTCTGTTCCTCACATGAAGAATGTTTTTAGCGTGTGCATTGTGCTTAATTATATATGCAATAATATTACTTAGTATTGCTCAGACTTTGTACATGAATGTCAAAATATATGTGTATTGTGTTTGTACTACTCTCATATAGGGTGACTCAAATCTAACTCGGTTGGATAGGGCTAAACCGAACCAAACACAAACTCAAACCAGGTCGAAACCAAACATGGTTAGAAACAAATAAAACACAAAGCGAGACCCACTAGTAGGAAAACCCCTACCGCTGACGGACGAAAAAGGGCTACCGCTGGCGGGCACGCGCCCGCCAGCGATGACTACGCCAGTGGTAACATATACCGCTGGCAGGCGGTCCGTCCGCCAGCGGTAAGGGCGGTTACCGCGCGCCCGCCAGCGGTACTAGTCGCAAGTTTGGGGTTCAGGGTGCTATGGCCGCCAGCGGTAAGGCTCAGTGTCCGCCAGCGGTATTTTTTCGTGGTATTATATTTTTTTCTAGAAAATCGTATTCTAGCAGTATATCCAGTACAAATATAGTATATTCAGGTACAGGCGACCAAAACAACAGGAATATAGACAATACCACATACAATTGACCAAATTGTTGGTTCATCACATGCATTACATAGTAGCCAAGTTACCAAAAGTTGTCATACACGAATACATCTCGTTTTTCTCGATAGGATAAATCACAAAGTTTTGAAAGCAACTACTTATGTAGACTAAAATCACAAAGAAGATAGAGAACCGCAATGTCTAAGAGAGGGCGCGATGAAGTTGGTTTTCGATCATCCGGTTCTTGCTCTCCCACTTCTTCATCTGTATACACAAAAGACAAATAAAAATGTTAGGCAACTAAATTGTTCACATGTCGTGCAGAAACATGCCTCGTATACTAGATTGGACACACAAATCCAGGGATGGAGTAAGCTAAAGAGAGAATAGCCAAAATAGCACTAGTCAAAATCAAACTTGCCAAAATACCACTAGTATAAACCAACTTGTCAAAATAGCACTCCTTTCAGTTTTTGCTAGCCAAAATAACACTACCGTTAAATTGTCAAAGGAAATCTGTTAGTCTAAACGTTAGTACCTTGTCAGTTTGTTAGGTATTCCAAAATTGCCCCTGTAAAAGCTACCCAAAGGTTGAAAGCATCCATCGGAGATAATAAAGAAAAAAAAGGAGAGCAGTCCCTGGCCTCCCCGCACAGCAGCTACGCCATGACGGCGGGCGGACGCCAGACCCACGACGCAGTCCAGTGCAGCGCCTTCCGGCTGCTCCAGTCTGTCCCAAACCTTGCTCCGCGGCCGGCGCTCTGTTTCTCCTTGGATCGTGGCTGCACGACGCCTCGGCTCCGCCTCCCTGTCCCTGGCTCCCTCCGTCTCTTGCCCTCCTCTATTAGCCGCCCCTCTGCTCGGCGCCGCCCGGACATGCTCGTCCCTGCGAACGACGAACTCGACCGAATCTCTATCTTCCACCACTTTGCCGCCACTATCTCCACCACAGATGATCCCCCTTTTCCTTGTATTTTCAATTGCAAGTGTAACAAAATTATTTCCCCCATTTGTTGTTGAATTGTAAGTTGGCATGTGAAGAGATAAGGTCAACTAGGTCTTTTTTGGATGATGTTAGCCACCAGTGTTATTTTGGCTAGCAAAAACTGAAAGGAGTGCTATTTTGGCAAGTTGGTTTATACTAGTGGTATTTTGGCAAGTTTGGTTTTGACTAGTGCTATTTTGGCTATTCTCTCTAAGCGAAACCAGTAGGACGCAGAATCTCTATATTCTTGCATATTACAAGTTTCACTTACACCACCCCCAGAATAACATAGTGTCACCTCATTTTAATCATCGGCATTGTAAAATAATAAATTAGGGTAAACTCAAAAGCATGCATGCCTCATACTTAGATAGTTAGATTGGACACACACAAGACGCAGATAAATTATTCAAAGAAAAGCAAGAGTTATTAGGAAAAAAATAAAAGCAAGAGTTATAAGAAAGACCGAAGCAAACGGAAATGATTCGGATTTGTGTCTCATATTTACGTCGGACACACACAAGCAACCCTCAAATCTTCGTTGAGCCAAGTAGGATGCACACAGCTTATACTTGTGCATATCACAAGGCTCAACGAAGCTTGAGGGTATCACGTAGTGGGTCACAACATTTTAATCATCGACATTCTAGAGAATACAAAACTATAAACAAGAATGATGCCTCACACTTACAAGTGACACACAGGCTTCAGGGACGGAGCCAGCGAGCCAAGTAGGATGCACGAGATGTGTGTACTCGTGCATATCACAAGGCTCGCTAGCCCCGCCCCTGGATCACATTGTGTCACAACATTTTAATCATCAGCATTCTACAGAATACAAAACTATAAACAAGATTCAAAAAAAAATATGCTGAAAAGCATGCCTCATACTTAGACTGGACATACAAATTCAGAGATAGCATGCCTCATACTTAGATAGGACACACAAATTCAGGGATGGCGTCAGTGAGATCCAGTGGGATGCAGAAAATGTGTATTCGTGCATATCACAAGTCTCACTGACGCCACCCCTGAATCACACGGTGTCACACCAGTTTAATCATCGGCATATCAAAAAAGGTAAAAAGGAGTTCACACATGTCACACAAGTTCAACGACTTTGAAACTAGAGATAGGCATGCTAGTTAATTAAATAGTCAGGCAACGCACCGTTGTCATTTAGTTCTGGGGCGTCGGTTGATGACCCACAAGTATAGGGGGTGTATCGTAGTACTTTCGATAAATAAGAGTGTCGAACCCAACGAGGAGCAGAAGGTGTTGACAAGTAGTTTTGATCAAGGAATCACTGTAAATACTAGCAGACAAGTTTTTAGGGGTTTTTGATATTGCAGATAAATAAAATACGTGTAAATAAAAGACAGTAATAATAATTGCAGCAAGTGGCCCAATCCTTTTTAGAGCAAAGGATAAGCCGGTTGGTTTACTTATGATGGCAAAATGTTCTTGAGGACACACGGGAATTTCGTCAAGTGCTTTCGCTTCCTACAGCTGATTAATCTTTATTGTTTTGATAAGTGTTGTGTGGGTGAACATATGCTAATGCACTGCCCTAACTTGGACTAATACATACTTGTGATTAAACCCCTTGCAAGCATCCGCGTTACAAGGAAGTAATTCAGATAAATCTAACCACAGCCTTAAACTCTGAGATCCTACACTCCCTCATGCACCGGTTTACTAACGGGGGTTTAGGTTTCTGTCACTCCGGCAACCCCACAATTAGTAGCCGAATACACAATGCATTCCTCTAGGCCCATAAAGGTGAAGTGTCATGTGGTCGACGTTCACACGACACCACTAGAAGAATAACACCACAACTTAAATATCAAACCATTGAATATTACTCAACATAGTTCCACTACTAACAGCATGACTTCTCCCATGTCCTCAAGAACTAAACGAACTACTCACAAGACATCATATGGATCATGATCAGAGGTGATATAATGATGAATAACAATCTGGACATATATTTCAATTCACCGATAAAACTTAATAGCATCAACCACAAGTAGTAATCAACACCGGGAAAGTTTCCCCTATGAACTACACAAAGTATAACCTTAGATGTTACAGCGGAACGGAGTGGAGCGGTGGAGACGATGGTGACAGCGATGGAGATGATGATGATGATGATTCCGATGAAGTCCGGCGTGATGACGATGACGATGGCGATGATTTCCCCCCTCCGGGAAGGAATTTCCCTGGCAGATTTCTGCCTGCCGGAGAAATTTTTCTCTCTCTGTGGTTTCCGCCTCGTGGAGGCGGCGGAATATTTCCTCGATGACTCCTCGCGTCTTAGGGTTTCTGGGGGATGAAATACGCGAAGGGGGAGCGTCAGAGGTGGGCCAGGGTGGCCACACCATGCCACGGCGCGGCAGGGGGGCCGCGCCGTGGGGTGGTGTGGGCCCCTCGTGGCCCATCTCAGCCTCCCCTTTTGGCTGGCTCCGGCATCTGACAAAATAGGAACATCTGTATATTTTCCGTGAATTGTTGATCTTCAGAAATAGGGTGTCTTGACGATGCTTTTTCCAGCTGAATCCTGACTCCGGTAGTTAATTCTCCAATAATCATCAAACATGCAAAACAAGATAAAATAACATAAGTATATCATCCAAATATGAAATATATCAATGAATAGCAGTAAATTCTGATATAAAATAGTGATGCAAAATGTACGTATCATCGGTTCACCGGTGGTGTACCCACTCACCGTGAATTTATAAACCGCATCAAAAGAGAGCCAAATTTGCTCTCCATGGCCACCTTGAAACCCTTCTGCCTCCGCCATTTCTCTCCAGCGAGGGCCCTCGAAAAAGGAACTATCTCCTTCATTTCTGATAGGAATGTTGTAGACATGTCCAGTTGAGTACATGGTTAGCTCCACCACATATGTGGTGTCCTCGTCTATGCCTATATTGACATGCTTTAGGACTTCACGCCTTGCGAGGCAGGGGATGCGCTGAGAAAAATTTAAAATAGAATTAGTCACTTCTATAGTTCGGATGAATTAAGAATAACTAAACTAGGCACAATGTTGGATACGATGTATACCATCTTAGATAAGAAGCTTTGTGGTAACTCTATGTAGAATAACATGGAGGGACCCTTCAGAATGGTAAACTGAGGGTGCTGAACCACCTGTCGGCATTCACTAAGCCTCTTGTCGCCACACTTGACGCACACACGATCCATTCAAACAACCTAATACCAGAAGGAACATTGCATATATTAAAATGACACCATGATGTATAATAACATAAATTATATATGAACTAGACAAAAGTATTCATGCATATACTATTTCAAATTCATAGAAAATATGTCCTATTTTTAGCCAAAGTCATACCAAAATTCACGGAAAATTTTGGCATGACATTTGCTAAAAATAAGACATATGGAGTATCCGAATTTGCCGGAATGGAAATTAATCAACATTCCGGCAATCTCAAGGGCCTCTCGGGGTACCTGCAAACATTTCATATCACAAATTCATCACAACCACCACCATAAATTCATATCACAAATTCATCGATTTATGTCGATAACGTTCCGACAAATTCATCACAACCACCACCATAAATTCATCGACAAATTGAACATAAATATATTCTATTATCCATGCTTGAAACAAAACAACAACATATAAGGAAATTAGAACAACCATAATTAGTAAGACGACCATAATTTACAGATCAAATTTATGTGTACTACCACTCCATAGAGTAAAGATGCCAAAATATGGGGGGAATGTTAAAAAGAGCTACAAAGTTCCATTTCAGCTAAGTGTTCTCCTTCTTTCTTACAACGATTCAAATGTATTTCCTGGACCTGATTCATTTTACATAGATACATACATATATATCTTTGATCTTCAAGTTTCCATTTCTTATTTTTGTACTATTATACTAATTTCAGACTTTAGATAACAAGTACCCTAAATCTTATACTCTCCTCTCATCTCTCTCAAGCTACATAACAGCAATCAACAACAAACATCTCTCCAACGAATAAAGCAAAAATCTAGATCTCTCTTATATCGTCTATCTCAAAAAATGGCTATAACATGGAGATTTTATCTCTTCTTACAAATCTATCAATCGTTTGGGAGTGTACCTGGGCGAGGAGGCCTGGGAGGTCGGCTGTGGGCGCACGTGCGACGGTCTAGGAGCAACGTCGAGCGAGCGCTGGATCTCGTCGTGGGAGAGGTCGCTGGCGCGCGGATGTGAGCTGGTCACGGCACCGGCAGGCTAGATCGACGGCGGCGGCCGGAGTTCTGAGCGGCGGTGGAGGGGCTCGCCAGCCAGAGGGAGCCGAGGGAGAGCGGCGCTCCGACGCGGTGCGTGCGGGAGACGAGGGGGGAGGAGGATCGCGCGAGCGCGATGGGGCGAGTGGCGGAGCTCCGGCGCGAGCACGATGCGGGAGACGAGGGGGGAGGCAGGGGACAGGGTGAGTGGTTGGTGTCGCTAGGGGATTAGGGTGGGATAGTGGGCTGGGCCTGTGTAGTGTGCGCTGGCCGGTTTGCTTTTTTTTTTGCTATTTTATTATTTTTAGAAAAATAGTTTAGGCAATATATTATAAATAGTTATGACCATATTCATGGCATAGGTTGTTAAAATGATAGGTTTTGGTCAATATCATTTTAATGTTTAAATTTATATATTGGTATGGGAAATAATGGTGCCAAATTGAGCTGTCAAATATCATTTTCCTTTTTCTTAGTGCAAAAATTGACGTTTTTTGTGAACTAAGTACAAAAAATACGGTGCAAAATGGCACCCATCTAAATATCACAAAGAGTAGTCCACATTTGATGGATAATCCCCAAGTATTAGAAATTTTCTTGATTTCTATCTAATTTCGCCTATTTAAATGAGTTTATGTTGATTTTCCGAAATTAATACAAATTTGAACTACAAGTGTTTGATAGTTTCGTCTAATTTTTTTTTAAAAATCATTTCAAGGTACACAACCAGTGGTTATATCACATAAACATCGATAGTTTTAGAGAATTTGACCTCTTTCGATGAATAGTCATGTTGGCCATTTTGACCGTTTTTCGAAAAAAAATCAAATAAAGTGAAAAAAAAACCCTCAAAAAAAGATATCCTCTATCTTGGAGTCTTTTTATGTGTACTAGTTGCTATGAAAAATGATAAACTTGATTTTGGACAAATTGTTCAAAAAAAATCTTCACAAAAAGGTCTATCATGTATAAACATCTATAAGTTTCAAGCCAAATGACTAAGTTATAGCAATCCCCACGGCATAGTTTGTGATAAAGTTCTCATATTCGATAAATAGGTGTGTCTTGGTATAGGAAGCAATGGTTCCGAAGGGATTTTACAAATTATTTTTATAAATATCATTTTCCTTTTTCTAAGTGCAAAAATTGATGTTTTTTGTGAACCAAGTATAAAAAATATGGTGCAAAATAACACCCATCTAAATATCACAAAGAGTAGTCCACATTTTATGGATAATCCCCAAGTATTAGGAATTTTCTTGATTTCTATCTAATTTCGCCTAGTTAAATGAGTTTATGTTGATTTTCTGAAATTAATACAAATTTGAACTACAAGTGTTTGATAGTTTGGTCTGAATTTTTTTTAAAATCATTTTTAGGTACACAACTAGTGGTTATATCACAGAAATATTGATATTTTTAGAAAATTTGAACTCTTTCGATGAATTATTAGTCACAGAAACATCAAGTTACACATGCCAAGTTACCCCTGGCGGACGACATGCCGCGCCCGCCAGCGGTAATTTCTGGGCCCAGCTGAGCCAACTACCGCTGGCGGGCACACAACACCGTCCGCCAGCGGTAAGTCAACTACCGCTGGCGAACACGGAATCCGTCCGCCAGCGCTAGTTCGCCCCGCCTACGGGGCCCTGCGTGATACTACCGCTGGCGTACAATTCTGGCCGCCCCCAGCGGTAGTCCAGGTACCAGTGGCGGGCACTGTAAACCGCCCGCCAGCGGTACGAGCGCTGGTGGACGCCCACGGCCGTCCGTCAGCGGTAGCGTGGTGGCTATAGACATATTCCTACTAGTGACCAGTAGCACACGAAATAAAACATAACCAATCCAAGTACCTACATGGTTTGGGTATGTATCTCCAGGGCATGCCATTAGCTTGGCGGAGTCCTGAAATTAGGCTTCACCACATATTCTGGAGGAATCTCAACGCAGAAAGGTCCAAAGTTCAGAATATGGAGGTGGTGCACTATCATGAGTAATATATATATATGCTCCCCTCATCGTAATCAAACCTTCTTGGATATAGTTAGATTGAAAATGTCATTAATCAAACTTTTCATTATCCTTTTGGGGCTTTCTTTAGTGAATGCTAATTTTATACTTAATAGAGCGTCATCAAAATCTGTTGAAACGACATTGTATGAGATATAAAATTGAAAGAAACCCAAAATGTATTTTATTCAATTTTACGGATGCGATGTGTATGTAAAATTATTACAACCAAATAACCTTGATCCCAAATTGGATAAATGATTGTTCATATGTTATCCCAATGAAGCCATTAGGTATTACTTGTACCATTGCATTGATGAAAAACTGTTTACTGCAAAGAACGGTGTATTTCTTGAGATATTATTTCTTGCAAATGTGATGAGTGGGAGGACAGTGCATCTTGACGAGAGTAGTAAATCTTTATCATGAGACTAGAGTGACGCGGTGATGAAATTTGTTCCAGTAACACCCATTATGACTAAGGACGAAAGCTGCTACATGTGATGTCAAAACTTCGGTTAAGTTAAGAGCTTAACCACGAAGGTCAAGAAGGTCTCGCACGAAACCGCAATGGTATCGAGACGAGGTTATTGTTGTTAGAGAACGATGAGCCTACCTGTTACAAGGAAGTAATGATGGGGTTTGTCTCCATTGAATGGCCAGACGAAGATATCTGAGATAGCATCCATGAACGAGAACAAGTTTAAAACTTGGTATATCATGTGGAAGGCCTGATCTGCCTATCAGATGTAAATGGATCTATAAGAAGAAAACATACGCGGATGGCAGTCTACATCCACAAAGTTTGAGTTCTTGCAAATGTTTCCTGCAAGTTCACGAAATGGACTACGATGAGACGTCCTCTCCAGTATGGATGCTTAAATCTATTAGGATTATTTTAGCCATCACTGCATTTTCGATGACGAGATATGGAAGATGGATGTCAAAACAGTGTTCCTCAACGGGAAGCTAGCCAAGGACGTACGTATCATGAAACATGAGGGTTTTATCGAACTAGCTAATGCTAGAAAGTTTTACAAACTTTAGTGTTACATTTATGGACTGAAGCAAGCATCACAGAGTTAGAATCGTCATTTCATGAAGTGGTCAAAACATCTTTTCTCATCAGAACAACGACGAATCTTGTGTATACAATAAACTAAGTTAGAGCTCTATAGCATTCCTGATACTATATGTGAATGTATTGTTGATTGGATATGATGTACATTTTCTTAACACAATCAAAGATTCATTGAAGAGGAGTTTTTCAATTAAGTACTTAGGCGAGACAACATACATAGTAGGTATCAATATCTATAGAGATAGATCCATCCGCTAATATGGCTAAAGCAAATTATATAGATCCATCCGCTAATATGGCTAAAGCAAATTATATACAATGACAAAGTATTAAACATGTTTAGTATTGAAGACGCAAACAACGGGTTCTTATCGATGTTACCTGGAAAGAGTTTGAGTAAGAATCAATGTCCTACGACACCTGATGATCATGAGTTCCTATTCTCTAAGAGTATATGTCCTATTATCTAAGTGTTACAAGCAGATACTAGAGTGATCTAGGACAATCATTGGATAACAGTGAAGTCGTCCTTAAGTATTTAAAGAGAACTAAGCAATTGTTTCTTGTCTTCGTTATGAAGAGATCGGTTTAAAGGGTTACACCGATGCTAGCTTTTTCGCTGACCCTAACAATTTCCGATCACAATCAGGCTTTGTGTTTACACATAAGAACGTCGCAGTAACTTGGAGAAATTCCAAATAGAGCACTATGGCGGATTTTACAATGGAGGCAGAGTATGTGGTTGCTTCGAAAGCAGCTAAGGAGACTGTTTCGATCAAGAAGTCAGTCACCTAGCTAGGTGTGGTTCCAACCGCTCTGGGTCCAATGGAGATATATTGTGACACCAATGGTGCCATGGCTAAGGCCAATGAGTCAAGGTTCAACCACAATTCCAAACACATATAACATTGTCACCATATCATCGAGAGTTCATGGAACGTGGAGACGTGAAGGTTTGCAAAACTCACACGGGCCTAAACGTGTCAGATCTGTTGACAAAACCTCAGCCACAAGCAAAGGATGAACAACTCCAGAATGCCATAGGTGTTAGGTGTGTGAATTTTGACTAGATTACTGACTCTAGTGAAAGCGAGAGACTATTGAAAATATTTCATAGAGGCAATATAAAGCTTTTATTATTCTATTTCAATGATGTTAATGATTAAGTTTATGTAATATGATCTGAATTATAATATGTTTTGAATGGGAAGATTCAGACGAAAACCTAGTTGAATCATGAATGTGTTGCCAGTAGTTCCTCAACATATGTGTTCGCATTCACCGATCATCCTTAAACCATGAGAGTATCGTAGTTGAGGATACCTGCTTTGGAGACACTAATAATGGGACAGAGTGAGTAGTTACTGAGTTATGATATTTCCTCTTTTTATAGATGGCGCGTAGGCGCATGAGCGCCCCAATCTAGGTCCATTATGCTACAGTTAGATCATCATCGTACGTCTAGAGTCAATGTAACACATATTTTCATATTAGTCCCTTAGTTTTTCGAAAATCAACCCACACTACACAACAACTCCACTTATAATGAAGCTGTATGACCACCTTGTTACCCATGACCTTCCCTATTTCCAACAAAAAATTTACCCCTAGTGTTGGAACAAAATCTCGAATACTGAAACAAAAATTCTCACCCTCTTTACAGAAATATATCTATTGCAATAAATCATTGCAACATTCTAAAAATAAGTAATGCTACAATTTTTTTGTTAAAACAACATTTTTTTGCGGCAGATTGCATTTCAACAAAAATCATAAAGGATTATAACAATAAAAATCATATGTTTGTAGAAATTAAAAAGTGGGCAAACAACAAGTGTTTTGCCACATATTCATTTCAACAAAAATCACCTAACATTCCAACAAGAAACACAAGTTGTGGCAACAAAAAGATATGTGTTTGCAACATTTAGAAAAGCACGTAAAAAACATTATCGAAAAAGGGAAAATACACAAACTTGCAAAATGCTTAGAAAAACCTTACAACATTTGGGGTGTGATTTCGCAATAATAACATATGTGTTAGTAACAATTTGGAAGAACTCGTACGCAACATCGAAAATCGAGAGAACACAACCTTGTAACAAACTGCCGAAAAAAACCCTGAAAAATGTGGCATGTGCCTTCACAACAATCTCGTACTTTTGTTACAAATTTAACCCATGTATGCAATTGCGAAACATCCGCAAAAATCTTAGGGCATGTTTCGTAGACTGCCCCACCTCAGATATTCTCTCCCCATACGTTATTTCGCTGTTTGGTAGCTTTTGTCATGCTTTTGGGCCATCCCCACCTAGCCCCGAAAACGCCTCTCAGCCATGCCGATGAGAGAAGCTGAGATTGAGCTTCACACCTCAGCCTGGCCGAGCTCATCCGAAAAAATTCCCATGTGTAAGCCCCACCCGAGCGCCGCACCGCCCAGCCCCTCCCAAAACCCCTCCTCATTTCCCTCCGTCTCCTTCCCTCCTCGTGAAACCTCCTGGTTCGTCCTTGGGCCTCCTCGTCCTGATCATAGTTTAAAAAACCGGACCGTTCAGTGAACCGGTGAGGTGGCTGGTTCACTGGTTCACCGGTCCAACCGCCGGCTTCAATAGCGACAAAAAATGTTAAATTTAATAAGCAATTAAGTTAATTTCAGAGAAAATCATAGCGAAATCCTATATAGAGTATGTACTTCTTTACTGTAACACAAAAGAACATTAGCGTAGGTGGTATTGGGCCTCAAGCGTGTTGTTTGGACCATAGTTTCAGAGCAACCCAGCGTGGGCGCCGACGGGTCCATCCTCGTGCCCAGCGCCGCCTAGCTCCACCCAGCTCCGTCCAGCACCGCCGACGAACTTCTCCTTGCACGCCTTGGACGATTGGTTTTTTCATGGACCCGGTTGCTTTTTCCAAATTATTTGCATGCTCCTTTGTGTAAGATTTGGACATTTTTGTAATTTTAATTCCTGGACTTGGAGGAACTAGAAGTAAAAACTATCATGTAATATTTGTAATCCTAGGGTCCACTCTAGATTACTAATTAAGCAAATACAACCACATAATACAAGCATTATTAAAATGTTGTTTACACATTGTTGAAATGGTAAACCACCAAGCAACCTCTAATTTCAGTCTGGCTCAACACACACAGGCTACCAAACACATGACAGAATCTCAGCCTGTATAATATCAGTCTGTCTCAATTGGGAAAACGAGGCCATGTGACACCGACTACCAAACACACACGCTTAGTAAACATGCCTACAGCTAGTTTAAACTGGGTGTTGGCCTGCTTTTGCGCATTAAAAATGGTCCAGAACTCAATTTGGCCGCACAAGGGCTAGCCAGCCAGCGCTTTAAAAAAATCTCAGTCAAATTGATCAAAACAAATATCTCACGCCCTCGAGAAGTCACGAGTCGAGACAGAAGCACCGACACCCCTCTCGTTCCCCACCTACAGTAACAGAGGCGATTTTTGGGCGTCACTCGCGCGGACCAGCTCGCCGGCGGCGATCCGCTCGATTCCTCGCCTCCGCGGCCGCTCCGGCGGCGGGAGGTCGGGGAATCGACGGATCCCACCGTGTACATAGCCTAGGTGTGCGTGGGTGGCCTGCCGGCGACGCTGTGGAGATGGCGGCGTGGCCGGAGAGGCTTCGGGCGATGGCGGCTCCCTCCTCTGTTCTCGGTACTCCGGCGGAGTCCAAGAGCAGATCTGCCGTCGCGGGCGCGGCCACTGCTCTCCGGAGTCGCGGCGTGTCCTTCCTCGAGCTGGCGGCCGTGGTGGTGGCGCCGGTTCCTGCTTTTGGGGTTCGGCTGACTCCACTTCGGTGGATGCTCATGCTTTTGCCTAAATTCTGCTGGAGCTTGCAGGTGAGTTCTGCTCCTTCGTCGATGGATGCGGTGGGCTTCGTGGAAGAAGGTTGGTGCTCTCGTTCTGGTCTCCGGCGTGAGACTGCGACGGCGCCATGGCTACGTCTCGGAGCTGATGTTCGTTCACCGGCCAGATTCTGGTGCTTGCGCCAGATGATTCTTGCAGCACTTCAACAAGGTTGGTCTGAGGCGTCGGCTTGGGTGCGTGGTGTGTGTGGTGGTTCTGTGTTCTTCGTGCGAGGTGTGGATCTTGCTTCTCGTGTGTGTTGTTCTTTCAGTTCTTGATCTGTACACGAGCTCCTTTCAAAAAAGAGAAGTCACGAGTCGAATTCGCTGCTGGGCCCGGCGAAATCTGGGGGAACCACCTGCTCACGCCACGTGTCCCACCACCAACGAACTACCTCCCTCATCCACTCTTCCCGCCACTCATATCTTCTCCCAACAAAATCTCAAAAACAAATCCTCACCCCACAAAAAACAACAACAGAACCTCGTCGACTTAATATAATTTCGGAAATGCCATGGCCGGCCTTCCTGGCGGTGGCGGCGAAGCTCGTCGTCCTTGCGGCGGCCGCCGGGACGGCGGCCAACGCGGCCTCCTACGCGCGCTTCCGCCGCCGCAACCTCAGCCGTATCTCCAACCCCATCGACGACTCCGCCGACCCAGTCGCCGACTTCCGCGCCCTCCCGTCCTCTGCCGCCGCCGCCTCAGGTGACTATCCCCGACCCGAGAACCGTGTTCCTCCCGGTTCTCATTACTGAACCGTGCTAATAACGAAACGCGCTGCGCTGATGTGATTTGGCTAAATTTGGTGGGTTAACGATTATATAGGCGCCAATTCATTGTGCAATTGCTCAGTCCATGGCTGTGAATTTAGAATCAAATATTTTCCGAGAACTATGGTACTGTGGGTGTGATCGATCAGATTTTGCAGTTAGTCATGCGGTACTGTATTGGTGGATCGGTTTGGTCACTCCGTTGGCACAATTTTGCCCACATTTTAGATAAAAACCATTTCCTCATATTTTGTTTAGCATATTGCATACATGTAGCATCAACATCCCTGATGCTTCTTCAAATCATTTGCAGAAGATGACGATTTCTTCTTCGGGTTAGCGACGGCGCCTGCGCATGTTGAAGACAGGCTGGACGATGCTTGGCTTCAGTTTGCTAAAGAGCATTCGGGTGATGATAATGACTCCATGCCCAACCAGATGCCAGACAATGCAGTGATGGCCTCTGCTGGCGGTGATGGAGGATCTCACCCCTCTTCTAGGCCAAGAGGGGATGAAAAGGGTAAGGATGCAGATAAAAGGAAGCCTCATAGGGTAGCCATGGAGGCTATGCTTAGGGGTTTTGAAAAGTTTTCTGAGGGTGGAGAATCTAGTAGCACTGATAGTGGCAGCCACAAAGTTGCTGCTTGGCACAATGTTCCTTGCCCGTAAGTACATCCATGCCCATCACATTTCTGTTTCTGAATAAAGAGATAGTTTAGTTCGGTTCTGTATTCCAAGAGCTCTTTTTTTATGAAAAGATCTTCTGTTTCCATTCTGGTAGAAGCCTCCCACTAAGAAACTACTTCAGTTCATCTTAATTGGCTAAAGATCTTCTCATATTCTTGCTATTTTCTAATTTATGTATCAGTTCAATGGTGCCAAGGGAAAAAATGCATACTTTTCAATTGTCTTTTTATGCTAATTCGTTTCATCATGTTAGCATTCATCTTCGTATTGCATGTCCAATCATTTAAGGACATATTTGTTTATAGGCAGTGTTCGCCTAACATGTTAATTATACCCAATGAACTCTCACATGTATGTGAACTCAATCTTTTTGTTCAGGCAAGAGAGGCTTAAATTTTGGTCCGACCCTGATACTGAGTTGAAACTTGCCAAGGAAACCGGCATTAGTGTTTTCCGCATGGGGGTAGACTGGACAAGGATAATGCCTAAGGAACCGACTGAAGACTGCAAGAGCTCGGTACGTTGATAGGAGCACGTTATGCAGATCACGTGCCTCCCCAAACATTACATCACTTCTTCTCTTTTAGCATGAAAATATATGTATTGGTGAAACATAAGACATACGTCGTGTATTTTCTAGGTTAATTTTGCAGCACTTGAGCGGTATAGATGGATCATTCAGAGAGTTCATGAGCATGGGATGAAAGTAATGCTTACTCTATTTCATCACTCGCTTCCACCTTGGGCTGGTGAATACGGGGGGTGGAAGATGGAAAAAACTGTTAATTATTTCATGGATTTCGTAAGGTACTATTTTCTGGCAATCAAACTGGCCTCTTGATACATTCTTCTTTGGGATGTTCTTTTCTGATTGGCTCTTGAACTATCATGTTGGTTTTCGTTGTGTAGGCTTGTTGTTGATCGTGTGTCAGACTTGGTGGACTATTGGGTGATTTTCAATGAACCACATGTGTTTGTGATGCTAACTTATTGTGCTGGTGCTTGGCCTGGTGGAGATCCTAATGCAATTGAAGTAGCAACATCTGCTTTGCCAACTGGCGTATATAATCAAGCCTTGCATTGGATGGCTGTTGCGCATGCTGAAGCCTATGACTACATTCATTCAGAAAGGTAAATAGCACATTGTGCCATTGTTCAAGGAATATGTACTATTATGGGTTGAATAGTTAGTATGCGTTCCTCTGTTTTTCTAACCATTCATTTATTAGTTGACAACAACAATGCACTGATGCCAATAGCAACGACTTTTTTTACCTAACTATTCTGTTATTGGGTGCAGCAAAAATGCAATGATACCAATAGTTGGTGTTTCACATCATGTATCGTTTACACGGCCATATGGTCTATTTGATGTTGCGGCTGTCACGATAGCTAACTCAATGACACTATTCCCTTACATCGATAGCATTTGTGATAAATTGGACTATATTGGCATCAACTATTACGGGCAGGTGAGTTTAATACTATCAGCTAAAATGATTTGTCTGATCCTGTAAATGTCATCATTTCATATATATTTTTTCCACTTCCATGCAGGAAGTAATATCAGGACCTGGTCTAAAGCTCGTGGATAATGACGAGTACAGTGAATCTGGTCGCGGAGTTTATCCCGATGGATTATTCCGCATCCTACTTAAGTTCAATGAGCGATATAAGAGCTTAAACATACCTTTTATCATCACTGAAAATGGAGTTTCTGATGAGACTGATCTGATTCGGAAGCCATATATACTGGAGCACCTACTAGCCATATATGCAGCCATTTTAATGGTATGTTCTTAGCGGCCACACATGCATTAGTATGTGCTCATGGATATGTATGTAACTTTGGCACACTAATAAGCATATTATTTGAAGGGTGTGCGTGTGCTTGGCTATCTATTCTGGACAACATCGGATAATTGGGAGTGGGCTGATGGCTATGGTCCCAAGTTTGGGCTTGTTGGTGTTGACCGTGCAAATAACCTAGCACGGAAACCTCGCCCTTCATATTATTTATTCTCCAAGGTACTTATTGTTTCAGCAAATCTTGGTAACATTATAGGTTCCTTGTTTCTAAATATAGTTTTGTTCTCTTTTGTTAAACTTTGGTCCTTCAAAACGTGAAATATGTCTAGACCTGTCATTGTCATAAATAATGTGTCCTTTCTTATGCATACATGTCATTAAGCACACATATTTATTCCAGGTTGCTACAACTGGAAAAATTACGGCACAGGACAGAATTTCTGCTTGGAGGGAACTGCAAGAAGCTGCGATTCAGAAGAAAACACGTCCATTTTACAGGGAAGTAGATAAACATGGTCGGATGTATGCAGGTAGATATTGGTTCTTTTAGTGCATTTTGGTATAGAAGTGATTGTCACAGTCGATAGGTTGAGGCTTGTTTCACTAAATGCAACTTGATAAGTAGGACCTGCAACTTCTGTTGACTGATCTAAAATATGTCAATGCTACTAGCCTCCGTTCGATCTTCGAGATTAATATTCCTAAATTGAGTTTCTTATTTTAATCATGTTTGAGTTATGCTTAGCTGTTCTCAGTTTGCCTTATTTATGGGCCATGAGAGGGCCTAGAAAAAGCAGCCACATAAAGTGGTAATTATAGAGGCAATGTTGCTTCCTTAGTCTAAAGCATTACTGGTCCTTTTTGCCTTACAGGAGGTCTAGATCGGCCTATTGAGTGAACAGTTGTATTGCGGGACTGGCGATTTGGTCACTATGAAATGGAAGGATTACAGGATCCTTTGAGTCGCTTTGTAAGATGTGTAATTGGACCATTTGCACGGAAGAAGAAGATTCAATACATTGAGGACGATGTGATTTCTTACTCTATTTCTTCTTGAGACCTGCTGCTGTAGTTCCTACTCAAGTTCAATTTCTTTGGTTGTAACATAAAGCGACATCAACTTTTGGTACGTCAAGATCTCTGCAATTTTCTGTTCCTTTGTTTGTGCACATGACCTGTTCAGACAGTTTATCCTGATCCCTTTGCACTTCTGTAGGATAATCGTCCTCCGGATGAAGCACATATGAAGTTCTGGAAATGGAAGCATCACCTTTTGTAGTTTAATGTACATGGTTATATACTGTTCAGTGTTCACCATAGTAATACCTAGTAAGTACCTTGTAATTGCCCTGTGCATTTAGTTTGTCCTGTCTCATCTAGAACTTATAAACATGTTAAAGTTCTTGATACAAATGCAAGCATGCAGCTGATTGTTGATCCACTACCTTGTGTTTTACCAAAGCAAAAAAAAAATTGTTTTCAGTATATTCAGCTCATAAGTATGTTTGTGCACTTCTTAATTGAACGTGTTGCTGGTGATCTGGTTTAGTGAGCAAATGGGCATCGTCCAACCCTTCCGATCCTTATGTAAAGAACATCTGCCTAATTTTAGATCTGAGCGCATATATACATTCAAGGCAAGTGAGTTAATGGCTGCTATTTCTGGTCTAAATCACTGCAACCATCATGTCCTAATATGTACTATCAATATTTTATCAATTGTTCTTCTCCACAGGCGGTCCCAATAGGCAACATTGCCGGACAAGTGCTATTGTGAGCGCCGGCACACGTCGCCGCGCTATTGGGAGCGACTCTCCCACCGGCCGCTCCCAATAGACGCTCCCAATAGATTTTTCGATCAAATTTAAATAGCGACGTGACGGTCAAATTCGAACAGCGGGGGTCACGTTCACACATCCAAAAGCATCACCAGGTCTGGCGATCAAATTACAAAACGTCGAATATGCATGGAAATCAAATGATCGACGCTTCCTCCTGTGTCTCCATCTCGTCCCAAGGCGGGCACAGCATAGGCTGCGGCTCCATATGTGACATGGCTTATTGCGGTCCATTCGGACCTTGGCATACTCACCATATGTCATAGTCTCCTAGAATTGTTCCTCGACCCTCTTCCGTAGGTTTGGTTGGTGCCCATGATGGAATCGTTGGTCACAAGCTTCCATGCGTCACATAGGCATTCGTCCTCGATGGTCTTCCACATCTTGCCTTTGGTGCCTTTCTTCCTCGTCTTGCGGATCTTCCCGGTCTCCACGTCTTGCACCTCGACCTCGACCTCTTCCCCCTCACCGTCGCCCTCCTGCTCCTCTTCGTCCTCTTCTTCTTCCTCCTCTTTCGGAGCGCCGGTCCTAGTCGTACCATCCCGGATCATGCACACAAGACGGCCGAACAATCGAGCTATCCCAAATAAGAACGCGCACGTCGGTTTCATGTCCACGAACACATGATGAATACAAGAAAGACACAAAATGTCTTACCATTTCATCGTTCTCGCCTGTCGGCATTCCGTCGAACACGTGGGATCCAGTCCCATCGCTGGTGCCGGCACCATCGACGCAAAAGAGGCATTGGCGGCCGCTCACATCGATGCTTGCTCGTGGCCGCCCCCTCTGCATAGCCGGCGAGCCGGAGAACGTCTGGTTCAGGTAGACACCGATGCCGACATTCGGCGCGTCGGAGCCATGGTCGCTCTCACCAAACCCGGGCGAGATCCGTGTCTCTGAACGCGGAGTTGCGCCACCGCCATCAACGTAGGTTGGGTTCGACGGCGACGCGCCCCCCGACGCGTTGGTGCTCCCTGGACTTGCGCCCACGCCACTGCTGAGCACAAGCGACGCGGCGACGAGATCGATGTGACTCTGGCGGTGCCCTTTTCTGTCGTTTGTGAGCAGCGGCCGACGATGCAGCTCCTCCTTCCACGCCGCATCTGACATATCCTCCGGGTGTGCGTGAGACTTGGGAGGTACGAGACCGCCGCCGCCGCAACGAGCAGCGCCACCACGAGCAACGCCACGGTTGCGCTTGAGGGGAGACATCGGCGGCGGACGTGGATCGCCGATGGTGGGAAAGGCGGGAACGAGGTGGGCGGGGAAGGCAGCTGGCGGGAGAATGAAATTGGATGGTGGGAGGGGAAAGTGAAATAGACCGTCGCTGACGCATCGGTCCCACCTGTCAGGATCCGACGTGGCATGTGTTGCCGCGGTTGCCGGCACTTCCGGTTGCCTCCCTAGTAACAGGGCGTGAAGCGGGGTTGCCGGACGCTGTATTAGCCCCGTCCGGCGACTTTTGGGATATTGGGAGCGCCGGTGGAGATGCTCTTACCTCGTGTACGATTTTACCTCCTTATACATGTGTCATAAATGCTGGAAGAAAATGTATATTTTTCAGAAAGATATGATGCTGCATTGTTATTTCTGTACAGAAACCGCATATAAGATTGCAGTTAAAGGACTTTTAAGGTTTAGCTATCACGTAACTTGTGTACAGGACCTTGCATGTTAGATTAGGGAAAACTACCCAGCGGAAGATGCAGTGAGGCAATCATCATTAAGTTGATTTAACACTCATGTAGCTCGGCTGGGTCCGTTTTGGTTGGATAAATGAATTCATGCCTGCCTGGGTGGGTGTTGAGAGGTGGGCAGGCTCTACGGTTTCTTCACATTCATATGCTTAACCACCTAACCTAGTTTGATGCATTCTGAGGGATCAATGCGGGTCCATCCCTCTGCATGATCTCATGGATTCATGTGTTCGATCAGAGCCTAAATTAGCACCAGAATGTTTTTTCTTTTTGGAACGAAAAGCACCGCCAAATCTTGTTCGAACAGTACTGGTCCTTACCTGACTTTCCAAAACTTACATAACAGAAATCGCCCAGTAATTTCTTTATGCACACTGCTTTACATGATTAAAAAAAACTAAATAATGTAAGCCCATACTCCAATATCCACCCATCTAGAATGGGTTATACAAGCCCGGGTCATGCAAGCAGTAAACCTAACTGCCTAAGTTTGATATGTGAATTGCTGAGATCTTTATGATAGATCTTGACATTGGGTCATGCACAACATCTGTAACTTTATGTTGGTGCCAAGAAAGATCAAGATATCATAGTATGTGCAAACATTACCAGCAATGTATGTCCTTGGGCGACAATGCAAGGTTGTCATGATCTCGATCTCTATGGTTGGATTTTATCCTATGATAGTATGAGCTAATAATTCCAGTTCTTGCACGACCTTAATTAGAGAAACATATACAATCTTCGAGTAAAAATGTAGGCCGTTTTAGAAATTGTCAGTCTTCAAGTTGGCACTTTAATTTGACCATTAATTTTTATGAAGATATGTTGCCACAAACGAAACTTAGTATACATTATGAATGTGTATTTTATGGTATGGTGTATCTATCTTGTAGTATCAGTGAAGTGTTGTAGATGTTCGAAACTAAAAATAGTTGACTAGCACAGAGACTCCAAAGCAACCGATTTTATGATTCAGGGAATAGTAGTTGACAGTTTTAGTCTTTAGAGTTATTATTTATGATGTAAGATGTTAGATCTTGATCCTGTCAATAGCAAATTATTCCGGTCAACCCTACTTGACAGTGTGTACAATTAGCCTTGTTTTATCCTCTCTTAAACTGACTAAGGGAACTTATTGTATTCCACTCATTCCACCTGCTAACATATATTACTGCAAGAGACGATATATGGTTTCACTTACCATTCAGGGGTCATATATCTTGACCAAAAATGGCAAAGAGAAAGGGAAACATTTAAGCATATCATATGAAATCCGTAATAAGGAGTAACATAGAGCTATGTAGTACATAAAATGAGGTTGGGCGGTTGGCTTATAGAATTATAACTACTAGGGCAGCCATACACTTCTATATAGAAGAACTTCGGGTTACCACCTTTGAAGTACAGAAGCAAATAGCGAAGCACCAGTTCGACAATTATTTTCAGTACATAAGATTGTAGGGCAGGTAATGATCTGCGGCTCAATGGATGGCGAAGGATCGATCAGTTGTTTTTAGCAACTCGTGGTGCTCTTTCCATCAGGACCACTGGTTTTGGCTCAGCACAGTTCATCTCATTCTCGTTTTCTGGGATTTGGAAAGCTGATGCAGGGAAGATCTTTGAGAACCCAGCAATACTCTTGCAGATGAGTTTTCCAGTTGCTGGCTCATCAAGGGAGATCTCCTCCACTGGGAGCCACACCATGAGCTCCCTGGTCTTTATCCCTTTCACCTTCTTGATCCGACCCTTCTCTGCGAAGGCAGTGATCTCAGTGCCATAAGAGACCACCCTTCCTAAACTCTGGAAGACGTGGTCTATCCTCTTCTTTTGCTTGAGCCACACAAACCCGGTTTCCTCGACGTAGCCGCACTCGGTGATGTCCTTCAAGGGAAGCAAACCATTGGGAAGGCCTGCTTCCTTGAGCAGGAGCCTGGTGCACTGCTGGCAGATCTCATCATCGTAGTAGACCTCAGCCTTGCCCTTGAGTTCATTAGCAACAAGAGCCATTGTCTAGTCTAAGGGTGGATGTCTCTTCTCACTCTCACTCGCTCTTGTTTTGCTCTCGAGCAGTTTTGGGAGGCTTAGCTGTGTATGGGTTTATGCTTCGTAGTGGAAATGGCTGCCTTTATATAGGGAGTGCCTTGCATAATTGTGCCTTATCTTGTATGGAATTTTCCATCTTGCCACTACCATTCAATGCATGACAAGGTATCATGCTCATAAAAGCCGTAGGGGTCCTCTTCTGGAGGTGATTTTTTGGAAGGATGTAAAGTCTCTTCTATTATAAACATGGTGGCTGAATGGATTTCATGTGAACAGTCCGGACCCCGGAGTAGCTAGGAATCTTTCCATAGGTTGGGGCTGTTTTTCTTCTTTTACCTTGACATTCAGGTGGGGAGCCTTTCCCACCGGTGCCCTTTCAAAAAAAGGAAAATTAACTGCATCGAGAAATAACGTTATAAACTCAGCGAACCTAGCTCCTTTGAAATGTTTACTTCGTCTGAAGAGTAGTAACAAATGGAGAATTTATCAGAAATTCCCATTGATGTTGGCTAGAAAAAAAATATGTGCTCAACTCAGTTTGGGTGGGTGGTGTTCGTCTTTGCTGACTTCCTGTCCATTTCTTAGATGGTGTGGTATCTTTGTGGAATTTTCAGGTGCTTGTGGGTGTCATCAGTTTTGTTGTTTCTGTACTTAAATGGTGTCTTTGCCCATTATGGCTGTGCTGAATTTCTCTTCTATCAGCGAAATGCGGCAGCTCTTGCTCTTGTTAGAAAATAAAAACTTGATCAGATCGATATAAGTTCACGTTAGTGTCTAGTTCTGACATATATATAACGTATTTTTTCTAGACTATGCATAATTACATATATATACTCCATGCATGAGTGAGAGAGGAGTGTGCCTGACTACCGTTAACTGAGTAAATGTCCCAAGAGAGGTGAGGAAATTAAGTAAAATGATGAGTTTGCCATCCTTCTCTTCCATTTTCATTGGAGCTTCGAAACAATGGTTATACCCGATACCAGAATTCGACCTTTGCTAAGCATAAATAAGCAACAGCAACTCCTAGTATACTATTTGAGCAGTGGTCTCACCATATCAACTCCTGGGTTGGAATTATGGTTAACATACAAATTCCCTAGTATTCTTTTTTAGGAAAAAAGTCAGAACAAATTTCCAGGTATGATCCGAGTTTATCCGATACAGTTTTATCCCGACACTATGGACCTTGCTGCACTAACTGTGAGCCTGTATAATCTGCCACCCTCCACTGCCCAACACCTGACTGACAGATTTGCCTTACTCAGCGTGTGTGGAAGCACATGGAGGACATTCAATGTTGTAACATGTAAGCTTGATGCGTGACCTTCAATGGTTCATGGATAATCTGACGATGAGTCTGTGGACAAGGCATTTAGTTTCCTAACCTAACATTACGGTAGGGGCAGACTTGAGCAGTCCCAGAGCTGATTTGGTCTTAAGATGGAGCTCCAGAGCATTATCTTCTGCTTGTATATCACCACTATGTTAGATAACCTAGTACATATAGCTGTTTGTCTGTCCAAATGACTGGCCAGATCTAATAATCTGGAATTCTTGTGTCTATTTGTCATATATGGGGATACAGATCTTTTTTTAGATAATGGAAGAATCATCGATTTGAGATTTCCTTGGCAATTGCATCATGCGATGCCAACAGCCAAATTTTATTGGAGATGTCTTGAGATATATGTATTAGGCATATGCGCATGATCATGGATTTGATCTAGTGCTAGTTTTTTGTGTATAATTTTGGTGGAAAACAGCCAAAACAAACTGAAACAGAGTGAGTTCTATATGGTTTCGAACTGACGATACATTTTGATCTGGGGCACCGTTTCCACTGTGTCAAAACAAAAACATGGTGAATCCAGAAGGAAGAGTGCCCATACGTCCACATGTAGTAGTACACATTGTTTCTGCTACTTTAGCATTGGTAGTACTACGTATGTATTAGGCAGGTGGCCATGGTCCTGTATTCGCCTTATTTTCTTCCGTGAGTGACACGGTATCGAAGGCCCTACTTTGACCCATTAATCTGGAGACTATGGGTGCGGACAGTTATATTAGCAGCCATGATGCATTTCTTCCGGTAGCCGGTGAATTTTCAGTTGGGCGGCGCTCGAACATGCAGATCTGTTGTGTGTTCAGGAAAGATGCATATGGAAGAAGGTCTAAAAACAGTGGTCTCTAAGGGCGGCAACGGCAAGTGCATGCATGTGCTTACTTATTTGCCTTCATGGTCCCTAAAAAAAAAAATCCTTCATGGTGACGGCGCCCTGCCGCCCTCCCTCCGGGCTTTCCTTCATGTGTTCTGGTGGAGTGCAGTACTGACTGCTCCAGTTTCCGGCCACGGATTCACTGGTGATTGGTAAAGGTAACGGTTGTGTGTCTGCCATAATTATCAGTTACTTGCACCTATGAGAGGGTGAGCAATGTTGGAGCTTTGGAGGTCATGCTCACAAGCAGACAATGTGACATGCAGTTGT
This sequence comes from Poa pratensis, assembly GCA_947311845.1. Taxonomy (NCBI): domain Eukaryota; kingdom Viridiplantae; phylum Streptophyta; class Magnoliopsida; order Poales; family Poaceae; genus Poa; species Poa pratensis. The sequence goes on along the minus strand of CAMZMU010000081.1, from coordinate 9,453,239 downwards.
CTTGTTTGTCTTTGTAGTGGTTCACATGGCACTGAACAAATGAAGAAACACATCCATAATAAAGAATGTAAAGTAAGATGTGTTGGTAATTCCTGTGTTTTATGAATGTTCCCTGCTGGTATGAGATTAGGGTAGGATTACGTAGTAGTCGATTTTTTAAAACTGGATGGTCTATCTATCGAATATGTATAGTTAATTGTAGTTGTACATCTATTAACATCAAGTCATCCAGAGTGAAAAATTATCATGCGGAAACTAAAAAGATGCTCAATGTGACATGTGTTTGCTAACTCATGCGTGTGAAATAATCTCAATACATCACTCTGATCAGCCATCACGATGAAAACGAACTTGGGTCCATATAATTATGGTGCTATGATGCGCACATCATTTATTTACTCTTTTGTAGAATGATGTAATGAGAACTTACCACTTCGGTGTAAGTAATACTAGCTCAAACGGAGGTTTATGTGCTTAACTGTACCATTCTAAGGTATAGGTAATATTCCATTTGGACTCAAAATACTTGCAACTGATTATGATTTATTTATTTATTTATTTATTTTTAGGCAAAATGTTATGTTTCTTTCTTATCACTTAATATTTGTGTGGTGACTTCCTGATTGGCTGGTGATTCGCCGTGCAAAGAATTTCGAGAAAACTACACTTCTTCCAACAGGCAACAATGGCAGCAGCTCGCACAGTAGTGGAGACGATTGAAGTTGCAGGATGATATATATCATGATGCTGCTAAAGAGACGCAGAGTACAGTGGCGAGATCTTTTCTTTCCTTGGTTCAACCATATCCGTAGCAATGGAAGATTGTCAATTGATGAATGCAAATAGCAGCAGAGCAGGCAGCGCTGCATGGGGGAAATAAATGGCAGCATGTGTGTGTGCAGGATAGAGAGGTCCATGATGCATAATCCATACTTGAAAATTGCACTCCTTAGTGCAAGGTACCAAGTCCTTTTCCATTGCCTACATTGGTTTGTCTTAAAGATAGAAAACCAATGCTACCTGACGATCCATTATATGTGCATATTGCTTAGTGTACAGTAAATTCACTCATACTCGATCGGAATTGTCATGTTTCATGTACTACCCAACGCAATCAAAAGTCCGAACTGATGGAAAGTGCTAGATAATCCACATATACATTTCAACATCCCCTCACGTGTGACTCGGGGGGAGAGGCAAACACGTGCATACACCGTGATACAGCTCAACAGGTCTATATGTGAACCAAGAGAGGGCAACAACAATTTTTTGATAAATTGTGCAAGTCGGGATTCGAACTCGAGACCTACTGCTCTGATACCATGTCACATTAGACAACGCAATCAAAAATCCGAACCGGTGAAAATGGCTAGACACTCCATGTATATGTTAGGGGGAAATGCGGGGACTGAGACTTGAACTCAAGACCTCAAGCTCTGATACCATGTTAGATACATCTATAAACCAACTATCTCAAAAGAACGATCTGATATGAAGTGGTGATGGTGATATAATATACTTAACAGTATACACTTCAACAAGGATGACTAGAAATGCAATTAGCAACAATCGAGAGACAATTATCTTCTAGAAAATGTTGTGTCAAAATACTATCCAAATTGATCTATGGGCCTCGATAGACAACATCCACCTCCCACCTAGGCAAGCGGTGAATACTCAACAAGTTTGGCCTACACAATGCAATTCTCGGTGTTGTATAAGCGTCGACCACCCCTTGTATGAGTTGATATGTCTCCTAGCGCATATATGTATGAGTTGCACTAGTAAGAAAAGCCCTACCGCTGGTGGACGGAAATGGCCTACCGCTGGCGGGCGGGCGCCCGCCAGCGATCATTACGCCAGTGGTAATAATTACTGCTGGCGGGCGGCCGTCCGCCAGCGGTAAGGCTGGTTACCGCCGGCGGGCACAATTTCCGCCCGCCATCGTTATCTGCCACAGCGCTGGCTGGCAAGCGTCCGCCAGCGGTAAGCCACCACGGCCGCCAGCGGTACTAGTCGCTAGTTTGGGTTCTGGGAGCGCTGTCCGCCAGCAGTATGCCTCTGTGTCCGCCAGCGGTATTATTTCGTGGTATTTTTTTTTCCAGAAAATCGTATTCCAGCAGTATATCGAATATAAATACAGTATATTCAGGTACAGGCGACCAAAATAACAATAACATAGACAATTCCACATACAAAAGCGTCAAAAGTTGTCATACACGAATACATGTCGATAGATTCATACACGGAAGTTTTCCAAATCAACTACTGTCATCTAAATCACAATCACATACAAGAGAATGACAATGACGATGAGTAAGAAGGGGATCACGATGAAGTTGGACTTCATCCGGTTCTTCCTCTCTTCCGCAAGCAGGTGATTCAAGTATCTAACGTCTGTCTCCGCTTTACAGTTGTAACAATTGTGGTTATTCATGATGATGTTGGACTTCATATGGTTCTTCCTCTCCTCCGCAAGAAGGTGGTTGAAGTACCTAGCTTCCGCCTCCGCTTTACTCTTGTAGCTTTTGTGGTTGTTGCCTTTGAACTTGTTCACTTGCTTTAGACAGTCTTCCCACTCTTCATAGATTCCTGGAACATGACCTTGGTACACCACATACCACTTCTTCATTTCTCTGTACACAAGATATAAAAGTATAAGCCAAATAAGAGTTGTAAGAAAAAAGATGTGTGTACATAAGATAGAAGAAAATATAGCATCCATCACACAAAATCAAACGACTTTCGAAACTAGGCAAGTTAATTTAGGGATGTAGTTTACGAAGACTGTTAATTGTTCCTCACCTTCTCTTCGGTATCTACGGGAACGCGTTACCACCATCTAACGAGTTGAATAGCCTATCATCACCCGAACATCTTATGCGATGTTCTATCTCGGCGTTAGGTGGTGGTTTAAAGCCGAAGTAGAACTCCCCATCTTTTTCTAGGATGTCACACATGATGATTCGCGTGATCATCTTCTGGATGTAACGGAACTCATCTCTGATAACATAATCAGTGGGTTCCTTCAGCCTTTGGCACCATTTGTTAATATCACCAACAAATTGGCCTCGTCGTTGAAACTTTAATAACCACCGCATTTGATAGATTAGGTACCATGACTCCATAAAACTCCTTGAATCCTGCTTGATGCAGGGGAAATACGTTCTGTGGGAGAATTTATAGCTTTCATCATATGTCTTCTTCTTTTTAATCGGGCCACCCTTTAAGGCGTAGCCGTTGAGAGCATTATTCAGAACAATCTTGATGTCGGTGTAGTCCCTTCTAGTAGCCTTGTCTTCATAACGATCCCCGTTGCCGAGATACACGACACTCAAATCTACCATGTCCAACCAGATGAGGGTGCCGTGTTTGTTTCTGCACAAAATTTCACCATTGTAAATGCAAATTCAACGATGAAAATCTATGGAAGCATGTTAATTATGAAAGGTATGAATGACTTACTCAGGAAAATAAGGCAAGAGATAGGTGCGTTTGTGAACATTGCCGAGGAAGAGATTTTTGAGGTAACGCGTCGCGTTTTTCCTACCTTCAGGGTTGTTCACGAACATTTCTTGTAAATAGTAGGGGTCAACTACCACGATTTCGGGTGTATCCTCCATTTTGATTTGGTACGCCATATGGAGCGCAACAAGGCGGACCATGGATGGGTGGAGCGGGAGCATATGGAACATTCTGAAGATATCATCAAATCTCACAAAGAGCAGGTATGCGCCATCTTCTGTGACAAAGCCCAGCCATTTTGGTACCTTTGCAATAAAAACTTGGTATGTTGGATTTTCTTGCTCAAGAAGTCTCGTCTCCATAACAAGAACAAGCTCATGTAGGTCCAACAAATGTCCAGACAACTTTTCGACCAAATCCGCCGGCAGGATCGATTTACCCAAGTGATGCGTCGTATGCCAGTTCTTGATGGGTATCCTGTCCACAAACCGGAAATCAGTCCCCTGCTCCGGCCGGCTGTTGGAGTCGTCCAACTTATGTTTCTTGTATCTTTTCGTGCCTTCTTAGGCTTGTTCACCGGCGCATCTTCTGGCGTATCATGATTTTGCACAATAGGCATCAAATTGGTGATAGAGTTGTCGTAGCCGTAGCCGATCATGGGGGGAGGCCCTACTTGGCCTCCATTCATCCAAGTCCGAACGAACTCACAGGCAGTAGGAAACATGGATTTGAAGGTGCTTGTGAGTTCATTCTCGATGAACGCCTGCATTGGATCCTCGCCTCCTATCTGAGAACCCCCAGCCTCGTCGTTGTCAGCCATGTTCACACTAACGAGAAAAGTCAAACTTAGTATAACAAGGAAAATTCACTTAATTAAGTACTAAGATACCTATGAGTCTAAGTTTGCCGGAATGTCCGTCACGGCAAGTGTAGGCACTCAAATATGTCTTTTTTTAGAAAAGGTCATGCGAAAATTCACGATTTTTTTTGGCATGACCTTTGCTAAAATTAGGACATATGGAGTACCCGAATTTGCCGGAACGGAAGCTAATCAACGTTCCGGCAATCTCAAGGGACTCAAGGGTACCTGCAAACATTTTATATTCATCACAAATGTCGATCGCATTCCGACATCATAACCACCACCACAATTGCATCACACCACAACCATCACATTCATCAAAAATCCACCATAGTCACCACAAATTCACCACGCATCCACACAAGTAACAACAGTAGCAAAAAAAAGTTTAGGAATTTTACCAAACACCTTGTGTGCGGTGGTGGTTCTCGGCTTGGGGAGGAGGTCCGGGTGCTGCTCATCGGCGGCGGTCCGGGTGCGGGAGAGGAAGGAGAGAAGGGGCCGGTGGAGGGCGCACGGGCAGGTGGTGGCTGCGCTCGGGACGGAGGCACTCGGGGCGAGGGGGCGTCTCGGGGTGAGGGGCCGGTGGAGGGCGCACGGGCGAGGCGACGGCGCGGGGCGACGGAGGGTAGCGGCGCGCGCGGCGGACGCGGGTGGTGTTGGCGGGCGGATGGGGGCCGCGCGGGGTGGCGCGGGGCGGCGCGGCAGGGGTGGCGGCGGGTGTGGAGAGAGGTTGGGGCGGGGAGAGGGCGCACGATCTGGATAGAGGTTGGGGGCGGGTGCCCTAAGTGGGTGGCCCCACGTTACCGCTGGCGGACGGGCCGGGTGTCCGCCAGCGGTATGTCGTTACCGCTGGCGGACGGAGAGCTGTGTCCGCCAGCGGTACATTTTATTTATTTTCTGTTTTGTTGTTTTTTTTCTTTTTTTGTTATTACTTAGTATTTTCAAGTACAATTGCGCATAGCAAAATACGTTTAAAATAGTTGAGTGCATTTACATAAATATTCATACACATCATTGTTCAAAACATGTCAAATACAAATTTAAAATAACACACGTCTCGCGCTTCTCTCTTAGCGTTTGGCCGTCTTCTTGCCTTTTTTGGTCTTAGTTGCATAATTTAGCCCCACATTATGACTTCTTCTTTTGAATGGAAGACCTCCTCTCGTGGGTAGCGTGGTTCTGCTTCTTCTGAATGTGTATGGCGTGTTATCATCATCTTCAATATTAGGGTCACCGTACTGGTCGAAGTCGTCCTCGTTGGCGATTCCATCCATTCCAATGATGTTTCTTTTGCCTCTCCTCACGACTACACGGCTAGGCTTTGACGGGTCGGTTATGTAGAAGCATTGAGACACGTGCTTAGCCAATACCCATGGCTCATTTTGTGCGGTGACGTTCGTACTGCTTGATGAAGTGCCGGCTTCGGGTAAAACCATGGTGGTGAAGTATTGGTCTTTTTTTTGACGGTGGATAACCTAGCCCATCTCACACGGAACATCGGCACCTTCTCTCCAGAGTAGTTAAGCTCCCAGATCTCCTCTATCCTTCCGTAGTATCTGAACTTCTTGTCACCGACGTAGGATTCCATCGTTACCCCTGAGTTTTGATAGTCAGAAGTTTTGTCCTTTTCCTCCGTGTAGAAAGTGAACCCGCTGATATCATATGCTTGAAACGTCGCGAGGTTGGGGGCGGGCCACGTGATAAGTCGTATAAGAGTCTACCTTCTGCACAATCCGTTGGCGGAGCGACAAGCTCATCTTTGAACCAACGCAAGAAAGAGGAGTTGTGCTCTCTGATTATTTCTCCTTCGGTTCTTTGTCTGCCCTGGTCAATGTACTTCTGCTTAATCGTGCTTTTGTGCTTTTCCACCCAAGTATCGACCATTTCAAGATGTTGGAGAGCTACTAAGTTTGCCCTGTTAAAGTCGGCCATTCGATGAGCGAAGCCCACATGTAAGTCCCGCGCCCATTTTTGTGACCTGACCCACCTAACTTGCCAAAGTGCTTGTTAGGGGGCAAACCAACAGGGTTATCAATTATCTCCAGATGATTGGTGCAGAAAGAGATGCACTCTTCAGTGAGAAAGCCTTGAACGATGCTTCCATCCGGACGGGCCCTGTTACGAACAAATCCTTTTATGACCCCATTCATCCTTTCGAACGCCATCATGTTGTGGAGAAACAACGGTCCGAGATGAATGATATCATCCACGATGTGGACCAACAGATGCACGCAAATGTCGAAGAATGCGGGCGGGAAGTACATCTCAAGCTCGCATAGTATCACAACAATTTCTTCCTGCAGCCTTGAGAGTCTCTTTGCTGTGATTGACTTTCGAGAGATCACGTCAAAGAAGTTACAGAGGCCAAAAAGGGTGTCACGGACGTGCTTGTCCATTATCCCTCGGATCGCAACTGGGAATATTTGCGTCATCATCACGTGACAATCATGAGACTTCATACCGCTGAACTTCTTTTTCTGCCAGTCTAAGAATCTGCTTATCAGCCCCGAGTAACCCATAGGCACTTTGACTCCTAGAAGGCACTTGAACAACTGTTCGATCTCATTTGGACTAAGAGTGAAGCAAGAGGGGGACAGTAATAGTCATTCTTCTTAACCCTTTTAGCAGGGTGACCGTCCGTCTCCTCATCCGACTGGTCGTCATCCCCATTTTCGTATCCCCCTTGAAGCTCTTCCCTAATGTTCATATGTTTAAGGTCACGTCTTGCTTTCGGCCCATCTTTGGTCCTGTCCGCCATGTGGAGCACAGTGCTAAACAAACTCTCGTACACATTCTTCGTGATATGCATTAGATCAAGGCAATTTGGCGTACTGAAGATGGGCCAGTATGGCAAGTCCCAAAACACAGACCTCGTCTTCCAAACACCATGGAGCGGTTTTGGCGTCTGTCGCTTCTTTCCCGGCTCAGGGCACTCTTCCCAACCATTCAGCAACTCGTAAATTTCATCGCCGCTCCTCTTACGTGGAGGTCCTCGGGGCTCATCTTTACCGTTGAAAAGGTCTCCACGTTTCCTCCATGGGTCTGTATTGCGTAGCCACCTTCGATGGCCTATGTAGACGGTTTTCGAAGAACCGGCTTTCTTGAGCTGGTGGAATGTCGGATCATCCATGCACCTGACGCATCCGTTATGTCCGTGGGACACCTGGCCACCAACGTATGCGCAGCCGGGCAAATCGTGCACCGTACACAACAAGGCAGCTCGCATAGGGAAATACTCTTCTGCGACTGCGTCCCAAGTGGAGACCCCTTCTGGCGCCCATAACGTGGCTAGCTCATCTTTCAGTAGCTTCAGATACAGATTGATGTCGCTGCCTGGTTGTTTCGGCCCTTGAATTAGCATGCTCATGTGTATGTACTTCCTTTTCATGCACAACCAGGGGGAGGTTGTATATCCATACAAACACAGGCCACGTGCTGTGTGTACTGCTCTGGTTGCCAAACGGATTGAGACCGTCGGTGCTCACACCCAACCTGATGTTCCTTGGCTCGTCTCCAAACTCTGCATCGTAAGCGTCTAATGCTTTCCACTGGCTTGCATCCGAAGGGTGTGTCAGAATTATCTTTTCACTCCGCTCTGAATCTTGCAGCACTGCCGCCCTTCTTTCCGCGTGCCAGCGCATTCGCTTTGCTTCCTTACGGTCTGCGAAATATCGCTGCAGACGAGGAATGAGCGGAAAGTACCACACAACTTTGCGAGGGGCTTTCTTCCCGGTCTTGTATCGAGCAGCATTGCACACTGGACATTTGATCATTTCCTCGTCCTCTTTCCGAAATATGTAGCAGTCGAAGATGCACACATGGTACCTCTCGTGCGGTAAATCAAAGGGGCACACGACTTTCTTGGCTTCGTCACAATTTTTAGGACACGTGTTGCCCTTCGGAAGGAGACCGTGCATGTATTCCAGATTAGCGTCGACGCTTTTATCACTCCATTTGTGTCTTGTCTTCATCTGCAGAACATCAAGCGATACTTTCAAGCGGGAATCTTCCGGGTCGCAGCCTGGATACAACGGAGTATTTGAGTCTTTCTCCAATTGCGCCAACTTAGATTCCCTGTTAGTCGTCTTCTGAAGAAACAGTTCTTTTAGATGAGGGTCCCGCACGACTGAAGTTAACGGTGTCCGTGTGTCCTCCTCTTCTGGTACCACCTGATGATCATCATCGTCTTCTTCAACGTGATCATGTTGGGGATCAGGCTCTTCGTCTTCTTGCCCCTCGTCGTTATTGTCTTGCTGCCCTTCCTGATCATTTCCTGCCGCCGCACCATCATTTTCATCATCTTCTATCCAACGAGTGTGGCCATCCATGAAACCACGCCTGAGCAGGTGTTCCAGCAAATCTCCGGTAAATGGAGTGAAGCCGACCTCCAATTTGCATGTTCGACACGGACATTGTATATCTTTGCGTTTATTCTGCAGCATGTCTTCCGTCGCGTGTCTCAAGTATGTATTCACGACACGTTCACTCATAATAACCATTATCACCTGCACGTTGTAGAATCAAGACAATAATTAATCACCATTTTATATTTTATCGGGTTTCACGAAAAAATTCGCCATGACCTTCCTACAAATAGGACCTAAGGAGAGTGCCAAAAGTTGCCGAAACGGAAAATGAATCAACATTCCGGCATGGTATTGGCACCCTCATTATTAATTTCACACATCACAACACAAATTTATTCATCACAACAAAATTTCACACATTCCAAGCCATTTCATCATTTCGCATGGTTACGAGCGCATTTTATCCGACCAAATTTAAGAATATGCATTTATATCGATAAAAGATCACCTTAATAAGTAAAACACACGTCAAAAAACCGCGGAAGTCGACCGGAGATGAAATCTAGATCTTGAGATAAGAGTGACTTGAGTGAATTTTTTTTGTCAAAGTTGGATGTGGGAGAGAGATTTAGTGGGATCTATCAACTAAATAAGTTTTTATTGGCTAAAAGTGATGAATTTGATGGGGGAAAGTAGCCACAAATGAGCAAAACTCGAGCTAGTGAGAGAAGCAAGTGTGAGGTGCAATAATGGAGGGAAGGGGTTGGTGGCCGCACTTATGCCACTTTCCCAGGTTATCGCTGGCGGACGAATATGCGTGCCCGCCAGCGGTAGTTAACTTACCGCTGGCGGCCGGTCTGGAACGCCCGCCAGCGGTAACCTGGGATATTTTTTCCCCGGATGGGCACAGCCGAGCCAGTTACCGCTGGCGGGCACCCAAAACCGTCCGCCAGTGGCAAGTTCCGTACCTCTGCCGGGTACTTACTCCGTCTGCCAGCGGTAGTTTGCCCCACCTCCTGCAAATTCCTGCTACTACCGCTGGCGGGCAGAGTGGGCGTCCGCCAGCGGTACGTGCAAAACCAGTGGCGGGCTCCGAAACCAGCCCGCCAGCGGTAGTAACGCTGGCGGACGGAAATGGCGTCCGCCAGCAGTTGGCTGGTGGCTATAAGCACATTCCTACTAGTGTTGATATGTCTCCTAGCGCGTATACTTTGAAAATTTCAGGAAGATGCACGTGGAGCCTTGGTGTCGCCTCTTTTCTTACCTCTACATGGTAGGATACTCACTTTGGACATTCTCGCCTCCACGGATGGCCGCTCAACCCTACTTCCCAGTTGTGCCTCTTGGGATAGAGGAGGTGGTCCATCTTGTGTCCATAACTTTGTCCACAGTTGGACTCGTGAGTCTATGCCCCAAGTATGCCTTCAATCTCGTAGTGATGGTACAAGATGAGATCTAGTTTAGAAGTGGAAGATGAAGAATAGTTCGTAATTTGGGTGAATGGTTCAATGTTATTTCGGTTTAATTTATTTTTTTCTAAAAGAAATGTTGTGCCCTTCCCAATACGCCTCCTGTCCGGTACGCCTTCTCTTCTAGCCAAATGAAACGAAGGAGGGGTCACCGTTCCATAATAATATTTAAAGAGTAACATTTTCTAGCAACTTGGTTAACAATCCATAAAAAGGTAGTAAGCCAATCCTACATCGAGACGCCAATTCCTTAGAAAGAACATAGATGTGCCAAAACAAAAGTGAAATCATAAGGAACAAATTCCCCTATAAAATATCCTTAAATTTTGCCAAAACAAATCCTTATCTATAACCCAAATAAAAATGACAAGTGGATGAGGATACTTTGGATCTTTCCTTTTTTCTGGAAATGTAAGCTTCTAGTGATTCCGGAATCTCTAGTCTGGCTTTATAATAACCCATCGCATGGTAGTTGAAAGGGCACGGATGTCGCCTAGAGGGGGGTGAATAGGCGATTAAAATTCTTTATGGTTTAGGCTTGAATAAATGCGGAATAAAACTAGCGGTTAATTTATCAAGCACAAAACCTAAACAAGCTAGGTTTACCTATGTGCACCAACAACTTATGCTAAACAAGATATACAACTAAGTGATAACAAGATATATTACTTCAAGCTCGATGACTATCACAAAGTAAATTGCATAAGTAAGAAGCTCGGGTATAGAAATACCGAGGCACTTGGAGATGATGATTTATCCCGAAGTTCACTTCCCAATGGAAGCTAATCTACGTTGGAGCGGTGCGGAGTCACAAAGTGATCCCCGAATAGCCATCAAATGGCACACCGTAATCTCCTTCGTGCCTCCACCAATGCGGAGTGCCACAAACCACTATGGGACACTTGAGGGTGGTCACGAACCCATACAAGGATGAGGCACTGATGCATGTAAAATACATACATGAACTTTGCACTTTAATTGCTTATATTCCAATCATATTTGCATCATATAAGGGTTATATCAATGTTTTATAATGATTTTGGGAATATTCATTTATTTCCTATTTTTATGGAATTAACCCTGCACAGGCAGAAAACCCCGTTTTCTTATTTTAATGTTTCAGGGACCCAAACGTCAACGAAATCACCTGGAAATTTACGGGCGTCAATATTTGGAAGGAAGAAGACATGTGGGCGAAGGAAGCGAGCAAACGGAGGCCGAGGGCCAAACGAGGGGGGCCCACGCGGCCAGGTACTGTAGCCGCGTGGGACCCACCCGTTTGGCCTCGTGGCTCCGTTGCCTCGATCTTTCTCCACCGACATCGTCTTGACCTAAAAACGCCTATAAAAAAGGTCCCCCGACGTTCTCTGGAAGGAGCGCCGCACAAACACAGAAACACCGAAACGGAGATCAGGAGCTGCAGATTGGAGGGGGAAAACTCCGGCGGGGCGCTGCCGGCGTGGTCTCCATCTTCTCCATCGACTTCTCCACCGTCTCCATGATGAAGAGGGAGTAGTCCACCTCTGGACTATGGGTTTGTGGAAGTAACTTATGTATCTCTCCTCTCTTGAGCTTCACTAATTAGCACCGTATGAGCTGCTGAACATGATTACGGTCACCGTTGTAATACCTTTGTGGTGGATCTTTATGAGTTAATATATGTTTGAGATTGCAATGTTTGTTTCAGTTATGAGTATAGATGCATATTATGTACCCCGTTCTTGTCTACTTGTTTTGATCAAGCATGTTTATGAGAGCGTGTGTGGGGGAACGTGTGCATTAGTTGGAGTAACGGGGGTGGCTAGTGCAGTGAACGTGAGAGAAAGTTCTGCGATCCACTTTGGTATCTTTACCTTACTTTGTTACCTCACTAGGGATAAACTAAAATACCATGCTACCGGGGATGTGGGCGTGACCATTGCCACTACTCCATGACTAGATCTAGCATGTTCTTATTTTCACTTCATGTCATGATACTTAATGCTATACTCTGAGTTATCTTAATTACTGAGGTGTTATGATTTAGTTCGCATCTTGGTGGAGTATAAGAGAGGTTAATAACCAAAAGATCTCTATGTTAGGACGTGATGCCCATATATCTAAGTAACTTGTTATCAAACCCTGTGTTGCAATCTCATATGTTAACTGTTGTGTTCCATTGTCTACCACTTTATAAAGAGAGAGTGCATTTGTGAAACCATGAACCCCAGTCCATTTTTAATCATAAGAAACACCTTTCCAACACCATATACCACTTTTCTATTTTCAGCCATCATTAAATCCGAAAATACAAAAATACTTTTCATCTTGCATACATCATTCAAAAACCCAAAAATATCATTTATCATTGCATCCACCATCATTGCATATTTATTTCTTGTTTGCATTGCATAACTATCCTGATATCATTCTTACACCTTGTGCTTGACAACCACAGGTGAGGTTGAGGACCAAAACATCTAACCTTGTTTTGTAGGTAACCAAAAGAAGGATAAGAAGATAAATCTACCACTTCAGATTCCCCGAGAGTTCGATATTAAACCCTCGAGTCACCCCTCGTGGGGAAAACTGTCTTCCACTTACTATACACTCTGCACTTGGAGTCTCAACCTAATCCCGTTTATTTTGCAGGTATCAAACTTGCTCTTCGGGACATCAAGACGTTTTCTGGCGCCGTTGCCGGGGAATCGTAGCTGAGAGATTTATCCAAGGGTGTGCATCATCGCATTCATCTCACAACAAAGTCAACGTCACCAACTTGTGCTAACACCTAAGCTTGGGGAGGTTGCACCTACGTGAGCACCATCTTATCCATCTTTACTTACAAAGCAATTTATTTGTTTTGTTAGTGTCATTGCATATCATATCATATTTATTTCAGTTTTGCATAAAAAATTAAAAATACCAAAAAAAAACTTGCTAAAATGGGAGAAAGAACTAAGTTGTGTGACTACACAAACACTCCTAATGATCAATTTATCACGAGAGCTATTGCCACACCTAAGATAAATGCTGAGAGTTATGAAGTAAGTCCTAGTTTGTTGAACTTGATAACTAGGGAACAATTTGGTGGTAGTGCTATGGAGGATGCCTCTATGCATCTTCATGACTTTGTTGAAATATGTGACATGCAAAAGTTTAAAAATGTGGAAAGTGATATCCTAAAACTGAAGTTATTTCCTTTTTCACTTAGAGGAAAAGCTAAAGAGTGGTTGCATTCCTTGCCATCTGGTAGTATTAATTCTTGGGATGATCTAAAAGAAGCTTTCATTAAGAAATATTATCCCCCTGTTAAAATTTTGCAAAATAGAAACAACATCCTTTCTTTTAGGCAAAATGAAAATGAACATGTTGCTATGGCTTGGGATAGGATAAAACTTATGCTTAGAACTTGTCCCTCACATGGAGTTAATGAATGGACCATATTACACTCTTTCTACAATGGTTTAAACTACATGTCTAGAAACATACTTGATTCTGCTGCTGGAGGTGCTTTTATGAGTAAGACTATAGTAGAAGCTAAAAATATTGGAAAGCATTTTACAAAACTATAGTCAATGGCATACTGATAGGGCACCTAATCCTTCTAAGAAAGTGAACTCTATTGAAGAAACTAATGATTTGTCATCTAAAATGGATACTATTCTTGCTTTGCTTAATAAACCTAGTGTTGAAAATGTTCCTTTGCAAGAACTAGTTGGAAACAATTCTGAAAATATTGATGTCAACTTCATTAGGAACTATGGTAATAATGGGTATGGTAACAACAATTATAACTCTTATAATAAACCCCCATATGTGCCAAATAAATATGCTTCTAGTGGTAATGTTTCTAGTGACTTGGAAAACACCATTAGATCTTTTATATCTACCCAAAAAGAGCTTAATAAGGAATTTATCTCTAAGTTTGAAAAACAAGATGCTTTGTTTGAAAGGGTAGATCAGCTTACTAAGGAAGTCTCATCATTAAAGAGCATCATTACAGCCCAAAAACATGAGGAAACAATAAAATATTGCCAAGAGGTTATCAATAAGTCTTGGGAACACATTCATGAGCAAGAGAGAGTTGCTAAAGAATCTATTGGGGTAATGAAAGAGGTTGAAGTTGAGGAAGTTAAAATGCTTAATGAAGTCAAGGATCCTTTGCTTGACTTAGAAAATTGTAGCTTGCATGAATTAATATCTATCTTACAAAAATTTGCAAGTGATCCTTCCATCAACACTAACCAAGCAGGTTTTGGTTCTTATATTGCTAATCATGTCTTGAAAGAAAAGATTGCTAGGTACAACCAAGAGGCTATGATACCACCTAAGCTTGGGGATATGTGGATACCTAAGGTACTAGTAACTATTGGAAAAGAGACACACCATGCCATACTTGATCTAGGATCTAGTGTCTCTGTTTTATCTAAAGAACTATATGAAGTGCTTGAATTGAAAAATCTTGAAAAATGCTCTATTGAACTAGCACTTGCTGATGACTCTATTAAACATGCTTTGGGAAAAGTAAGTGATGTTATGGTAGAGTTACATATGACTTTTGTGCCTGTGGATTTTCTAATCATGGACATGGGGAATAAAACCTCTAGTCCTATTATTCTTGGAAGACCTTTTCTTCGTACCACAGGTGCTATCATTGATTCAAAGGAAGGGAATGTAAAGTTTCAGTTTCCACACAAGAAGTGCATGGAACACTTTCCAAGGAAGAGGGAACCACCAAAGTTCAAGCTCCCTCATGAGCTTCGTCCACAATAAAACAACAAGTAAGAAGCCTAGCTATATGGCTATAAAGAAAGCGCTTTGCGGGAGGCAACCCGGTTATTTTTATGTGTGATTTTTCTTTGTGTCCTCTTGCTGTAACAAGAGATTTGTGTCTAGTTAGGTTCTGGAGTTTTTAATAAAGTGCCAAGTTTTACCCTTTTTGGTTTGAAAAAGTTGCTTATAGCGTTCGGAGATTTTATTCCTGCACGTCAGTGCACGGTATGATTTTTAATTCTTATTCTGTAACTCCGAATGAGCTCATATTTGAACTGTAGTTGCAACTTTTCATCCTCTGTATGCATGAATTTTTTCGGAATTTTTCGAGAAAGTTTGGTAGGGTAGAAAAATACGTTTTGCTGCTGCTGTTTTTCTGGACAGATTCTGTCCCATTTTGTTTGATGCATGCTTTGAGCTTTTAAGTTGAATCTTTTTGATCCAATTGAGTTTATGAGTAGGCATACAACATTATACACTTTCTGGACATGTCATATGAATTTTTGTTCAAGGATTATATGCAGCAAGGAACCTATTTGTTTATCACTATTAATGCACCCCACAGAAAAGAGATGGGAGAAACGGTGTTTTGAAGTTTTTTCACAGGGATTGGAGGAGATGCACCAAGAGCTATCCAAGGATGGTGAAGACCATAAGCTTGGGGATGTGAAGACAACCCCGCTGGACCTACACACTCTCGGTTTGCACACGTCCAACTTCTGTTTTTCGATCGAAACACTTTATCGCATAAACTTGGAGCGTCGTTTTTTGTTTTTGTTTGAGTCTTGAGAGACCACCACACTATCAATTATATATGAGAGAGCTACTGGAAATATGGGTTGAAATATGTTGGATGCTTTTATAAGATTGGGAAAAGGGATGTTTGACTTGATTTTTAATGATACATATAGTTGCATGATTCATGAGCTTGTTTATGAGTAATAGTTTGCAAATTCTTTTTGTAGAGCTATCACTTATTCATGTTTTGGTGCTGATTGTTATTTTACTTGGTTTAACATGGATTAGTTAGTTCTATGGACACTCATGCATGCATCTAGATGGTCAACTTTCTCCCTTTTGCTAGCCCAAAAACTCCAACAAGCAAAAACTTGTTTCCAACACCTTCAACCAAAGTTATTCCAGTGAGTCCACCATATCTACCTATTGGCTTTATGCTATTCCGAGTATGTTTAACATGTTGTTTGTGTTATCTTACCTCTGAATGAAAATGTTTATGTTATTGATTGCAATGGAAAAAATTGGTTATATAGCTCTCACGAACTTGATGCACAATGTTCTTTTATTTGCATAATAAAACTTGACCCATTGTGATTAAGATTATGATGTTTGTGGCTTGATGAATGTTTTGGGTTGGAAGTTAGCCCATATGTGCTGTCACATGGCAAGCTTTCAACACGCTCTTCTTCATCTCATTTAGTTGATATCATGTGCTTTTGTCTATGGATGCTTATCATGTTGAAATAAATGTGGAAATAAGTGAGTTTAAATGAGTTTGTGTAAATGGTTAGAGAGACGCCTGGGCCGCTAATCTAAGCCATGCATCATTCATGGTGGAAATTTACTTACATACTATGGTGAACCTTCTGTGATACACCTTGCAATAAAAAACTATTCCAAATGGTAAATAAAAAGGGTGTTGAGATTGTTCATTTTTGTTTGTTTGTCTTGTCATTTTGATATGGGCTTGTTCCATATCTTGGGACAAGAGGTACCCCAGTTGACGCTCTTGATGATACTATTATGCTTACAATGATATTTAATTGAACTTGCTTTGTTTCCCAAGTTGAGTAACACATGGTGTAAGTACTTGTATTCAAGGGGCATGAGACATTCAACCCATTCTTTATCAAGCACACTACTCATATTTGCTTTCACTTTAACCTTAATCATTCAAGATGCTATGATAGGGGCAATGAGAGCTTGACACCAATGAATACCTTATTGCAATCATTAACTTAAGTAGAAGAGTTTGGAAGTTGGATGAAACTTATGCATGCTTTACCTCTACTCACATATACATCTTTCCAAAGTGTACACCTATCATATTCAGATTTTCATCTACACTCTATGACCATTGTAGGATGTTCTACTTATCATTATGCATACATGTGTTCCATATTACTTGCTACTATGTTACACTTTGTGAACTATCAATGAACATCCTTGTCTTGAATACTTGATATCACTTCATAAACTATTTGCATATTGCTACTCCTTTGAAGAATGAATCATTTGACTATATGTAGCAATAGTAATCATCTTTGATATCATTGTTAAGTATTAAATTGCAAAGTCCATGTTAGTTTTATCATCTTCATACTCGAGGACGAGCATGGATTAAGCTTGGGGATGTTGATGCATGTAAAATGCATACATGAACTTTGCACTTTAATTGCTTATATTCCAATCATATTTGCATCATATAAGGGTTATATCAATGTTTTATATGATTTTTGGGAATATTCATTTATTTCCTATTTTTATGGAATTAACCCTGCACAGGCAGAAAACCCCGTTTTCTTATTTTAATGTTTCAGGGACCCAAACGTCAACGAAATCACCTGGAAATTTACGGGCGTCAATATTTGGAAGGAAGAAGACCTGTGGGCGAAGGAAGCGAGCAAACGGAGGCTCGAGGGCCAAACGAGGGGGGCCCACGCGCCAGGTACT